>LR990194.1:12407500-13007500 GCA_905147375.1 Hylaea fasciaria
CTTCTTGAAGATGATCAAAATTGGCATGCAGCATTAGAAGAGGCAGCATTGTGTGAATCTCCTTTCAAAGTCAGAGAGCTTTTCACAATCATATTAGTATTTTGTCAACCATCAGATCCGTTCAGCCTGTGGAATAAATTTAAACAACACCTTTCAGAAGACTTTAAACAACAAATTGAGAGACAAGTTGGAGGCAATATGGATAACTTCATGGATGAGATCTTCAATAAATGCCTATTAGAAATAGAAAGAGATTGTTTAACATTAGGTGGTCGTGCCTTAGAAGATTATGGTTTACCAAAACCATGTAGATCTAGGATTGCAGAAAGTGAGTTAGGAGTATATGTAAATGAAATTAATTATGATGTATCTAACTTGAAATTATTTTTAAATAAAAATGAATACACACTAACAGGGGAACAAAAGTCTGTATACTATTCAATTATT
The DNA here is from genome assembly GCA_905147375.1 of Hylaea fasciaria. Classification (NCBI taxonomy): domain Eukaryota; kingdom Metazoa; phylum Arthropoda; class Insecta; order Lepidoptera; family Geometridae; genus Hylaea; species Hylaea fasciaria. The sequence goes on from LR990194.1 coordinate 12,407,948, forward strand.
TCCAGTATAGTTGAAAACGAAGGAAACATTTTTTTCTTGGATACTCCAGGTGGAACTGGAAAAACCCATCTCATTAATTTAATATTAGCAAAGGTAAGATCTACCCGCGGTATAGCGCTAGCCGTCGCGTCCTCTGGGATTGCCGCTACATTGTTAGAGGGAGGTAGGACAGCGCATTCTGCCTTGAAATTGCCCCTTAATTTGACAATTGTAGAAACTCCAATGTGTAACATAGCTAAGCAAAACAATCTTGCCGAATTATTACGTCAAGCTAAAATATTAGTCTGGGATGAAGCCACTATGGCACACAAAAAAGGTATTGAAGCTTTAAATAGAACTCTGCAAGACATAAGGAACCTTCAAACTTTAATGGGTGGTATGACAATAGACAGAGGTTATAATCAAGATAATACTTATTTATAAAAGAGGAAACTGACTGGCTGACTGTTGATTCACTGACTGCTATATCCAAAGCTTTGTTGCTTAAAGTGTTTACAATAATATTTCTTTATAAACAACATTCTTAACCATTTTAGTGGAAGAAGCTAAAATAACCAGACCTTGAGGTGAGCTCACACGAGAACACGCAACATAAAACTGCCCATGTGAGAAACAGTCTTGTCGCAGATCAATTCCCGCAAATTTTAGAGTTTGGCCTTGTGACTTATTTATGGTCATGGCGAAGCAAACTTTCAAAGGAAACTGCAGGCGTTTAAATTCAAACGGTAGATCATTGGGAATCAACGGTATACGCGGTACAAACACTGTTTCTCCCTGGGCCGACCCCGTTAGAATAGTTGCTTCTATTAAATTTCGATGCAAAGTCCTAACTTGCAGTCTAGTGCCATTACAAAGTTTTGGTGGTTTCAAATTCCGAAGTAACATCACAGGTGTACCGACACGCAGCAAGAGCCTATGATATGGGAGACCTGCCGGATTAATGGTATTTAAGAACTCAACAGGGTAGTGGACTGCTTCGTCTGGATTTACTACGGTATCTATGGCATAGTATATCATTTCATCGCCTGGAAATGACTTTAGCAATATATCATTAATTGATGCCGCTTGGTCATTTTTTGGTGTTAAAATAGCTCGTTCACGCAGCCATTCTAAAGGTTTATCTTTAATGAGCGCTATATCGGGGTAAATTATTTCTATAAGGTCTTTGACTGTAAATACTACTTTGCATAATTCATCAGGTATAGTTAACATGTCATCTAGTTCTGGGAGCTCACCATTTCCAAGTTTAAGTAGAAGTTCTGAAAAATGTCCTGCAGATTCTCCCCCTTTCAGATGAACTCTCATGTTTTTATTTAATTTCAATGTTTTAATTGAAGGCCACAAAAATGATCTTTTAATACATGCCTTTATTTCATCGGCGCGTGTACCTTTAGGAACTACCGGTAAAGTTTGTCGAAAATCTCCAGCTAGTAGTATTGTCATACCACCCATTAAAGTTTGAAGGTTCCTTATGTCTTGCAGAGTTCTATTTAAAGCTTCAATACCTTTTTTGTGTGCCATAGTGGCTTCATCCCAGACTAATATTTTAGCTTGACGTAATAATTCGGCAAGATTGCTTTGTTTAGCTATGTTACACATTGGAGTTTCTACAATTGTCAAATTAAGGGGCAATTTCAAGGCAGAATGCGCTGTCCTACCTCCCTCTAACAATGTAGCGGCAATCCCAGAGGACGCGACGGCTAGCGCTATACCGCGGGTAGATCTTACCTTTGCTAATATTAAATTAATGAGATGGGTTTTTCCAGTTCCACCTGGAGCATCCAAGAAAAAAATGTTTCCTTCGTTTTCAACTATACTGGAAATAATTGAATAGTATACAGACTTTTGTTCCCCTGTTAGTGTGTATTCATTTTTATTTACAAATTCTTTCAAGTTACATACATCATAATTAATTTCATTTACATATACTCCTAACTCACTTTCTGCAATCCTAGATCTACATGGTTTTGGTAAACCATAATCTTCTAAGGCACGACCACCTAATGTTAAACAATCTCTTTCTATTTCTAATAGGCATTTATTGAAGATCTCATCCATGAAGTTATCCATATTGCCTCCAACTTGTCTCTCAATTTGTTGTTTAAAGTCTTCTGAAAGGTGTTGTTTAAATTTATTCCACAGGCTGAACGGATCTGATGGTTGACAAAATACTAATATGATTGTGAAAAGCTCTCTGACTTTGAAAGGAGATTCACACAATGCTGCCTCTTCTAATGCTGCATGCCAATTTTGATCATCTTCAAGAAGCCCTAAAGCTTTGCAGGCGGATTTAAATGTAGGATGTACAACGCCATTCACAGTTTTTAATGCTTTATATGATGTGGGGCCCCGAATTTCATGCAGTAACAAACGAAGATGGTAGCACTCTGTATTGTTCGGATGTATCGTGTATACTCTGCCCAAAGCATGCTCTTTTTTTACGCCTGGCCATTTGTCCACATTAGTTCCTGTTTTTCTTCTTTCAAATTGCTTATTCTTCCAAACGTAATATGCCGGTATTTCACAATACAGAAGATTTTTCGCAAAGTTATCTACTTGACACAGATCAAAGAAAGACGTGAGTGTTGTTTTAGGTGGGCTGGATACTTTATCGACCATATTTTCTTGATTGAAATAAACTCTTTGACCATTTTCTAAGTGCACGGCGAGGTGGACTACCGGAGGAAAACGTTCATGAATAGGAAACCCAAGAATTCGCCACACCGCCTCTGAACTACTTATATACCTCCCACTTTGATACATTTTAACTTCATCTTTTCCATCCTCTAGTGTAACAGTAGCTTGATCGGAACCTTTGTTTACATATTTACAAATATATTTGATGGATTTAACTGAATTGCAGTATTCGACATTAATATGAGCGTTGAAGGTTCTTAGAAGAACTGGATTATAAGGAACTACCCAGCTGTTATCAACTACCATTCCATTGACATTAACAGTGAAGCCGCTTGAATCTGGGGATCGTCTTTTATATTGTGGATAACCATCATCACCGGTCTGTGTCTCATTGAGTAAAGGTCTTGGGTATCGTTTACTGCAAGTATTTTTGTGCATGCAAGGTGAGTTAAAGTTTAAACTTCCACAAGGTCCGTGGATCATGTTGGATTTTACTATTTCATAAAGCTTTGCGTCTAATTCGGGGTCGGGTATTTCTGCACAAATAACATTATCAACCATATCAGGAGTAATGCGGTTTACTTGCCAAAGTAGGATATGTATATGTGGAAGGCCACGTTTTTGCCATTCCACTGAATACATGTAGCATCGAACTTCCCCGAATATTTGCCCCTTGATTAATAGATTCATAATTTTTTTAATTTTCATGCGAAACACCCTAGCAATAACATCATGGCGGTCATATGATTTTTGACCTGGAAGTAAACATTGTGAAATATCGTTCCACCGAGGATTGCATGTAAAAGTGATGAAAAGATCAGGGCGACCATAGTGACGAACGTACGTCATGGCGTCCTGTGTTCGCTCGTGCATGTATCTTGGTCCCCCGGTAAAGGAGGACGGCAATACTAACAGATGACCTAGCTGATCAGCGTGAACATCTTGCCTACCAATAGCATCTTTAAGGTGAATATAGCTGTCTGCGCGTAGTTTAGCCTGATTGCTTCTTATAAAATTGAGTCTCTCGGTCTCTATTTTAGCGTATTCGTCTACTAAATATTGGCTGAAGAGAGCACAAAAGTATAATAGGTAGTTTTCTTCCTTATCCCTAACCATAATGCGGTACGAATAAAAACTGGAAGCAGAAACGGTTTTTTTTAACGGTATTTTTGATATGGGATCACGCATTGGTATGTCAATTGAGTATCCGTCTTCTCCATAAGTGAATAGTAAAGGATACTGCAAAGCATCGTAAGATCGATGAATTTCACTTATTCGTTGTAGATGACTACTGCGGCTTTCTAATATTATATCCCTACGTTCAAACTGTTGATCTACCATCACCAAAGCAACTTCATTTGTAGTTGGAATAATTATTGTAACGACCTCTGTGGCTTTCCGGCGGTTTTCTTTCAGCGTGTATAATAACTTTAAATGATTCGCAAGAGGGAGGGATTTTATCAATGGTACTTTTCAAATCTCTTATATAGGGGTTAACTTCGTGTAGCATTCTTTGTAATTGCTTTATTAAATTAGGTTTTAATTGTGGATTATTCGCGCATCTTAAATTTGCTTCTGTTTCATCTTCACCGACAAAAAGAATCTGCAAATATTTAGCTTTTTGACCGGATTCTGGTAATAAACTTCCAACTAAATGATAGACCTGTCCATGCACTTTGAATGTTGGCATAAATCCGTCTTCCCTTACTTGTTTTCCACCAAATGACGTCATCTGAAAACAATTGTTATACTTACGAAGTTTCGCTATAAAATGCTTATGATCGGGGTGAAGATCCATTAACAGACTAAACAGAGGTTCCGAAGGTTTACTCAGTGGCTGTAACTGCACCTTTCCATTACCACAACACATTCCAGGTGTTTCTTCCTTCCATTTAAACGCATTACACCAATCACACTTGTGATCCATATTGCCAATATCCACAAAATAATCATATTCATAATTTATGTCCAAATTGTATGACATTCCTGAAAGGTACTTGGTCTGCCATAAGCATGTCGAAGCACGCTTATTGAATAGAGATTGTGCTGTTCTATGAGCTTCGGGATGCGTCTTTTGATGTTTGGCAACGGCTTGTCTATGAACATCAGGATGCGCCTTTTGATGTTTAGTGACGGCTTGTCTGTGAACATCAGGATGCGTCTTTTGATGTTTAGCGGCGGCTTGTCTATGAACATCAGGATGAGACTGTTGATGTTTTGCGACGGCTTGTCTATGAACATCAGGATGAGACTGTTGATGTTTTGCGACGGCTTGTCTATGAACATCAGGATGCGTCTTTTGATGTTTTGCGACGGCTTGTCTATGAACATCAGGATGCGTCTTTTGATGTTTAGCGGCGGCTTGTCTATGAACATCAGGATGCGTCTTTTGATGTTTAGCGGCGGCTTGTCTATGAGCATCAGGATGAGACTGTTGGTGTTTAGCGACGGCTTGTCTATGAACATCGGGATGCGTCTTTTGATGTTTAGCGGCGGCTTGTCTATGGACATCAGGATGAGACTGTTGATATTTAGCAACGCATTTTCTATGGTATTCTGAGCTAGGGTTACTATTAGAATATTTTTTCTGAGCTTTCCTAACTTGGTTCTTCCTTGTTCTGTCTGTGCATCTAGCTCTGCGTTTCCTAATTTTATTTTGTGATATCTGACACATCGTCTGTTGAGAAAATTCCAGAGAGGTTTCAGAACCTGATTCAGACGAACGCAAACTTACAATATCAGGTATTTCAGCACTGTCATTTTTTATTACAATTTTTACAGAATTTAATTTTACTGATGAGTTAATAGTTACTACAGGATTTAGTTCTGCAAGACACATATAAGCATCAAAATGGCCACTGGATAGATTTTGTGAAAAACGAAGGCGTCTTATCGGACGACCACGAGTACCTGCATTCACATACAATTCGCCATTACGATATACTTCAAAATAGTAGTTATATATCTTCCCTGCTGCGACTAATTCACATAAACCGCCGTATGTTGCGGGTTGAATCATATCCCTATAGTATTCATCTGCTGTGTTGTAATTGTCACCATTTCTATCGTGTGACATAATAGAAAAGTCTATCCAATTATTTTTAACGTAGTTGACAATTTCTTGACGTACGCGGAAAGCATTTCCCTGGTTACCATACATCAAAAAAGAAAGGGCCCGAAATAGGCAAGCACCATCCCCAACAATGGGCACAACAATTTGCTGTATCTGTTCCGCGTTAATATATATTACTTCTACGGACATTTTGTAACTACAATAAGTACACAATAAGTTTTTGCAACAATATAAAAAAGACTAACCGACTATGTAAGTATGTAGCGTTCGTTAATTAAATTGAAAAAAAACCTCTTTCTTCCTTAGTTAGTATACTTAAATTAAAAAGTACTCGTAAGTACCTAAATATTATATAAATTCTAACTAAGGAACGTAAACAATAAGTAGGTAGGTACCTAAGTTAAGTATAATCGAAATTTCGAAACTATTGTAACAAAACCAAAAAGCATTCGATTACGAAAATACTACAGCGCCAATTTCGAAAAATTTGAATTTCGAATCGAACACATTTTTCAAAAAGTTGATATACGTAGTGCGTTGGGCGGAGAATCTTGTCACCGCGATGTAGGAATCGGTGCTCGTTTGGCAACGCCATCTAGTTTTATTTTTGTGAATTACAATGACCTTATAGATATCAAACAGAGCTGTTTGTGTATAAAAGTTTGTGAGTTGAAATTTAGTATGCAGATAGGTTATCCTCCAACTTAGGACACAATCCATACTAATATTCTAAATGTGAAAGTCACTCTGTTTATCTGTTTGTTTGTTACCTTTTCACGGCTAAACGGCTGAACCGATTTCGATGAATTTTAATTCAGGCATAGGCTTAATTTTTTGTCTCAAAAAATAATCTGGAAGGGGATGAAATAAGTTTTGAAAGTTTGTATGGTCAATCCATAATTCCTCAAGTTAAGGATCGGAAAATTCGTATTTAGGCTTTTGGCAAGGAATAAATGAATACGGGTATATAATATTGCAATATACGGGGATTATAATGCAATTTGGTAAGTAATTAAAGGGGTAGAGTGCGATGGGAGGCGAGGGGGGGAGGAGAGGGGGAGAGTGGGGGAGAAAGAGGGGAGAGTGGGGGGAGTGCGGGGGAGGAGAGAGGGAGAGTGGGGGGAGTGCGGGGGAGAAGAGGGGAGTGTGGGGGATAAGAGGGGAAAATGTGGGAGTAAGATGGGAGAATGGGGGGAGAATGCGGCGGAGTGGGGAAAGTGCGGGGAAGGAGAGGGGGAGAAAGGGGTAGAGTGGGGGAAATAGGGGAAAGTGGGGGGAGAAGAGGGGAGAGTGAGGGAGAAAGAGGGGGAATGGGGGGTATAGTGGGGAGAGTGCAGGAGAGGAGAGGGAGAGAAAGGGGTAGAGTGGGGAGAGAGAGGGGAGTAGGGGAAAAAGAGGGGGAAATAAGGGAAGAGAACGGGGGTGGAGAGGGGGAAAGGGGGAGAATGGGGGGAAAGAGGGGAGAATGGGGGAGCAAGAGGGGGTAGGGGTAGAAAGTGGGGAGAAAGAGGGAGTAAGAGGGGAGAGTGGGGGGAGATAGAGAGTAGAGTGGGGGGAGATTGGGAGGAGAAAGAGGGAAGAGTGGGGTAGAAAGAGGGGAGGGTGGGGGTAGAAGGCGGGTAGAGTGAGGGACAAAGAGGGGAGAGGGAGAAAGAGGGGAGAGGGAGAGAGGGGGAGAAAGAGAGATTGAGTACGAAATATATAGAAATAGAGGGAGTGAGCGAAGGAGGGAAAGGGAGAGAAAGAGAGATATAGACGGAGAGGGTGAAGGAAATAAATAAAATGGATGAGATGGACAGGGGGAGAGAAGGTGAGAGATTGAGAGTGGAGAGGGATACTAATGATGGAAAGATAGGGAAAGATATAGAGATATAAGGAGAGGGAAAGAGATAGAGGTAGAGGAAGAGAGATAGAAAGAGCAAAAGAGGGAGAAAGATAGAAAGAGAGCTAGAGAGGACGAAAGATAGAGGTAAAGGAAGAGAGAAAGAGACAGATATATTCTTACCTAGCTGTTGCCCGCGACTTCGTCCGCGCGGACTATATATTTTACCATAATTCCAAATACTTAACTAAAAATAGACCATGACCTCGTGTTCGACATCGACATCCGATATGCGATATCCAACATGCTCGTACGACATCCACCATCTTCTATCAAAATTACTGTCTTATATAAAAATCTAGTATTTTATACCAAAATCTAACATTTCATACAAAATTTACCATTTCCTAACAAAATCTACCATTTTCTACCAAAATACCATGTTCTACCAAAAGCTACCATTATCTACCTACTAAAATCTAAAATTTTCTACCACAATCTAAAATTTTGTTTCTAAATCTATTAATCTTACTAAATGTATTATTTTCTACCAACAGCTACCATTTCCTACCAGAACCTACCATTTCCAACCAGAATCTACCATTTTCTACCAAAAAGTACCATTTTTAACCAAAGCTTCCTTTTTTTCCAAAATTTACCGTTTTCATCAAAAGCTACCAAATTTATCATTTCTACCAAATCAGCATTTTAACCAAAGTCTACCATTTTAATTCCAAATTCACTATTATCTACCAAAAGCTACAATTCCTTCCAAAACTACCACTATTACCAAAAATCTACCATTATTACCAAAAATCTACCATTTCCTACTAAAAACTACCATTTCCTACCTTAAATTAATCATTTTCTACAAAATCTACCACTTTCTACCTACAATTTAGGAGTTCATTATTAAAACCAGATAAAACACGTGTTTAAAATCTTTAAAGAATATAGATGCCAAGTTTGTAGTTGATCAAACCGATAAAACACGTTGTTCCATCCAAACTTTGAAACCCCTTTTCACCCACTTAGGGGTTCATTAAAAAAAATAGAAACTTAGTGCACACCTACGTCTTTTAAGGAATATTTGTGCAAAATTTCAGTTTCGAACAAAATCTGATGAAAAATATTTTGCAACCCCTCTTTATTATTTTAGGGGTTGAATATTAAAAAACTATGAAATATTTAAATAAATCTTTTAAATAATGTAAAAGCCAAGTTTGAAGCAGATTAGACAAAGAAAACACGTTGTGACACACAAACATTACAACCCCTTTTCACCCCTTTAGGGGTTGATTTTAAAAATCATATTGAAGTGCACTCCTATATTTAAATAAATCTTTTAAATAATGTAAAAGCCAAGTTTGAAGCAGATTAGACAAAGAAAACACGTTGTGACACACAAACATTACAACCCCTTTTCACCCCTTTAGGGGTTGATTTTAAAAATCATATTGAAGTGCACTCCTATGTCACTTATGGCATAATTGAGCCAAATTTAAATTATGAACTAAATCGGATGAAAATATGTTGCAACCCCTTATTCTCAATTTAGGGGTTGAATATTCAAAAACGATGAAACACGTGTTTAATTAAATCTTTTAAAGAATATAAATGCCAAGTTTGAAGTTGATCGGACTAAGAAAACACGTTGCTCCATACAAACTTTGTAACCCCTTTTCACCCCTTTAGGGGTTGAATTTTCAAAAATCCTTTCTTATTGCTCGCCTACGTCACATAAGGAATATTTGTGCAAAATTTCATGGTTCTAGACCCAGCGGTTTCGGCTGTGCGTTGATCGATCAGTCAGTCAGTCAGTCAGTCAGTCAGTCAGTCAATCAGTCAGTCAGTTTTGGCTTTTATATATATAGATAGATTATGATGTAGTATAATATAAAACTTCCAAGTCCTAATATATAATTGCTTACACAGGTGAGGCACACAGTATAGGTACATAATAAAACATCAGGATAGCTAATAATTGACTAACCAACTGCAACCGGAGTAGACTGTCCATCGCTGACGGCAGCAGAGGCTTCACCGAGTTGATCTCCATCATGGTCAAGTGGTCCAGTCTACCGTACCCTCCCCCCGACTTCATCAGAGCGTCCGTCGAGGTCCGCAGCTTGGACATGCGGATGTCCCAGATGTCTTTAATTATAGTCTTGATTTCCGCCGCATTGGGAACGTCATCCGAAGCGGCCCCGAGTATTAGCTTAGCTTCAATCATGTAGTGTTCATTTGGCATTTTTGTGAAGAATCTGTAATGATTTTAACTTACACGTTTTAGTTAGTTCGCCTTACTTGGACGATAATATATTTAGATTTAGGTATTGGACAGTCAACTAGTAAATCGTCACTAGGTTTATTTAAGAAGTGGAATAACTTAGATCCAAAATTAACTAACCTTGAATGTTTCTCTTCTTCCTTGATAGTCTCCAGAACTTCAATATCCATCCAGTCAGGAGGCACTATTCTACATTTCTGTTTCTGCTTTAGCATCATAGCGAGCCACAGAGGCATATTCATCGGCAGACCAGCTCGGAACGGGCCGAATTCTCCACAAATCAAGTAAATTTTATCATATGAAAAGTTTGGAATAATGCTGATAATACGGTTCTCACCAATATATTCTATTTCGTAGGGATCCATGGTGAACGATAATGTATGTTTAATCCCCGTAATAACACAGAAAGATGGGAAATAATAGGAAAACGAAAAATCGTACCGGTTCAATTCAAAACATGTACATATGTAATAAATTAAAAATTAAAAGTTGTCTGTCATTCATTTATTGAAATGTCAGCTTGTCAGCAACTCACAGAGCTGTCTGTTTGACTTTAGAAGTAAAAAAAATATCTTTTTTTTTTTTTTTTTTGTTTTAGTTATCGCTTCGCACGGTTTGTGCATATAGCCAGTGTCAAGTATTTTATTGTATTTCTTAATTTCACATTAAGAAAGTCACAGCAATGTTATAGCAATCGTGGTCAAGTAGTCAAGTCAATTATTTACATCGTCAGTCACGATTCAGTAAAGTAGTGGATGCTTTACTGAATCTTCCTGGGAGTTTTGGAAAAAATGCGAAATGACACGTTTTTTGAGTTTATATCATTTGCCCACACTCGTGCACGTTAACGAACACTTAATGGTTAATATTCCACCAATATTACACATTAACACTCGAAGAAACACAAGTTTGAGCTAATAATACAAAACCAACAACGTCTCACTATCGGATTCCCGCCCTAAACTCCAAAAAAAAAAAAATCTTATTTATATAATATGTAACTCGATAAACTATTTCATTTTTATAAACCTTCCAAAAACACACATACCTACCTAATGCATAATTAGAATACCTACTGGTGGAAAAGTGCTTACAATCTTACAATTAAATTAATAATATTATTATATAAATCAATTTCTTTCCGAACTCGCAACTGCCATCTATATGTGTTTTAACTAAACTCTGTATTATAGTATCTGTTAGAGTTTAGAGTACTACCTATCATTATGTTCCGAATGCAAACACAGAGATGGCGTATGCTCCATTTATATTGTTGTAATTTTGTTTCGATTGTGTAATTTTGTACTTTTTAGCATATCTATGTATTGTTATGTCAATAAATAACGTTCAAGGTTCACCTTTATCAAATCTCGAAGAATCGCTTCAGAAAATTACGTGATTATTAAAACTTTGTAAAAGTGGTACCTACAGCTAGATTCTACTAATTGGTCTATTATGGTAGATTTTTTATCGAAGGTACTTACTTATACTTGTGCGACTAGTTGTATTCTGTACCTATCTTATTATTTAAATTCAAATATAATAATATACGTATACTACCTCCTTACCTCTTTGCTCATGATCTACATTAGGTACCTACGCATTAGATCTATGTTGGTTTTACCATTGATCCTACTATGGTTGGTTATCCAAACTTTGGGTAAGTACCTACTATCGATGGTACTTACCTCGATAAATTTAATGTCTATAATTTTTTAAATGCTTCAGGGAATTTCAATACAGGGGAATTGAAAAAACCCGACATCGACGTTTGTAAGTTTAAAATGAAACGAGCTCCGAGCAACGACTAGATCGATGCAAATCGTTTTGGCAAAGTGCAAACTCCTAATTACTGGCCGTAAATTAGGGTGGCCAGTTGACAATGTCTCAGACGGTTGATATTTATGGGACTTCACGGCAAGGGGCCGGCTTCTACCCCCTACGTGCCTGTCATAGACCAAGTTTTATTGGATAACTATGAAGACTTTAAGTTATTATTTAACGAAGCGGGAATAATTTACTTTTGTACTTATATACCTAATTGCAGATCTTATTCTAATCCTAATTCTAAGAAATTCCATCATCTAAGATTACAAAATAAATCTGTAAGCGCCTGAAGCTAAAGTTACAGCAACATATTGATACTCGTAATAGCTTATCTTTGATAGGCACTAAAGGCTCTGCTGGAAGCTGTAAGTGCTATGTGCAGAGCAATCAGGGGCGGCGCTTACTATTAGGTGCATTACCTGCTCGTCTCAATAAAATCTAACAGGGTGTTTCATACAAAGTAATACATCACAATATTCAGCACACTTACGACGTAGGTACTTCTTTTATTATTAATTTTATTGTGTGAGAACTTTTTGAAGTAGCAAATTAAATTATTATTGCTAGATACTCTGAATCAAAAATACGTTGTCTTTGTTGCCATCCAGTTCAAATTTCTCATTACGAGATGTAAAACAGAGCGATTTCACGAGAGATAAACCCTAGGCAATAAAAACAAACTGAGAGATTTATAAAAGCAACCTGTCTCGAACGCGACGAAATAAATAACGGATCTGTCTGCACGAGCGAAAAACACATTGTCTCGTAGACATCTTTCTACTTAAATCTGCATACAAATTCGTGAGATCGCGCGCAAATTCACCCAGTCATTTAAAACCCATTCTGTTTTCTAGCGAATGCCGTTTTTTTGGCCATAAATATGTCGCGAGTGACATGTTGTACAGTGCCATCTACCGGCGGATGGCAACTGCGTGGAAGTCATGCTGCTACCCAGTAGATGCCAGCACTAGTATTTAAATGAAGTTATAAAAGTTTATTTTCAAGTTTCTTTTTCATGTTGAACATTTACAAATACACACGAAACGTTTACGAGAGTTAAGTTTTCTCAAAAATAAATCACAAAGTAAAGATTTTGGCTGATTTCAGTCAAATTCTGTATTGAGTCATTGTACTTTACATAATAAATAACTAAATGTCCTTCTGTAATACCTTTTGTATTTTTATAACTGGTTTAAAATATAGTTTTTGTTTTTATTCTAATATACTAATTTGTATTTAGCAACTTAGTTTTCAGCAATTTAAACAGTTCCATTATTATCATAAGTAGGTAAGTAGGTAGGTAGGTATATCAATGTTTTTAATTTTAACCTTGGTACCTACCACAGTTTTGTAAACAAAACGAGGCGTGATGGCGTCATTGGATTACCTTGTATTAGGTACATTTTAAACTTAAACGAGTGTCTAAATTTGAAACCTGCATTAAATGCATTCCTAACAACCCTACTTATATCCTGAATTTCCCAGAAAGTACCACAGTTGGTTAATAATGAATAATTATAATCACCGCTGGCCTCTGCTCGGAGAAGTTTCGTCTATCTCTTGCGAAACTTTCAAACAAACTTTGGCTTGTTTTTTCCGATTATTGTAATGTTTACAGCTCATTATGGGAGGAGCTGTTATAGGGGAAGAGTTTTACTTTCTTGGTTTATTTGGATGCTGCAGTTTTCGCAGATATGGTGCATTGTGCGTCTTTTACAAACATCTGTTGTCATAACCATTTGTATAAGGAGAACATATTTTTGGTTTATCTTCAATTCGCATGGTTCATGCAAATGCTGATCTGTTTTTGTTGCGAAAAGATGAGAAAAATGTTTAAATCTCCATTATGTTGTGCTAAATAGCGGGGGTTTCTTATGTGGCCACGTTGTGCCAGGTCTAACTTCCTTCCGTCTATATGATCAAACATAATAATAATTCAGCCTGTAATTGTCCCACTGCTGGGCAAAGGCCGCCCCTCACTTTCGTGAGGAGGGTCAAACATAAACTGATATTAAAAATAACTATTGTTAATTCAAGCAGTTGCTATATTAAGAGTGTAAATTAACTTTATTATTATTTAACTAGCTTATCTTTAAGATTAGCTTAGTACGTTCCATTTTCGACCGCGTCATCTAATACGTAACGGCAATTAAATTTCCAAAACTAGTTAGTTCGTAACCAAAACATATTGCACAATTTACAAACTGCATTTCATCCAAAACTCAATTCAGTAAACTAACAGTAACTGACAGTTAACTAAACACGTCATAATACAGGCAACTGCGGGCTGCCTGTCGAACTGTCACGTAACGTCACGCAGCAGAACGTTCCCGTTGCGTGGAACGTCACGTCGCGTCGGCGCACGTCGAGTACAGTTTTCCATGTTGACGTTGTAGGAATGTAAGCATTTGTAATGGAGATGTTTTTAAAATAGTAATCGGTTCATAATTGCAAGGTTTTTTATTTACTTATTTGAAATAAATAGCTTCGAATGGTTCGATAAATAATGCAGATCCAATATCATGACGCAAGGTTGAATTCACTGTTGACGTGAAAATGCTCCTTTATTCTGATGGAAAAACAAAAAAAATTGCGTCAATATCGCCTTAAAAGTAATTAAAATAATAAGCATAATTGTTGTTATAGAGCATGAAAATATAATAGCAAATGATAGAATAAAAAAATTGCATATTTTCTCCCGTTGTATTAATTTAAATGATTTCTTTCTTCCATTTCTTTTTTAAAAACGTAGCTAGAATTTCTCCTGTGTCGTGGGTGCCTTTTACAGACATAATATAATTAAAGTTAACCTGTAAATTATAAAAGAAATACTAAATCGTCATCCCAATTAACTGCCACATAGAGATACAAAATCATTCCGTTACTATTTACACGTGAACATAGCGATAACTAGATAGACATAACTACCCTTATTAACTCCACACCCCGCACGCGTCGTAAACATCACCGGATTCGGCAATCGGCGTTGCCGTAAAGTGATCTAATTGACGGCGGTTTACAGCGCACTTGACGGCGAATGGACTGATTTGTGCTTTACGGTGTTCGACGGCACAATTAATGCTGTTCGCAACATCCAAAATCACTTGCGGAGAACAAGGTATAAAATTACAAAGAGATACTTTGAAACAAAAAATATCCTCAAAAGTTTTTTAAGCCATAGCTAAAGAGTATCCTTAGCTGTTAGAGGTTGTGGAAAGATATTTTCTCTGCCTACCTCAACGGGCAAAAGGCGAGACTGTATGTGTGTGTTTGCACCATAGCTAAGAATATACAGTACACTACTTATTTAAAAAACGAGATCGGCTTTAAAAAACTAGATCAAAAGCGATGCAACCGTTGGAAGCTATACTGTTGCTACAGACAGACACACAAATACCACCCATCTGTTTGCGTCGATGGTTTAATGAGGACGATGGAGCCGATTTGAATCAATATTCATACATTTTTGACGGAAAATGCACTTCCTTCCTTGATGGTTATTACTTATCAATCTTGGTAAAAAATAGAAATTTTGACATTATAACCTTTTTTATTACAAAGTTATATACGGCATGCTATTGCAAGTAGCAGCACTGACCTTCAACGAAAACGACCTGTTTGTCCAAAACTACAACATAAAACTGAAAAACGACGAAATATTTCCATAAATCAGGGCGGTAACTTAACGAACACTTAACGTACATACTTAACGCAGTAAGTTATCGGCAACGCGAAATCTTAAGTAACTAGCGCATTAAGCACCGCCTACAGGGCACAATTAGCTTCTGCTAGATAATAAGTAATAACTTAGGCCAACTTATTGCAGATCTAGATGCTTTCGGAAGAGTCAGATATTTTGAGTGCTTAATTACTTAAGTTTTTAGTAGGCCATGTAAAATTAACGACTTAATAACGACGTTGCAGGCTTGTGTTGTAATGAGATCTTGTATTTTTATAACTAAAAAAAACTGATTTGTTATGACATGTTGATATACCTAATTACCTGTACTGTAATTACCTGTACCTACTGTATTAATTTTTGTTGTAACTTTCTATTAACGACATTAAAATTGGTTAACCATCGTTTATTGACAAGATTTTTAAAATGTTTTGTGAATAATTTATAGTAGAAAATAAAACCTTATCCGCAGTCATTTTAGAGTTATTTTACATCCATGTAGCAGAAATTAAAGTAACTTACGCCAGAACGGCCGTGATAATATAATGTAATGAGTCAAAAATTAATCGTTCACCGCTCCGATGAGTAACGGCGCTCGATCGAAACTCGTCCGAAGTCGTCCAACTTACATTCGATCTGCTCCGTTTGATTTTAATGGCTATATTTTATTGCGACTGTTTACCCGACCGTGACTAATAGGGTTAAGTTTTAGCTGCGTAATGAAGAAATCATTTTTGAGCCCGTAGATTTGTATAGGAGAGGGGTTTGAACATATTTTTCGTGTAAGTTACAGTGCAACACAGCAGGTTTTAATTGTTAAATTGTAGCGATTTTGTGCGTAGCGGGATCTACGGCTTACACCGTAGCAGCGTAGCGTTTTTCGTAACGGTAGAACAAGACCGTAGCATTAAGATGCTACGAGATCTAGATCTACGCCGTAGATTTACTAATCCAAAGAAGCCTCATCTCATATTTCATAAACGTTGACTTAGATTTTTTTCATCATATTTTTAATGATTTTCAAACAATATTTTAAAGCAACATTAAAAATATCAAAATGCTTACTTTAAAATATTATTAGAATACTTTTTGAATATACCTAAAAAAATGGGCCAATTGTCTATACAAACTAAGTTTTATCTAACAGTATATTCCACACCGAAAGACGTTCAACAAAAACAAAGCATTTTAATATCCCCACAATAACATGAGGTCTTTATTTATAATAGCAATAACAGTGTTCTGTAATGACGGACCCCTGCTTCGTCACCAGCGGAGTCAGACCCTCGTGAGGAGCTAGGATGGGTGGCAGCAGGGGAATCAGTTGACGATAGAACTTCTCTTCCTTTCATCGACATATCAATAGAGGACGATACAAAACAGTCCTGGAATAATGTGGTTTCATTGACGTTTTTTGTTATTATATTCATAAACAAAATAATAAAACTTTTCTTTACTAGAAATAATACCATATTATGTTACAATAATGTTACATAATTATTTTATTAATTATGGCCTTTGCCCAGCAGTGGGACAGTTACAGGCTGAATTATATTATTATATATAATTTTATTTTTTTTGTTTGTACAAAGTTATTGTTTTACTACCATAATCTTTATCGCGTTTTAAGCTGCATTGCAATGACGTAGTCAAGCTGGTTAACTCTACCAGTTGGATCATTTAACCCATAAGTTAGAAGCTAGTTAAGATATTATGGGTCTATTGCTCTTATAGCTGAAAACCCCGCGGATAATCGAATATCATGTGTAAATCGACGGGCAGCTTTCAGTGTACGTACTAGGAGAGAAGCAATCCGTGTACAAATTGAAACGAAGCGCTTCTAATGCACTGTTTATAATCTATAGCGTAGTGAAGACAGAAGCAGTTCGTTTCAACGCGAAAACTAATTGCTTCGTTCTTGCCTTACTAGTCTATGTAGTCATTATTTTATTTTTTAACTAATTATCTGACAGGTTCCGTAACATCAGTAACGAATTACTATTTTCCACCATGTATCGACAATTCGACATACTTCTTCGTATGAGTGTTTTTTTTTAAAACGTAACCCCACATTAGGATTGCTCCTGTATCGTGGGTACCGCTTACAGACATATAATTTCACATACTCCTCACACTCAGACCAGAAACAAACATTTGTTGATCGCACAAACATTTGTTCCGGGTAGGAATCGAACCCGCGACACCAAGCGCAGTAGTCTGATTGCTCAGACACTACGCCAAACGTGCCGTGATATCGACACGTAAGGTACAAAACAAGGCCGTTCTGCATTCACCAATAGTCTCACTGGTTCTATCCAACCCGGTTCTATTCCAGCTGGTTCTACGGGACCATAGCGCCGATTTATCGGCGAGTTAGGCTCCGTGCCCGGGTCACGTACGGGACGCGTGTCCGTCACGACTCCGATACGATGATTTGGACCTGTGACGTGCTGCGAGATTGGATTATTCACGGTATATTAGCTCCTATATTTTATAGGGAAGTGCTACGGCGTAGGGTGGTGTTATGGCTCTGAAAGGTCGGAACGTTTTCGGGATAGAGAGATAAGGCGTGTTGAGTTTCAGATTGTTCTTAAGTTATTGAGTGATTCAGTGTCTGTGTGTCATCGATGGGCGGTGTCGTGTGCTTTTCGCCTGCCGATCGACTTCAGAGGCGAATCAAAAATAATTAAAAGTAGCCTGATAAATGGAGCGCAATTATTGCAGCTTATGCAGCCGCTGTTAGGACAATACAAGCCAATTTTTGCCTCAATATTGTATGCAATAGCATAGGCAAGAAACAAGTCGTCTAATTCTTTTTATTCCAACGTACATAGAAAGAGAGCCTTATAATATCTAAGGGAGACATCACACTCCTGCACTCTACGAAATAATGCTTTAGATAAACAAAGATTACCAACCACATTATGCCCGTCGGGAACTAAGACGCGTAATGACATAGTAATCTATTGCGGCGTACTGCCTAACCCCCCTCACCCCTCCACACCTTGAATATAACGAAACGGCGCTAATTATTACTAGGGTTGTTAGGGATATTAAGCTTTGGTTACGGATACGGATTTTAAATATACAAATATCTCGGTTACGGATAATAAATGCATTTTTTTCTTTAAAATTAATTTATGTATGAAATACATTTAAGTATGTATTTTATAGTGTCTTCCGTTATTAATATGTCGGGCTGTCCAATATGGCTTAATGACTGCTATAAATTGATAGCTAATAAAATTTATAGTTAAAGCGCCTTCCAAAGCACGAATATGCTCTGATTTTATCTTCAAATGGTCCTTGTCTAAGTATAATATATGCTAATGAAGACGTTTCTTAACTTTGGTGGTTGATAAGAATTCCATAAGCAATCTGTGCCACAGCACGTTACATCGAATATAGCTGAAACTAATCCAAAATGTACTCGCCCTACGGTTGTATTGCCGAAAATATTATAACAATATATTTTATTGAATTTCAGTTTAATTATCCAATAATTTCGTTTACGGATATAATTCTTCTGTCCATTATCCACATCCCTAATTATTACCTACCGTCCGGGCATCGTCCGGGATCCGTCCGGATTTGCATCCCGGTAAATCTGGCCTCGGAGGATTTAGTCCGACGTAAAGACATAAATACGCTCGGAAGAATCGCTTTTAAAACCTTTTAGGGTACATCCCTAGTCGTTGACGACGGCTGTTTTAACTTTACTTCTTTCAACTTTTTAACCTCATCTCTAAAATTCTAAATTTAGAAAAAAATCGTAGGTTTAATTATTTACAAATTGCGTTTAGCAATAATTTCCACCCATGGTGTCTAAGATCAGATTTCAAAACGTATATGATCATAGAACGAACTGTGGATTACACAACAGCGTTTGTGTAAAAAAGTGTATATAACAATAATTATGTATATAATCTACAAACATAATCGCGAACACACACGCTTGCGCCCGCGACCATAACACCGTCAATCATAATCCAAAAATATTTTAACATAAAACCCCCGCAACGTATCCTTCAAGTACAAGGGGAGAAAGGGGGGCGCCGCGCGAAACTATAAATTCTCTTTAATTACCCCCGGGCAGCGTCACATCATGGATCCAGACAGTTTTATGACGATTTACGATCACATTTCGACGCGGGGACTGGCCCGCTTAGGGATCCCGACCGACCAACAGAAGAACGGCTTCCGTGCCCCTTCTTACACTTACAAAATTCTACCCCTCAGGGGGCGAAACTGGGAAATTTAAGGGATCCGGTTCGGGTGGTCGGTATTCGTCACCTTTTACACTGGCGGGGGTTTTAAGGCCTCCAGTTCTTTATGGTAATGAAATCTGAACAGGGTGACGTGCCGAGGTGATGCCTCGGAGAGTTTTTGTTGTGCCCCCCTTATTTATCGCTCGTTCGGGGAGAAACTTTGCGGAGTTCCGAACGGAATGTATTCTGTGGCGTTGATGATATCGGTAGTGGGTACCAATTGTTTTCCTACGTTCTGCTTTTGCGGGATCGGTTTCGCGAACATATTTTAAGGGAGGAAAATGGGGCAAGATTTTGTCAGAACAATTCAAATTGTTATAACCCGATGAGTTCACAATGAAATAACCGATAAACGTTACGTTTTTCAAACAAAGTCACGTAAGTCGACTAAACCACTTTAAAAGAAACAACGATAAAAACAATTGTAATTCAACGAGCGAAATCCTTTCACAATCATAACCGTTTAACTGCCAATTTTATTTGTCGAAACAGAGCGTTTCGAACGAGAGTTTATAAGCAATAAACGCACAGACAGACGTTTCGGTGTTACATAAAATCAAATCAACAGTTATCCCGTGCGCCTACATCACAATCAGGTTTAATCGCATATGTGACAAGTTAGCTCGTTGGCTGCCACGACCAGGAAAGGTAGAGCCGTGATTACGTGCGGCGACACTCCTGCCCCGCCGCGGTCGGTTAACTAGGCGGGGGAGGGGGAGGCCTTCGTTAGCCGGTGCGTTGAGAACACGCACCGCGCCAGCGCGCTGCCGATATCGCCTTGACTGACGGACGAGTATGCATTCAAATGGGTTACTTTACCCGACTCTCCCCCTCGGAATAAACATCTCTCCGAGTTTCGGATCCTTCGCCAATTTGGTACAGAATTTGTTGTGGAATGTCGAAATGCTTTTTGAGGGTTAAATTGCATTTAATTTGCACTAAACAACGTTTTGTTTTGATGGTATTAGCCTCCAAGTGGATGTAAGGCAATTTTTGAAATTGAATTGTTAATTTCAGACGACGAGTCCTTTAGGGCGAGTGAACTATGGTGCGCATACTAAGTACCCGGATGTTTTGAATTTAAACGAAAAGTTAGATGATAATTTTGTTGCAAAATGTTTTCACAAACGAAGCTGCGAGCTTTAGTGAAAATTTGGCGAAACCATAACATTTACAGTTGGTACAGTTGATGACGAAAAATAGAACTGGATCGGTTTATATTTATTTCTACTCAAAATTTACAAGTATACTGCAAATATTTATTGATATATAATTATATTCTAAGTTTGATTTCAAGCTACTGATATCGCTGACTAAACAATAAAAAACAATTTTTCACGTAGAAATTTCAGCTTTTTGAACGCAAGTTTAAATAATACGAGTATTTTTCATTAATTGTATTTTCTTATAAACATGCTGCTACCCGTATTAATCTTACGTTCAATAACGTTTTCATCTGAAAACCCATGACTGCCCGTACGGTATAATAATATTATACTGTTAGTAGAACACTCTGCCACCCCATAACAGCAATAATTTCAATAAATCATTGGTATTACAATACGCTTTAATATCTACTTGAATAATGACCATAAAAACAAACTATAACTGCAATATTAGTTGATAGATGGCAATGCCAACACCCACACACTGCTGAGACGAGGGGGTCGGTCATGGATTGCCACAGATGCCATAAAAAGTATATAAATCAGGACTTTTTATATTATATAACTTACTCGTACGTTTAAGTATTACGTCTCAATCATTAACAATTGTAATTACAAAAAGGTAAATGTATATAAGGTTAAAATATTAGACAAGTACATAACCTTGTACCTATTTGACCTTTCTGTGTTCCGTTTTCTTTTATGATTTTATTAATTTGTTTATTAGATTGAAGTGTTTGACTTGTAAAAGTGCGATTTTATTGCCTATTTACAAGAAATGATTTGACTTTGACTTTGACTTTGACCGTACGTTTTGGTGTCAATAGAGTTTTGAGGGCACGTTTGGCGTCGTGGCTGAGCAATCGGAGTACTGCGCGTAGTGTCGCGGGTTCGATTTCCGCCCGGAACAAATATTCGTGTGATCGACAAATATTTGTTTCTGGTTTGGGTACTGTGATGTGCCTGTTAAATTATATGTCTGTAATCGGTATCCACGTAACCGAGTATATTATGTTTTTTTTAAGAAAGAAATGAAAGAAAGTATCTTTCTATTTAAGTATGTTACAACTGTTTATGTATTTAGCTCCTGAATGTGAAACTGCGGGGCACAGCTGCAGATATTAAGTACTTTATAAAATGTGGTAGAAACCGTATTTTTATGACTTATTCAAAACCAAAATGGCGTCTTGCTGTTAGCTCCCCCATCATAGGGTGTGATGTGGTGATGGACAACGTAATTCGATTTAGATAAGGCATGTGTGGTTTTTGCATTAGATAATGGGCCCTGAGTGTTGCTATAATTAAATAATATAAAAAATCATAGACAAGTTTCACAACTGTAACTTTTTTGAGCGGCAAAATCATTTTTGTTTGTTTTTTTCCTTTTTAATATTTAACATAAGTACTGTAAAATACAGATAAGTTTCACACATTGGTAGTTAATAGTCTTTAAAATAAATTGCATTACAGCAGTGATTTATCTGAATCGTAAAGGATCTTAGTGCTATGATGAAATGGGGACCTATGAATTGCCACTGGAATAAAATGTTGCTTGTACTGGACTCTTTGGCTTCATAGCCAAACAATCCAGTGTCCAACATCGCCAGTGTGTCTGTCCATTCGTCCGGGGTGTAGGGGGCACAAAGCACCACCAATAAAAGATGGCGACGACAACGCGCCATTTTCCGTGCAAACCTAAGCGAATAAAACTTGACGATCCACACAATATCCTTTATTTTAAGCAGAATCGCGCTTTCCACGTTAAAATTAACGGAATTTAAGTGCATACGCGCCGTACGGAGCAATTAGATGTATAAATAAATTCCGTTTATCACCGACAGATGGCGCGCGGCAGCCATCTTGATATTCATGGTTGTCTAATTATTATGTGATGTTTATTTTTATTTAATATTTGCGTTGATGGTGTTTAAATTATTATTGTTAAAGAGAGTCAGAGACGGTTTTGGGGGTGTGTGCACAGACATAAAATAGATGTTTATTTTTAGGGCGATGTGATTAAGTTAACGAGAAATAAAGAAGTCAGAATTAACTATTGTTTCTTTATTACCTACCTGGTAAAGGGAATTTCAGAAAATACGAGATACGATTATTTTTGAAATTATTAATTTAAAAACTTTTTGGCTAATGGTTGTAAAATATGTAGTAGGTACTTCAAGCAACGCAGAAATTAATAATATAACCATATTAAGCCAAACAATCAGAAGACTGACAAAACATCAACAACGTCCATTCGCTAAATAATTAAAGAGAGACACAAACAAATGCGTAAATCGAAAAAAGCAATAACAATTTAGCAGTCGTAACTAAAATCCTACACATTAGGCCCTAATTTCCAATTAGCAAGCAGGTAGCGTAAAAAGACGCCATTTAGAGACGCTTCCCGATTCCCGCCAAAAGGGACGCCATCTTTGTTTCGTTCGGAAATGCGCGCGTGCGAATTATTGTCCACTCTTCTGCATATGTTATGTTGTTTATTGAATTAATTTGTGCTATTCGGGCGTTCCTCCGTCCCTTGTGTCTTTTTCGTTTGGTTTTACGTGTGTCTGTTGATAAGTTCTTCTCAATTAGGGTGTAATGGAGTTCGGATGGAACTTGCGTTAGCTTTTTCTTTGTTATTAATTGTGCTGAGAGGAGGCTATCGAAGTAATATCATAGTCATTGTCAACATACGTTTACAGTACGAGTTTCAGAAATCAGTTCTGTTTATAGCGCTTTACTTGAATTTAAAATGTGTAATTGATTACCTAGGCACCTACTTAGATGTTCCCTTAATTTTTTTACACTTGTAGACTACTGAGTTAAAGAATTTCTTTTCTTACGATAAAATAATTTGTATCGTGTCGCACATAATTATACATAAAATATTGTGTGACTAAATTACCAAATAATATTTGGCCTCAAGTAACACAATTTGATTAACTTCAAAACTATATATGTACCTATATAATAATGTAGTTCAAATAGATTTTACAAACAAAGTGATCACAAAACGATTTGAAATGTGTCTGATAATAATAATTCTGCAGCTATTTATAAAATTCTTTAGTTTAGTAGTCATCTACTTATCCGTAGGGTCTTTCGTGGTGGATTGGGAGGGTGAGACTTATGCTCAGCAGTGGGCGGGTATCATGATGATAGCAGACAGTAGACTGTTTTTAATTGTACGTATTACAACAAAGGTAAACATGAAACTGGCAACAATAAGTTTTTATTAACGACAACGATAATACTTTGACAAAATTGCAATCACAAAAACGGGTGGGACATCACATTTTCAGTAATTAGAAAAGTTTGATACGTTTTGCGAAGGAAAATTAGTATTTTGTGGCGTGACTCGTTTTGTGCCGCGATAAAAGCCGTTAACCGGCGTAACAACCGGCTCCGGGCCGGCTGTACCGATGCTGTAATCGGCGGTTATAGGGCTCGCTTTGATTAACGAGATATAATAAATCCGGATAAAATCATGTCAGAAATTTGACAACGTACAAAGTCGTCTTAGTAGCCAACGTTTGTAAGCACGGATGCATTGATTTTGTCAAAAAATGAAATATTATGAATTAAAAAATGATACACCATATTATTATCAACACATTTTTCGAAAACATTACGTACATAATTTGTAATTTGTAAACAATTGTTACATAATATGTCATACCGCTGCACAACAAAGACCCTGCTTTCGTATTCGTTTATCAACTACCCCAAACCTCAGTTACACTTATCTGTACCATTCAACGTAACCCTAACCGTCGTTAAACCTTCGCGGAACCGGCCCCCACCTAACAGTGAAAAGTTACGTCGAGTTTCCAAAGCGACGCTCCGTAGGTCGCCGGCGAATCCAAATGGTTTATTCTTAACCGACGACCGCCGGTTAATTGCGTAAACCCTCGTCTAAGCCTAGTTTTAGTGACAATTTATTTTGGAAGCCGGATGTACAGGATGTATCGGGCTGAATGACCGGTCGTGTCGGTACGGTCAATCTGCTAGGTGACCGGATAAGGCGACGGCCACATTCCGTTTAATATGCTGCTTTAATACGACAGTTTGAGAACTGTTTTAGGTTAGCCGAGTATCTAAGTAGTTTTATTGTCATGTTGCTTTGGTGATGGCCGGATGTAAAATATGTATGTACGATGCTTAAAGGATAAGTTTTGTCTATTGTAACTTACTCCAAAATTTATAGGTATAGCATGATATAATAATGGAAATATTATATCAAAGATTAGTTCTATGGATGTTTGAACTTATAACTCTGTTGTACTGTTAACATCAAACTGCGTTAATTAAAATGTCAAATCTCTTTAAATCTGTATTTGACTAAATACAATTAATAAGAGATCAAACGATTTTCTTGAAGTGATCGATCATTACTATTAAGAGCAGTTTTTTCGATTAATTAAAGTCAGAATAACGTCAGATTTATCTTCTTTGAATAGGTACCTAAGCTTTTCGTCATATCAATCACAAAAATCACTCACCCATTTTAATAGACGCTCCAACAGAACACCCTGTAACAAAACAACCGAATAAAATTAAATTTATATGACAAACTATTGTTTAAAATTCAAATTGTGCGTGTGAAATCTTGCTTCGGCTTAATTGTATTGACCAAATGTGCCCCCCTGAGTTACTGACGGGTTAGAAGGGGGGGGGGGGGCACAGGGAGGGGGGTCACTTTGTGATCGTGTGAGGAAACACAATAATTCGTGATATAGAGTCCCTGGTACCCTCCTAATGGGTTTAATAAAGGTACGAATTTACGTCACTTTGTATTTATGATTTTATTTCGATATATTTAATTAAAATTTTAGTGTAGCGGCCCGAGGGCGGGTCCCGGTGTGTTTGTGGGACCGATGTCTTGGGGTCACATTTAAATGTTATGTTATTGTTGTTTTTATTGTGGAATTGTGACATTTTCGGGTTTGATTTTATGATAATTTACGCTTTATAGGTTACCTTTGGTTGTATATTTAATGGTAGGTATATTACGTATACTCCTATACAAAATACTAAAATTACTTTCTATTGTGTTTCAATTTTCGTACCTATATTATTATCATTTGTATTTCTTACGTCTTATATTTTTTCTTATTGTTTCAGCTGAAAAAATAACAAAGGGAAAGGCAGGAGTTTGGACAATATACCTAAGTACCTTCCCAGTAATTTTGGGATAAATCTATAAAATAAGTATTGAGACTGTATTCTTCCCCCAAATAATAAAAAAACCTGTTAGTATTTACAGCAGTTAGCTAACTTGTGTGCGACTTGCACCTTCATTACCATAAAAAGAGACTATAAATATAAACAGACAAAGCATAAAAAAATAAATAACTAAAAATACAAGTATAAATAGATCGAAATATAAAACCGACATCAGGGTCGAACTCAGTGCCTTTATAAGATTGTATTTTCATTGCACCACTGCTTGGTTGTTATCGACTGATAACCCCCGCGTCAGAGGCCATAAGCAGCCTGACAAGCTCAGACACTAGAGCTGCACTACCTCATGCAACAGCCTAATATGGTGCCCTCGTCCATCGATACTGACCGTCTACGCCACAGACATACCTATAAGAGCACACAAAACATTACAGATATCTAAAGAATTCAGTCTCGAAGCCAGCCGCAATATTGACTAGTTGCGCTACAACTCTTTCTACTTGTAAAAATATTAGGTTTGATTGCGAATTTTTATGTTCGTCT
The DNA here is from genome assembly GCA_905147375.1 of Hylaea fasciaria. Taxonomy (NCBI): domain Eukaryota; kingdom Metazoa; phylum Arthropoda; class Insecta; order Lepidoptera; family Geometridae; genus Hylaea; species Hylaea fasciaria. The sequence continues at coordinate 12,434,434 of LR990194.1, forward strand.
AATACTCGTCTTGTCAGCCTTGTCTGAATGTTTTTCTCTTTTGGCTTCACTTGACATGTGCAATGCCTAGTCCGCTTCTACTTATATATCTGTGGTCTACGCTTAGTTATTTTTAGCTCACTGAATTTGAACGTTCGCCTCTCAGAAGACCATAAACAACATCAGCTCGCAGCACTCGGCGACAGCGATACTGTTGAGCGTCATGTTTATAGCAGTTCATCGATTAATGCACCAGGTGGCGGTTACGGCGCGCTTGAGTTACTGTTATATTTACACTGTTCGCTGCGATACTGGGCCACAGTGTATCAACAGAAAGGAATGTCTTTTTTTTAGCGAATAGGTTAGCATTCGTCACCGCCGCCGTTTACGCCGCAGCCTTGTGACCAAATTGCACTCAAGATCCATCTAAATAAAAAACAAAACACAGATGTGACCAATTTGCACTGGTTTTTCGTATGACCAAATTACACTATGACCAAACTACACTACTTACCCCTGATAGTAAATGAAGACGCGATCGACAGTGTAGCATATTTGCCTAGAACATCCCTATTCACTCTCAAATTGAAAACTCCCAGACTATTAGACTACCTACTTATAAGTAGTAAATTTATTGTACAAACTTTCATTCTGTACACTTATTTTGGTACTGCTAGTTGATAAATATGACCAAAAAAACTATCAATCAACAGTGTTAGACACATTTACTCTTACAGTAAGCTTTATATAATGGTACCTTCAGTAAGCTAGCCGTGGTAAAATTAATTTCAAATCGTCGTGTACTTCCACCTTAACTCAAAACCTAACACGTTTAGTGCAAGAATTTCCTTTTAAAGCGAAATCGTCTAAAATCAGTAGTTTCCCTACTGGCTTCGTTACACTGTGGCGTTTAGGTGAGCTCCACGCAGCCGGCAGTAACTCAAGGGCCCAGCGCATCCACGCCGTGTTTCGGCTAAACTATGGAGCTGACACGTGCATTTTAAGAACATGTCATAACTACGCGAAATTCATTTGCGACCGGACATTTTGACGTGGTTTCCTTTTAGTCGAGCTCGAGAACATCATGCAGCTTGCAGTAGAAGAAACAATGAGAAAAAGTGGGTATGTTTGAAAACGCACCCCGGCTCTTTGATCCGCATCGGCTCGATGAAGTAAATTGTTTATATTAGCAGTTCTTAATAATTTCACACGCACAGAAGGTTCCATAACACTCACTGACACTTTTCACTGCTATTTTTCAAAGTTCCATGGAGTATTGATGGAGATTTAGTAAATGTTGCGCGGACGCCGGCAGTCGGTTAGCTCGCAGACGCAACTCGTGATCTCGCATTGACTGTGGCGCCGCTCCGCCGGCGTCGGACCTTTGGTGGAACTAGGTACCAGTGGGAGTTTTGATGGTAATCCGAAAGTGAGGCGTTATGTAATTGGTTTTGTATTTTATTTCTATTGCTATTTTTTTGTATGTTCTATTTTGTATTTTTGCTCAGACTTTTGTTTCTTCGAGTGTTAATGTGTAATATTGGTGGAATATTAATCATTGAGTGTTTGTTAAGGGGCATGCGAGCAAATGATATAAAACCATAAAATAAAAAAAATGATTTCGCATTTTCTAAAACTCCCAGGATGTTTCAGTTAAGCATACTGAATCATGACTATGACTGTAAATTGACTTGACCACGGGATTGCTATAATGCTATGATTTTCCTATTGTGAAAATAAAATATACCTACTTATATATTTTAATATTTGGCACTGGCTAAATGCACAAACCGTGCGAAGTCAAAACCAAAAAATAACTCCCAGTGTCGCGCCGCGCGTGGTTGAAATTGTTGCACGCCACGGATTAACTTCGTATTATGACCAGGGTAGAATGCATATAGGGATAATTATAGGGATACATACAATATACAAAATATTATATTACTGCACCAAAATTCCATCTTCTTTCCTTAGCTTCTATACTGTTATTTTTTCTTTGCTTTTTTATCTATTTACCAAGCAGTGCAACTTTACCCAACCTGTCCACAGATTACAGAAAGGTCACCACCCGCCATTATTAGCCCGGAAAACCCATAATCGACTGGCAAACTAGAAAACTGGCGGACACAGGGCAAAAATCTACTTACGAATACTTGTTTACTATTTACATATCTAATCTGAACATATACAGAACCTTGCAATATTGCGTCACGTATTTACTCCGGTCCAAGTCCCTTTGATATTGTAATGTGGTGCTGGAGCCACATCCGGCTGTTTGCTGAGGACGCAGGATGTAGTTCGGGCCAAATGGTCTGATGCTGTACTTGCCCCCATTATTGGACCAAATAATACGAGTAAATGGGGAATGCGTATGTTCGGTGGTAAAAGAAAACATGCTCTGCTATGAAGACAGTGTACTGTATAGTCCCTTACGGAGTCTTAACTTGGTCAAAGCTTATGCCAAGCAGAGACCTTGGCAATTACAATACTAGAAGCTTAACCGAACAACTAAATAATTGAAACTAAAGCATTTGAAGCTCATAGGTACAGGAAGGTGAAAGGCAAGAGGTCAAGAGGAACGAGTAGAAGCCCATTAAGATGGTCAAACCAGGTGTCGGAACACCTATGGTTGTACAATGGTCGGACACCAAGTTGAGCGATGCTATTTACTGTGCCTAGGACCTCTAGAGGTGGCACCATATAGTCAGGGAAAAGATCGGTCGGGATCATCAGGATGCTTAACAGTAAGCGCACGACTAGAGGAGGAGGAACTAAATAATAAATACATAATAACATCTTTTTTCCAATGACATCAGAAAACCTACTGAACCACTGGATATAATTGTAATTAATTGTAACAAAAACAACCAAGCCAAAAAACAAATCACAAATCGATCAACTTCGCCCAATTCGACGATTTAAATGAACATAATCGCGGCGAAACCTTCCCGCATTAAAAAACAGTGATCAGAGCTGAACACGCGTCGATAAACAATGATGACAACAACGACCACCTACCTACCCCTTTTTCAATTCTCATCAAAAAGCAAAACGTTATGACGACACTAATAAAAACCGGCAATACCGTTGGACGCGCAATATCGTAATGAACACCCTGTATACACGGCGGCCATTTAATCTCGCACCTGTATCAACCTGTACAAGATGGGTGCAAGCTGTGAGCGGCGGGCGGCTTCTTGGAAGATGCTGTTTACTGTCACACTAGTACCTACTTAGAATTCGGAAGTTGTTTCACTTCGAAGTTTATTTACCAAAGATACATAATAATATAGATGTATCCAGGGATCTACAGCAACGATATCTATCGTCTCACAACCGTCTAAATGCAGAGCAAATACTGAATCCCTGCAAATTTTGTATTGCTATTGTCGTGTGCGGGAATCGATTCCGAAACTTCACGCAGCTTGATTTATGCCATATTCGTCACACGGAAGGTCGTCCCAGATGAAAAAATCAGCTTTCGTCCCACATTGTATGCCATATTTGGCTCAAATGCTTACCACCACTAGCGTCACGGAATCAGTCTTAACCTAGAACCACAGAATACGGTACGTATACTAATACCCTAGAAGGGACACTCTCAATTAAAGCTAGATAGCATGATCGGAATTTTGTATCCAATTTGAGCGTGTCTCTCTTCCGTGAGTTTGAGTTGCTGTGACCCTGGGTGGGCTAGAACTACAAATTAATTTCCAAAAAACTATCTCTCATCACTTAGTCCGCCCCCGCTTACCTGACCGCCGCTAAACGGTCGCCATTCGGCTCGTCCTAAACAAACACCCGCGTAAGGCAGTCCGCACATTAAAACATTGTTTAGCGTCCGCCATGTGTCATTAGGGCCGATCCGCTGAGTCCGGACTCCGCGTCCGGACTCGTTACGGACTTTTTTCTTGATTACAATTAGCCTTGTTTGCGTCGGTCGAGTTGTGATGTGAGATTGCTGGACGTTTTTATTTTCGAGCGACAGATAAGAGCCTTATATAAAAAAAGACGGGGTTGATTGAAAAAAATATATCAAAACTGTAATTTTTATTATAGTCCTATTATTTGTTTATTTTATTTATTTATTTCTCAAAACTTACAGCTATCCTTACAGGTTACTTACAGGTGGATAGTGTAGCAACTTTAACAACATATAGAACCTAAATAGAACCTTATTTATTACACAATACCCATAAGGCTACTTTTGTGAATTATATGTCATATAACTGCAACTGAACACTGTAACTGTAGTAATTTGTAAAATTTGTGTGCCCAATAGTACTTATATATTATACAAATACTTATTTATGTAAGAAACCTACTTAAAATGTATTTTCTAAGTATTTTGAAGTCCAGATCTGTGTGTTTCGTAATGCATTATTATTTTTGATTGTATTTCATTTATAGGTATACCTCTTTATTTATATTCGCTATAAATATCATATCTAAATAGTTATATAGTTTAATCAATGCCAAAATTAAACGTATTAATAATACAAAACTAATATCTACAGCAACCAAGTCCGACTAACTTCGAAAACGCATCAATTCCACAATTTGTACGTTCCATATTCAAAAGTTTTCGTTATCTATGCAGTGTAACTTTCCCGCCAATCGCAACCGTCGAACGTCAATGTCTGCGGTGAAGAAATTAAAAGTTTGTCAGTTCGCCGCGAGCGGTCGCCGGCGCCGGTCGTTCCGATAGTTTGATTATTGAAATGTCAGGGCAATTACAACTTGTCTTTTGAGATATAACATCGATAGCGTAGCGGTTTAGCTGCGACCAATGTGGATGTTTAATACTTTATGACATAGTTGAATAGCGAATGAATGTATCGCTTAAGATTAAATGGGCCTTAATATTTCCTTTTCATTTATTGCATCGAAACTGGTCGAGATAAGTTGCGATTTAATCGCAGGGTATCCCGATACAATTTTTCGCCTTAGTACCGGCAGCTGACGGGCTTTGATGAGCTCCCGTCGTTCTTTCGAAAACTTTTAGCGATATGAATATTTTGGCAGATTTTCTTTGGCGCCCAACGTGGGGCTCGCTTACTTGCCACTTTATTAGTCAAGTTCTAGAAGTTCTTAAACTTTCGTGAACAGGAAACAATATATTAACCAGCTAAAAACGGGTCTAATTCGCGCACAAACAAATATCAAAATATCGACCGTGGTCACGAGAAGTGCTTCTTGTGACCACGGTCCATGTAACACGGCCAAAACGTCGACGTACTATGTCAATATTTTGATATTTGATTGTGCGCGAATTAGACCCGTTTTTAGCTAGTTAATATAGTCAATTACTGTTAGTAAATGTTCTGTTAATTAATGATTTCCTTTCTCTAAATCTCGATTATATCGAACCAATTTGCACAAAAGACAAAAATGCATTCCTACCGAGACATTGAGGGCACAATAGTATTTTCTTCATTTCATTCGTACAACGGCGGAACCCTTGAGAAATCAGGGTTTTGCACAACGATATGAGAACATAATTGGCTCATTCTGTACCCCACGTCGAATTAATTGAACTGGTTTAATTTTGTGGCGGTGTTTTTAATGTGAGGTGAATGAACATTAAAAGACATTAAATGCTCTACTACGGTACTATTGATGTAATGAAAAAAATAGAGATGACTATTGCTTATATTATTTTTTTAGCTTTAGCTAGCGTTAGCATACTATCTCACCTGTTTTTGATGCAGAATATTTTTTGGTCAGTCCTTCGACTTAGCAGAGGTTTTAGATTTGTAATCACATAACTTATAATGTATGAAATATAATAATAACAATAATTTTTAATAGGTAATATTTTTTTATTTTTTGTTTTATACTGCTCCATGTTGGGCACCAATACTTGTATATAGGTGAAGCGTAATTTTGATACTATTGTAGTATTTTAATTTTAAATATTATTACGTGAACTGTAACTTTGGCGTAACACAAAAACAAGAAAAAAATCCGAAAAAAGAACAGTCGATCACGCAATAACCGTTAGCTACGCGCGCTGATTGGCCGAGCGTATTGTACCAGACATAGAATACGAATAAGTGTCGCAGACAGAGGGTGCATTCTGCACAAAGGTACAGAAATATGTGTCCGGTGCTAAACATTAACGATTATGGCCAAGTCACGTCTAATTGCGAACGTGGATCGGGTTGTGCAAGATGTAGCCAGAAGCTATCTGTTCGAACTTCGAATGCAGAATCTCGTAAATTATTTAAGTTATGCATGAAAGGAATAGTTAAATTACTTTAAGTACCTATTAAAATAAGGAAGTTATTAATTTTCGGTGGTTTTTATCATTTTGATCGGCAATATTATGGGGAAATTTAATGATTGCAGTAAACATTGTTGTTTGAGGTGAAATAAAGTCATATTGGAATCTAATTAACATTACCTTAATTAATTAAGTTTAAATTAATTCAACAACTTTTGTTAACATAAATGAGGATGTAGATGTGTAGATTATTCAAAAATAACAAATAATATAGTTTTTCTAGACTAACTTTTTTATACTATTGTCAGCTTAAATCTTTAACATACTTGAAAAGTTAGCGATTATTGGTTCTATCCGGTATAAACCGGTCCAAGCTAATTGTAAGCGCACGTTATCGCGAGACAAACGCGCTGGCTGCGCAACGCATAACCATTACCGCTTGGTTTCGCGAAATTAGCGCCTTTTTGCATACTGCCGTCCCGTCCGATACTGTAGTATTTTCTGGAGGTTTTTGCATCCTACCATGCCTCGTACACTGTTGTAGGTGCTATGTTCTACAGTTTTTGTTTTAGTTGTCTCGTTACTGTAGTTATGGAGATAATAGGAGACTGGTGTTTGGTTTCTAAAACTAGAAACTAATTCTAGAATTAGCTGCAAAAGGTTTTTACACGTACCTGTTTTCTTTAACTCCCTTTTGGTTAAATACATTTTTATATTTAAATAATTTAATATAAATAATTAGTAGGTAGGTATTTAGTTTTTATTTTGTGTTTGTGTTAATATGTTTTGTCTGTTGAATAAATAATAATTGTAGTATTAAGTAAGGTTAAATATTTGGTTTAAAAGATTTTGATGTATATACTTATTATATCAGAACATAGAACGTGACTTGTAGTTCTTTTAATAGTTGTATTTTTGCATTTTTCATAAATAATTTATACATATATTTTTCTGCTCATGACGGTAAAATGTATGTAACATAAATATACAATTATTGTAAATAATACTCATTTCCATCAAAAAGTAAAACAAAGGCTCAGATACTAATGAAGCATCAATTATTGATCCAGAATGATTCGAACAAATTTTTTAACAAAGGAGTTTCAAACGCCAAACTAAAAATCAACCCTTTCTCTACCGATTCACGACCCCAATGCAATCGGTTAAATGGATTGAAATTAATTGCGTTATAATTAATTTGGGGTAGAGCTCCTGCATTTAATAGGTGTCTTGAGGTGTAGAGAAAGAAGCGATTATGTAGAGCCAAAGTAAGAGGCCCTTTACCGCTTCCCTTTAAAGGAGCGACGGAACAACTCTGAAAAAAATAAAAGTTATGAGTAGAGAGAATTGGTCTTACGACCGGTTTCAATATCTGTCTGTCTGTACATTCCGTAATACAAGATATGAATTTAGTTGTTGTACTTACTTGTGTGTATTGCGTATTAAACTAATAACCTCTCCCGACAGACATGCGATTTTTGATTTCAGAGAAACAGGATTTTTTTGCCATTTTTATAGATAATGGTACGGAACTCTACATGCGCAGGTCTGACTCGCGCTGAAACAATAACGTAAAAAAAAGTTTTGTGTGCCATATTCTTTTCCGTCTTACAGCGAGAAACTTATTAATTCGTAGACGATTTCGTATTTTCCCTCTAACTCGGGTAAGTTCAGTCTATATCTACCTGCACACAGCTCCGCAGATCGGCCCGCCGCCACACCTGAAGGCTCTCCGTCGATCAGTCCGTGTTTAATTAACATTCTCAGCGTCAGAGGGGAATTAAACCGATATCACTTCGTACTTATTGACAGCGACGCTCGCTGCGGGGCGTAGGAGCCGAAGTTGTCGAGTTAGGCGTTATTTGGGGAAGTATCGGGGATTTGTATAGTGGTAGGAATAAACTGAAGGTGTTAGGTGCCGTAGCGGGAATAGGCTGAGACACAAAATCAGGGAATGTTTCTTAGTGAACTAACATTTAGTCATTGTTATAAACTGCGATATATGTCATTCACAGTTATGTTCACATGCGCTTTTATTATTTTGTTGTGACAAACCATAATTACTTAGCAATAAAGAGTTTCTTAGTTATGAAAAATGTTGATTATTTCATCGAAATTTCTTTTCATTTCTCCCGAGAATTATTTCAAGGGTAATTAATGAGATGACAATGACAGCGTTTTGGGCTGGATAATGGATGATGAGTGGATTATGTGTTGTATGTACAATTCGCCAGTAAAACGTTTTCAATTTTATTTTATGGAAGCAATCTCCTGCGAGACCGCACAGCGAGCACAGTATCCGGCCGACGAGCGTTCGACAGGGCCCGATGCCGAATTGGCGCAAGCATCCGACAGAATCAGTGGAGCATACGCTTTACGAAGGAGCGACCAGATCACCTTCTTAGAAGTTCTTAAACTTTTGCGAACAGAAATCATATTACCTAGTTATAAACGGGTGTTATTCACGCACAAACTTATAAAAGTTATTTATATCTTTAATTTTCATAAGGTTACGCTAGAATTAAGTTAGGTCCGTGCAGAATCGATGCCGTCTCAGAATTTATAGTAGCCATTTATGCCTCACCTGCCCCGATAGAACGCCGCACCCTGTGCAAGCGCACATACCATCCCCAGTCTATATTAATGCCGCCACTTTGTAAGAGGGCGCGATCTTCTCATTTGTCGAACGGCGCGGGATGTTGCGCGGTGTTTCCAAAGTATATTATTATACAAATGTTGGAGTAGGAAGCTTCAATGTTTGATCATAGTTTGGCCAAGTTAGGCAACTATGTAGAGCTGTGACCGTTCTCTGCGTCTATGTAAGTATGTGTGTATATCGCTATCACCAATAATATTAATTAGTAACTATGGTTGATTCTCGTTACAATATTTTATTCAGTTCCACCTAACCCGGTGTCTGTTATCAAATCTTGCAAGTTAGATCCACTATGCAGTTTCCGATTGAGCTGAAATTGTCCATGCATGTAAATGGGAATGACAAATGCAATTGCTAAATGTTGCGTTCTGCCGCAAATAAATGTGATTTGTATCTGTCTTTCAAATTAAAATTACAGCATTAACCCGATTACAAAAATCCCATTTGGAGCTGGCTAATCTGGCAAACAATACAAATTGGAATCTGAACAAGATTTGAACTCCTAACAAAGGCCTGTTGATAGTCTCGCAAACTTTGAAACGTAAAGGGGGATTCTCATTTGTACACCTCAATACAAAACGGTGATAACATCTAAATAACGTCAGCGAACTCATATTAAAAGGCCCAAAATGCCGATAAACCAAGGATGTGGCTTGATTGGTTTCTAGAAACGACTAGGTACTACTCATGGTTTTTGGGGACTCCAATGACTATGGCGAATAAAGTGATACCTCATTTTCAATAGTTAGTCATTACAAGTTTCCAAAATAGGTTGAAATTCTTATAAGATCTTCACAAACGGATGCATATTATACAGCAAATTGGATATTCTACGAAAAATATTATATATAATATTCTGTTTTGTGAGCCAAAGAGAAAAAAAGTAAACAATAGTTTCAAGAGCTGGCTTTTATCTTCCGTTACTATTATTATGATACAATAATGTGTTGAAGCCATAGCTTGGAGTAAGCGTCACTATTTCACGTCTTTCAGGTAAGCAAAGAGCGTGGAAGAGGTCATCTATTCTGTTGCTTACCAGCTTCACTGCTACCTAACCACAGATTCACGAAGAAGCCTTTGGGTCTGATAAAGTCTCATACTAGAGCTCGGTACTAGGTACAAATAAAAAAAATAAGGCTTATTCTATTGCCATTTCTAGTGAATCTATACCTGCTGCCGCCTTATTTTATCAGGTATCGGATAGTACCGTTAATCCGACTTCGAAATGAAGGGGTGACAAAGAGATCGCAGATACAGTACTCCTGACTCCGAACTGAAGGCGGCGGCCCCGAGGAGTTGGAGACTCTTGAACAATCTTAATGGCTGAAAAATAATTGGGTTCGATTCAAAATGAGGATCGCTCTTGGTGTTGATTTTGCAAATTCCGATTTTTTTGACTCACTCTTGTGTAACTCTGATCATTATCAAGTGGCAGGTTGTTTCTATGTATCAATGCTTTGCCAGTTTGTAGTTAGTAAGATTTTACTGAAAAATAGTGCAATACTCAGAATTTTGGTAGGGATCGACATAGGCGTCGTCCCATGATTAAAACTAGGACGTCCTAAAGCAAGGCTAAGTCAAAAGTACCTATAATCGGCGAGTATATACGAAAGTACTCAAGAAAGAGGAAGAAGGGAAAGTCAGTATCTTTCGGAAAGGTGGTAATACTGCCTTTTTTTTTGAGGGGGGAAATGCCCACTATCATAAGGGTGTGAGACTCGAACCCATTAAAATCCTCCGGTAGGCCGTCGATATGCCTGGATTGGGGCGAGATGGGGTCGTGTTGGCATTCACCATCTGTGGTAATTCTGCCTACCTCAACGGGATAAAGTCATGACTATATGCATGACTGTAAAGACAAGCTATTTCTTTCAACCATTGAACGGAGTCTTCTGGATCTGAGGACGGGCTGTGGTCGTCACAAAACAGTCACAAATTCCTTACCACGCGACTCCGCACTTAAAACACACATCATAATAGTCCCAGTTAAACAATAAAGCAGTATGTCAGGCTAGCTGTGCTCAAACAATGCGCCGTTTGCTCAGCACGGCTCGGCGGGAGCGACTTAAGTACAGGCCGTGAGTTATGGACCAAGTTGGAGACTTCATATTGTTTACCTTGTCGCGACCGTTTACCATTGCTAAGTGATTAAGAATACGCGCATTGGACACTGAACGTAGGGAGATGACCGTTAACGAAAAAAATAAAATGTGGGTAGTCTCCATTGCCTCCGTCTTCAGTTGTTTTGGGTTTTGATTTGGCATTAACAGTTTGCCTTTTCTAAAACAAAGGTGTGAGACAGGAGTATCGCTGAGTAGTGTTTTAGATGTATACTTTTGTTCCTAAAAGTCCAGTTCTGACTAATTTTATTTATTTAAGTATGAAAGATAGACGAAATGTTGGTAGGCGAGTGGGTTTATGATGTTTCAACTAAATAAAACAGTGCATCGACATAAAGAAGAACCGTTGAGATTGGATACTGAAGGATTGGTTTTATTTAGATCATACACGTAATCTGTAGTTCCTTACTTGACCTTCGATCTTACACTAAAAATGACCTTATTAATCAAACGGCACATGTTACTCTTAGTGAATTTTCATCTCACAGCCATGATATTTTTCCCGTCAAACAGCCACGACTGTGCTACTAATTCTGGCAGTTTAAGCCACAACATTTGCTGAGTTCTGAGAACTCTGACGCTAGAACCTGACGCTGCCTCAATTATGACAAACAAACCAACCACAGACACGTGTGATACTGTAGATCATATGGTTTAGATCATTGTGGTGTACACCACATGATCACCTAGCAGCACAGAAAGTAAACCGCAGCAGAACCAACTGAACCTTTTCAGGAGTGATGGCCCAGTTCGTTAGGACAGTAATGACAACATTTTCCCAGTCATAGCATTATTATTATATATGATTGAAGCGTCTCGCGGTTTCACCCGCGTTAGCTAGTACTATCCAGCTGGAACCGTAACTTTTACGGGCTAAAAAGTAGCCTATGTCGCCCGGAGATTTTACAAATCGGTTCAGTAGTTTCGGATCCTATTCAATGCAAACAAACAAACAATCAAATCTTTCCTCTTTATAATATTAGTATAGATTTATCAACGCAACAGACGACTCCACTCCCTTCCTTTGCACACACAAAAGCCAAACTACAAGATACAGTTCGCTACTCAAATTCCAAGTGTTCTAACTTAAACTGAAATAACTTAAGGGAATCGGCCGATCGCCTTTGTTCTAAGCTAGAAGGCAATTATCATTAATTATTATTAAATGTGACAGTGCGTGATAAACGGTAGGCCGATAACTTGGGCAAATAACTCAAGTTGGTAAGAGGGTCGAAAGTACGGAAGATGTTTGAACTGTGCTTGATTTGTGCGTGTTCGGGTTGAACCGATGATTCGGGTTTCATTGCTTCTTGAATGTGTGCTTTTGTTATTTTAGGTATTCTTTTATAGATCGTGAATGAGTTAGATTATGCCATAGATATAATGATAACTTTTTCTTTTATTTTTTAAACGTTGCCCCACACTAGGATTGCTCCTGTATCGTGGGTACCGCTTACAGACATATAATTTAACATAAGTACACATCACACCCAGACCAGAAACTAATATTTGTGGGACGCACAAATATTTGTCCCAGGCGGGAATCGAACCCGCAAACCCTAGCGCAGCAGTCCGATTGCGCAGCCACTACGCCAAACGAGCCGTCAAATAAACTTTAATTATATTATGCCGTATTATATATTTGGTGTAGCCTATAGGTATAATAATACCTATAGGTATTATTGTGAATGTATGGAATTCATAAAGTTTGAGAACAAAATATGGTATACCCCGTTAAGCCATGTCAGAGATAATCTCTGACATGGCAGAGTCTGACGTGGTCGAACGCCTATCAACCTATTATAACAGAGATCGTCTTTTACGCTTTCCGGTGCATTTTACGGAATTGTCTACCACCACCACCATCACAACTAACAACTACTTCAATAACTTATATACGTTGGACACATTGACATGGTACTTTACAATGAATTTTCACATTTAAAAGATTAACCGATTAACGTTAAGACCGCTCATTTTTGCTTTTATCTATCTAAGTGAGGTTTTGTTAATAGTATTTCTTTTCGTATACGTTAAATAATTTTCTACTCTAAATTTTTAAACTTAGATCATAGAAATATTTCTATGCTTAGTTTCTTCTAAAACTCGCATCAAAAACTGTAAAACTCATTGGAAATGCACCATAAACAAGATGTTAAGTGCTTTGAAGGCGTATTTAGCTTCACCCGTTCCCGTTAATAGCCAAACAGCTTATCTATCACGGCTTTGCCCGGCCATAATCATAATAAATAAAGGTACCTAGGTAAATTCGCGCATTAACCGCTCCGCGTCATTCGCCCTGAGTTATAACGTCTACCCAACATTTAGGCAAACCAACGGCATTAGCATTAATTTAAAATATTATTTATTGTTTGTAGCTTATTTCTGCGTGAGATGTGTGAATTTTGGAGGAGTCAATCCTGATTCTTTTAGGCCTAAAATTTAAGCTGGTTCTCTCTAGCATTTATTGTTTTCTCAATATTTTAAGACAATAGTTTGCTTATAAATCAAATGTTATTTAAGGTTTTACCCGCAAATATAGGTGAAATCATAGTGACCATGAAAACACTTAGTTATAATGAAATAAGATGTTCACTTCAAAAATCAATGGAAATGTATCGAATTGCAAAACTGAAGCGAATAACAATACAAGGGTACGATTTTCTACACCATCGTCATAGTATTCGAATACCTGTAATCGTGTAGAAAATTTACTCGTGTGTCTTCACGCACTGTAAACCGTGTAGAAGAGGTTGTCAGACTTGCCGAAAGCGTAATTTAAATTAACCTCAAGTAAAACTGCATAGTGATGTCGTGTAGAAAGTCGTGTTTTATTCAACACATGCCGTGTAGACGAGCTGCGACTGAGAACGATCCAATTTCCAGCCATGCCGATGGTAATGAAAGTTAAAATCAAGCAATAGTGCACAGTTGTATTAGCACTTCCGCTGGCACCGTTAGTGCCATGTTGATGATCTCGTTAAGGGTAAGATGACACCGAATGACCGTAATTATACCCAGTTAAGGGTAACTTAAGGGGGAGTAATCGCCCCGACGGCTGTTTTTGCCGAATTTACAGGCGTCTCTCGTTCCATTGTTTATTAAAGTTTTTTTTATTGTTATTGCTTCGGGTCTAATTGGTATTGCGTATCCGCGGCTGTAAGGTTTTACGTTTTGGGGGTGGACATCTGGTTGGGCTTGTTTAAAGGGCTGGGGGGAAGTTGAGGGGGGGGGGGGGGGGGTAGTGAGTAAAACTGTGATGAGATGAATATCGGTTACTTAATTCAATAGTCTTGCGGGTCTTACGTGTGACGATTTGCCGTTATGTCCAACACCGGTGTGGATTTTTATTTTGTGCTAAGCATAGCACTAAGAAGTTTTGCAGAAAAAATTGTTTTAATAAATACGGATTATTCCCAGAGTACTCCATTGTTTTGTTTATTATTTTATATTGCAAGTAAAAATAACATATTTTAGAATCTATTTGATTCCTGTCACATTGGATACAATCTTAGGTAGGTATGTACTTATGAATATGGGTCCGATATAATTACAAAGAACTAATTAACGTTGGTCCTTTCTGTGCTCTATGCAATAAGGTGTCAACAAAGAGTTATCTATCTATCTAATGCATGCATATTTGTCAACTTCTGAAATCGATACAATGTGCTGACCTCAGCGCTGAGCCTCTCATTTTAATCTGAAACGTTTGAAGGTTAGTTTACGAAATACGAGACCAAGCTTCAAATATAACACTGTCTAACTACAAAAAAAAAAAACAGTAAAATGCCAAAAATTAAAAAAAGAATTTCAAGACAAAACTCGAGCCTCGGAAGCATTCCGTCTTCTACGTCCTCCAGATAACGTATCGCCACTAAACAGGGAGTTATAAATTTATCCGCACATACATCACAGTTATTAATCTTCCACGAGAGCTATATAACGGGACATTCGTTATTTTTATTATTGCTATTCGCTATGTAAGTTAGTGCCGCGAATAAAGTAAATAAATGCACGTAAATTACGTTCTGGATACTTTTATGGGTTGCTGACGAGCTCGGTGGTTATTGTTTTTTTTTATGTGTATAGTTTTTAAAAGAATGTATCAGGTACCTCTTTTATTGAAATCTCAAAAAAAGTCCGCATCGAAATTTCATACTTCGTACTAGAGTTACATATACTGTCGTGATTATTTCATTTTCAATTTACGCCAAAGACATAAAAAAAATCACGAAAAAATTGATTTATTCTGGAATAAATTCAATGACTCAAAAAGTAACCAACACTGTTCTTTCACAACATTCTAGTTGGTCTAAAAACTTAATTGAACACCGCACATCCCAACCCGAAAACTAGCAACAGATCATAAACCAACAAATCAGCAGAACAAAGCGGGCGGACCAAATCGGCTCGTTTATTCCACCTGGGCGCGCACTCGTAAACATCGGACAAGAAAAGCAAAACGTATGTGCCGCATCGGCGGTAAAGCCCGAAGCAAATCTGGCCGGATAGCGGGCCTGATCGACAAATCCGCCAGATTACGCGCCGATACCGAGCATGTTTATGAGACAAGCCGGACTCGCCGGACTGTGCGGCGGGGTAGGGTTGGCGCGCGGTGCGTACACTACACGCAATGACTTATGCCCTGTCCGAGGTTGACCACAGTCGTTTTCCGTCTCGTTTGCCTGTTTACTATTAGTCTTCGAACCAAATTGTGGCATTCTTTCATTGTCGACAGACGTATTCGACAACCCTAATCTCTTTTGGACATACTACAGAAATATGTTATTTAATTTTTTTATTTGTCGATATACATATTTTGTCAGTTACAAGCTCACGTTTCCGTCCCAGGAATATTATTTTGTACCTATAGAACAAGAAAAAAAAAAGCGGTGGTAGCCTAGTGGGCGAACGTCCGCCTTCGAAAACGAAGGTGGCGAGCTCAAATCCCAGTGCTGGCACGTACCAATTTGTGTATCTTGTGTATCATATGTACGTAAGTATCACTCGCTTTTCGGTGAAGGAAAACATCGTGAGGAAACCAACATGCCCGAGAATTATTTCGGAGGCATGTTATCCACCAATCCGGACTAGGCCCCCGTGGTGGATTATGGCCTAACCCTCCTCACGATAGTGAGGGGAGGCCTTTGCCCAGCAGTGGGACAGTTACAGGCTGAATTATTATTATATAATTATTATAGAACAAGACGGACAAAATTGAAAAACAAGAAGTATGTAAAATTAACAACCTCTGTGCATTACTATCTAGTTCAGTTGAAATTTAAAATAGTCCATACATACAGCGCACTACGTATGCCAACTAAAATGTAAAGTTATTCCGTCTCCAAACTCATGACCTCAATGAAACTGGCCATTTCTACCTATTCCCCAGTATTACTCACACACACCAGCACCGGCCGCAAACACAAACAATCCAGACAATAAACACTAACTTAAACAACTCGCGAACTTTCAAAAGTGGAATAGGATAACAATAAAATAAAATAAAAATGTAAATTTCCATGTGTTGGCAGCCCTGCTCCCGATCCGGCGAGATAGAGGGAAGGTGGTCCGAATAATATTTTGGCTTACAGAACGAGTTCAAGTTTTAATAGTGTGCCTATGTTTATGTTATTGGCCCTGGGATAGGTATGAGCCGGTCCTCAGAGCCCGCTGATATACGGAGAGCCACAACTTTGATTGAAGTTTTTTTTTTAGTTTAGCTTCGTGGTTCTCTTGTGTTTTATATAGATACTGGAGAACTTTGAAGATTTGCGAACGAAAATGGGTAAAATGGTAGTTTGTTCATGGAAAACGAAGCAAATATCATGTAATTTGTATACCCTTTTCTTTATGCCATTGGTTAATAATAAGTAATTGGATAATTAAAATAGAAATAATTTTATTTTAGTTACTTTTCCATTAATTCTATTTTAATCACGTTTGGAAAAATATAAACAGATATAAACATTAATAACCGTCTTACCACAAAAGTTTAAACCAGAGTTAAACAGATGTTTCGAAATTTCTTTCCACAAAATCAACGTATACTTATCACTCACGTTTCCTTACTCAATCCTGGCATTCCTAATTATTTTACTTGTGAATTTGTTATTGAGTTAGAAAAAGCGACGGTCAGACGTCGATTTGTGGAGGAAATATTAAGACACGTCTGTTCAACTCTTGTTTAAATATTAAGACCGTAATAATGTAATTGTAAGCTTGGATAATTCTATGAAAAGAGGAATATACTAATATTTTTCGAAAATATTCCAAAGAGCTTTGCATGAAATCAATTTTGAAATATATTTATGTACCTACCTACGTGTACCGCGCCTCTATAATAACAATATCTCCTCTATAAATAATAATTTCATAGTCTAATTTACCATATCAAGGGGTAGAATCAACCCCGGGCAACCCCATCGGTGCGATATTTGTGCCCAGTGCCGGACATATTTAAGCTATTTTATTTATTTTCAGATACAAAAGGCCTTATCGGCGGATATATAGCTTCGTCCGTGTTCATACTTGGCTACTCTAGAATAGGATATTAAAAAAAAATCTAAACACGTAACAGCTAATGCAGACGCAGATGCTAATGCCGACGCCGACGCGGATACTGATGCAGATACCTATTATACACTTACTTTTATCGACTGACATCGACTCCAATGCCGTATAATAAATAATAAGACATTTGATTTCACGGGATAAAACCTCGCCCACATAGGATAGCACTCGGGAATAGTTTCTACTATCTTCTTTCTTTTTCTGCATGTCTTTTTTTTATTTTCTTCTTTATACACATGCCCCTCCTTTTAAAAATCAGCTCGGCCGTTTAGCCGTGATAGAGACACAGTTATGTGTTACTTTCACTTTATATAATACTCGTTTTTTCTATTGGGCTACGTTTTATTGTAATTATAAGTATACTAGTACCCAACTTATAAGGCGCGTCGTGAATCTTCGTTCGCGCAGAAAAGAAAGTATGGTCCGAAGATTAACGAAATAATGCTTAAAACTTACAATCAACCTAAGCTCACTACTATAAGGTTCATAATACACTGCAGCTGTTAGTTCCATCTCACTCTAAGCTCGCTAAGATGGCGGCGGCTGCCGACCAATAGCGGTCAGTAGCATTTCCCGCGCTTTGAAAATTCATCTTCTGCGCAGGTACATCGGTAAGCCATATCAGTTGGGTAATACTGTACCCCACGCTCTTTTTCAGAGTTCAGGCTATCTCCATAGAAAATTTCATCAAAATCAGTTCAGCCGTTTAGCTGTAAAAAGGGAGCAAACAGGCAAGTTGCTTTCGATATTATATATTTACGTACACTTTTATTTGTGAATTCTTGATACTTCTTCTATCCTAAAGGATTTTTCGCAGTGGAAAGTAACGCAATAGGAACGGCTAGACCCTCTGACATCCTCTCAATAAACAAGGCTTCTCATAGCGGCGTGCGTTATCAGACTTTGATGGGAGGCGTAGTTTTAAACACGCGCGCCTGTAAATAATTATGGGCGGGCGGCTGTGTTGTTCAGCCGATAGTACGTAATGAGGCGAACTGTAGTTCGGCTTGGACGTGCTGATATCCCTAGTTTAGAATTGAATATTTTAATTGTACACAAAAGTTTAATCAGAAGTTTTTTGTACAGAAATAAAACCTCTCGTATGTAAACGAATTTCGTACTGTAGCTGAAGAAAATGAATTCAAACGTCATCAATCAATCTACTGTTACTTGTTAGCCACTGAAGAGGAAGTTAATGTAGGTACTTGTAGTGCAAATGTAGGAGAACTGACGCAGTCTCTTCATGTATATTATTATGGTCTTTTCTATTTATTTTTTGGTGCGAAACGATAAATGTGAAATTAGTGATGGGTCGAATTGCACCGCATAGCGGACCAGACGTGGGGGAAACGCTCGGTTTATTTCCAACAACCCGTGGGGGTTGTTGGAAACTAATATTACCACCACTGGTGGTAGGACCAAATACTATTGCATTTTTTTACGAAAACTGAATAAAATTAGGCTTTGAAAATTTGCCCTACAAAAAAAAACATACAAACTAACACAGCTGAATAAAAGCTTACCCACATGTTACAGGTACATAATAATGAGGATTCAGAACTAAACTGGAAGCCAGAATAAAGATCCGGTACGCAAATCTTCCAAAACACAAAGACAATAACTCGATAGTAAGCCGCACTCACCTGACTTAACGATAGGGTTGGGACACACTGGGACCACTCACAACGTTTTGTCATACGTTCTGGTGACTACATTTTGTCCTAATACTCCGCCTGGGAAGCACTAAGTACTCCTTTTCCAAGCATTTATCTTGCAAGTAGTAATGTGCAAATGTTACTGCGTTTCAGTTTGAAAGGCAGCACTGTTCCCAGCGAAATGACTGGGCATATGAAACTTGACTACTAGTGATTATAATGAGGTCCTGGGTGGTAAATTGGTATTTTGTTCCAAAGAACTGCTAGTAGTAGACCACGAAGTTGGATTGGTGATAGGTTTTCCTCTTGAGGGTGAGATGTTGCGACAGGTTTCTGCGGACCAGTGTTCCACACCCAAGGGTTCTGATGATTAGTTCATTCATCCATTTTTTTGGGCCACAAATTTTCAATGAATGTAATGAAGTTAGTTTCCACTGCTGAAGAGACCAAGCTACTAAGCCCACTATTACGGCCAACTAATGTACTCCCAGCCTTGCTCACACACCTGACTAACTGCCTCTAACCGCTTTGAACCGCCCGCGCCGCACCGATCCGGTTTAATCCGCCCGGAACCGGTGCAATCCGGCGCGCAAACTTTGTGCTGTCACGGTTGCTTTGCGGTAGCTGCGCTTTGCGCGCACTACCTCTAAACAAATTCAGTACCTAATGGAATTGGGGTGCATTCTCTCTCACGAAGACCGTTCGGGTATGATTGGTTGTTACGTGCACATTGTTTTAGCGTGCGTAAAGCTCGGAATCTCTCAGTTACAATGCGCACGGGTTTTTGCGAGACCGGAAAATGTGATGTTGTATTTTTTCTCATGTCGATGTGATCGAAGGTGGTAGACTTGCTCAGCCTAAAACGGGACTGGCCCTAAAGGACTGCTGCGGGAACACCTCGATAGTGATTTGGCGACAGAAGAACTGCTGCAGTTATACCCTCCACCAATATTTTCCACGAAGTTTTCCTTAATCAGAGGCTCAAGCTGACCCTGTGGGTAACGCACCATTCTTCTATCACTTGACCTGACTTTCCTTTGACCTTCCATGATCATCTACTTAATACTGACACTAAAAAGTCCTTGAATTTAACTAACCTCCTTACTATTAGAAATGAAAACAGCCAATTTTTGTGTGCATATCATTAAGGACTTTAAAGTCTTCATCAATTTCTAATTGCGACTGTACATTTACCGCCTAATGTTTACAACAGCTCCATCTAGTGATTTAAATCTTTAGCCACAATGGCCGCTACGGGCAAAGCGTCCAGTAAAGATACGGCAACGGCTAAATGCACCGCGCCAGTGGTGCGTTGGACCATTGCATCCCTGATATCTTTGTAGCTTTCGAAGGCTGAGCCATAAACGTAAAGAAAGGTCTGCGATTTAAGGCACTGCGCTGGTCAGGGTGTCCGGTTTCCGTTAATGAGGTTGGGCTTATTTACTTGTCTATGGGCGTCATGCCTGTCTGTGGGTTAGGAGAATTATTGGAAATTCTATAGTTATCACGCGATGAAAGTGGTTCGTCAGGCAGAAAAAGTTAAGTTCCAGTTAAATATTACATTCTATGGCATTCGGGTTTCCACTTGACTACATAATCCTAGAAACAAGAAGTATATTTTATGATATGAGTTTGTGGAGTGGTACAAGAGCCCGAAACGTGTCCTCCGTAAGGTAGGTACTATGTAAACCCTCAGATAATTAATGAATATTAATCATTGATGCAGCCAAAAACAGAACCTAGCGTCGTTAAGATGTCTACCACACAAGTAAACGCTCCGCCATCATCCCCCTCCCCATTCCGTCTATTTACCATAACCTTAATTCAGACATACAAGCCTCTCCCTACCAATCATCGAACAACAGCAATCCAGAGGCGACGTGTGGATTACCGGTATTTACTGCAAATTAACTCGCCAATTGATGGGCCATGATCGCCTAATGCCACATGGCCATTATATTAAATCACAGGATCGCACCTGGTCTTCCGGCTGATTTAATAGCTCGGACTGCTTGTTTACACGATCGGCGGAGACGGGTGGGAGGTGTGGCCGTAAGGACCGGCCTAAGTGGTTCCGATTTATGCTGGAATGACAAACTATAAGCGAGGTTATAGGTAGATAAATCTTTATTGACACCAAAATGTATGAAACACAGAAAATATACATTTAATACAATTATGATAGGTTAGGTTTGGTGAGGTTCTCATAGACGGCACTGACTGCGTAGTAGTGATAGATTTTTGTATAATTATCTAAAACTCATTAGTATTCCAAGCAATTTATTGAAACATCACACAATTTCTACCGTGGTGTGGTATACCAGGTATGATATTCATTTACGAGGAAATCCAACAGTTACAATATTGCAAGAGAATTCGTTGGTCACAAACCATACGATGTGGATTTGTAAAGCCTTCAGATTTAATTTCGTGCAAACATCTAACGCTATACATAAATAACAGTAATTAAGGATCTATTGCCAATAATTCGACCCGACACGTCGACTCTTTAACAAACAGCAAACCCTTGATGAAGAAATGCCTTTAAAACAAATTGGCGATTAATCGAGCACCTTGCAATTCGGCAAGTCGGCCATTTTTCTCCAGTTAACAGTTTAATTGATTAACACTAATTCACTGCGTCTCGGCAGTCGAGTACAAATTGCCGGCCCATAGCTCAAGGCGACAACGGCCTATCAATAAAGCCAGGCCACACTATACTTTAAAACCAGTAAGGGTTCTTTCACTGCTTCGATTCTTGAGTAGATGGAAACGTCTACTCAAGAACTGAGCTTAGAAGTAGACGGCAGTTGAAGACTGCATTGGAGTACCATTAGAACTGAAAATGATATTTGTTTACAATAAACCTGTTTTTACTAAATTAGTACCTTATCAACATATAGCTACTACATAATATTATTATAACAAATATTAATTGTAAAGCTGTCTGCAACAATAAATACCGTGCTGATAATCTAGTGACATATTAAATACTTTCACAAGCCAGAGACACAAAGTTTCCAAAGAACGTTGAGATTGTATACTGGTGTTCATGATACGAAGACTAAGGGTAGCAAGGCCTCCATCTTGCCAATACGACTGGTAAATTGAGACGAGCAATTTACGATGCCTGTAACTGTTGTGCGTGCAGGCCTGATATATCAACTGCTGGTTGGTGATTGGACATGCATTTGCAGTCCAAAGTTGCTGCAGCTTGAAGGAGTTTATGCCTTTATAGGTTCCGGAAGTATAAGCGTCGTCAGTCATGTCAGTCATATCAATGATGTCGTCAGTCCCGTCAAGCATGTCGTCAGTTACTTCAATCCCGTCGCAAGCCACGTCAATAACGTCGTAATTTCGTGTAAATCGCGTCGTCAGTCACGTTACTGACGTCAATCACGTCGTCAGTCACGTCAACAAAGTCATCAGTCACGTCATTACCGTCGTCAGTAGCGTCAATCCCATCAATGAAGTTGTCAGTCACGTCAGCCACGTCGTCAGTCACGTCAATCACGGTGTCAGTTGCGTCAATCACATCGATCGTAGTCAAAGTCAAATACATACTCGTATAAAGACATATTATACAATAAATATTGCTGTGAACGAGAGGCATTTGCTGGGAGTCTGAGTGTTTGAGGGTGCATTACGATTATAGTTCTTGAGTACCTGTTTGTTCATTTAACATTATGGCTTGTCTTGTTGTCTTCTAATGTTAAAGGGTATCTAGACACCCAAAGGGACAGCCCGATTACCTCAATACAGGGAATCTTAGATGGAGATCCAAAGAAACAGGATTAGCCGTACCTACTTGTTTGTCTTCAGTTGTTTCTTTATTAGTAAATAATTTTATTCTCCGTACTGTATAGTTTCCATAAAAAACTACGAATGTTAGCGATTCTATTTTATTCTATCATAGTTAGCAGACGGTTCATTTAAATTTATCCGACATCAATGTCTTCATCTAAAATAGTGTGACACAAACGTCTATCAAAACCGGATGACCTGATTTCAGGCTACAAAATAAAGTTTGGCAGACGGTGCTAAATAATTTATTAATGATGAATATTCATCGTGAATATTCAAATGTGTTTCTTCAGAGGGGCAATGGGGTGGAGGTAACCGAGTTGACAGCGTCGTTTTCAGTCTATTGTATCAGCGAGAATGGGTTTTATTCCCAAATCGGCACCTTCCCATCTCGATACTCACGAATTTAGGAGATACTCAAAATTTCACCCAAATGGCCGGTTGACACTATTAAATTTTACCTGGAAACGCTGTTTTAAACTTCTAAAGTGCTTAGTGCAAATGGTAACGACTGACCGACACATCCCTAGAAAATCAACTCATACTTTTTTGCACCGTGCAAATCTACCGCTGGCGAGGTATGTAGGAAAAATTTCCAGATTATATTATAAGCAGTATAAGGATAACATATTGACTTTTAAGTGTTTTGACCACATCACGTGGTTGCTATGGTATGATAGATGAATCATAAGCAGTTATTAGGTACACGTTAGTAGCGTCAGTCGATGGATTACCGTCTTACGATCCTGTGTTCCTATCTTCATGATATCAAATTGATCATTGGTATGATTTAGAAAATTTTAAGCTCAGTTGTTTTTTCAGGTTTGGCTGCCGGCATTACTGTGTCATTGGATATTTGTTGAAACATTGTACGTTTATCTTCGCACTCCTATGTGTGAAGGTGCCAGAGAGCGGGATATTTTGGTAATCACATATGGGTTCAATAGGTAAGATATAGACTATTATAAATATTTATGTATCGTCTACATGGGGTGATGTGGCTTAATTATTATTTTAAATGTTTGCAAAGTACTCGATGTACCAAGGTTTAAGGAACGATGGGGCACCAGACCCATATTACTTAATAGTTACTTCCCAAGCTAGCAATGAGGTAGGTAGATAATAAAGTAAATGTTTGGACTCAATTTATTCTGAATAGCGTTTCAGCTATTATATTCGGGATTAATTTCTTCTCGATTAGCTTTAGAAGAAGATTTGATTCTCCGTGGAACATGGCGTGGTAGCATTAATCTAACGCCTAACACACTACACGACACGACAGCGGCCGCGGTGTCCATTCTTCATTAGCACAAAGGAGTCGACCTTTTGTCTCGCGCCTGTTCGTTTGCGATTGTTCAGTACACTGAGACTTGGACGGACTTATTCTGGAGTGGCTAATCTTAACTTGATAAATTAATGTTTATTTCCGGCAAGAATTAGGGGAAAAACGTGTGAAAAATATTTAACTAATCTCAGAACTAATAATAAAAACAAATGTGAATGGCATGAAATAAATATTGAAAACCTTTTTGAAGTCTGCAAATTATTTGTTACTTGTAAGGTCTGAGTCAACTTCGCTGAGTCAAACTTCTCCTATGAACTATTTTAATCACCATCAGTAGGTAATTAAGTGGTTTAAATCAACTAAGGCAACGACATGAGATGAAAACTAAAATACTTGATGATTTTCCAGCTTAAACTTACCAACATTTTTCAAATTGGATTTGAACCAATATTTTTATCCAGCCGATGCCACTTCGACAGTATCCGGAATAGGAACGTTGTCGCTCGGACGTGATCCCTGTCAACAAATCCACAATGCGAGCTGACTCGGCGTCACCCTGCCCAACATGGGCCAACAATGGAATGATTAATAGACTTCTTGCAGTCAACTATCGGATCTAATACAAATGGTAAGTCGCGTCTAGTTCGGACTGGAATTGAGGTTTGGAAATGGAGATCATTGGTTTGCGGAACGGACTTTTTTTGGATAAATAGTAAATGCACATCGACTTAAATTAAGGTGAGTTATTAATCAAATTACTAGTGTTTTAACAAGGGAAAATAAGTGACACATAATATCTTCTTACAAGTAGCAGTGTATGTGAGAATGAATCCTGAGAAGTACAAGAAGCATAGTGACATACACTCCTATAGCACACGAAATGCAAATAAGCTCGCAGCAGTGCCATGCTCTCTCACTAAGTCCTCCAAGCTCACCCATGCGATGGGTCCAGCGGTCTACAACAGACTTCCTGAGGACATCACTGCAGCTCCCAGTCATAGCTGCTTCAAATCCAGACTGAAACGCTGGCTTGTCGAGCGGACGTTCTATAGTTATGAAGAATTTTTGAATAGGATGTAACATAATTATTTAGTATGATTATTTTTTAGGTAGTTGCTATTTTATTTTATTTTGACATGCTTACAATAATATAATTCTCAACTTATTATTTTTACTCCTAATGTCTTCCTTCTTGACATTTATTACTCATGTTATTATTATTTATTTTGTACCTATTTGACGTGTAAACTAGTTTACCAATAAATGAGTATTTGAGTATTTGAGTATTTGAGTATCTCAACTAAAAGAAAAAGAGCTAAGCAATTTTTATTGTTATACTTAGGTACCTATAAATTGAGCGGGGATTATCCAAATAAATAAATAAACTTCTACCTCATCGTCGAGCCGTGCGATGATAAAATGCTACTCTTACTAATAAAAATATATATTCAGTTGAGAAGACCACACAACATGTCGTAAAGTTAACATGTCTAAGTGAGCAAAGCAAGGCTTATCCCGTCTCGTCGTATCAGCGGCTGACGTCATCACGAGTCGAGTGGGGATTAGTGGACGGCGTCCCGACTCGTCCCACGTGACGGGTTGACACTCGGACACTGTTATCTCTTAAAAGGTGGTTTGTATGTCTTAGTTTTGAAAAGGACTGGGCGGGTACAATATTATTCCAGACTAGAAGCGCCTCGGGGTTTCACCTGCGTTAACTACTATCCCGCGGGAACCGTTTTAATTTTTCCGGATAAAAAGTAGTATATGCTACGCAGGGTGAATGTAGGTTTCCAATGGTGAAAGAATTTTTGAAATCCTCCGTTTTTGAAACTCAAACCATAATCAATTGCTGTTTAATTTAATTTATTTGAACTTTATGTTTTTATGATTATCTTTGTTAACGAGAATTAGCTGTTTGACTTGTAAAAGTGCGATTTAATTGCCTGTTTACAATAAATGCTTTGACTTTGACTTTCAAATCGGAATAGTAGTTTTTGAGTTTATTCATTACAAACATACATATAAAAATACAAAACTTTCCTCTTTATAATAGTAGTGTAGATGTGGATGAAGACGACGAAGTTTTTTTGAGTGTCAAGCAAGATGAGACAAATAAAAAAAAACTGTCAAGCGAGGATACACTGTCAATTAACACGTAGGCTAATCTGTGTGTGATCTATAGATTTTGATTTGATTTGATTGAAGCTTTCCGAAATCAATTTTCTAATTCATAGTTCCCAGATAACTATCAGTTTAGTTCCAAACAGTCCGGTATCGTCAATAGCCACAGTGCAAGTCTTAGCAGTAAATCAAGTTGCGCGCGCGCATTAGTTGCACCTGCGGACGCTCGCACCCGCCGCCGATGAGTTATGCGCGCTCTGTGACACAGGAAGTGATCGGGGACGCAATAGCAATAGGTAATCGGGGGTGTTGGTAGTCACTTCCATTTAAATTTACGTATTGAGTAATAGTTTAAAGTTTAGCGAGAAATCGTTACACACTCATAATAACAAAAACAATGTTTTAGTAATGTAGAAAAACATTGTTCGCCATGACGCCCTCTGTCTTTATCTCGTATTTCCCGGAAATGTCCACTGCTCGAGCAGTTCGTGCGTGCTTGCGTGCGTGCGTGCGCGAGTGAGCCCTTACCTTCACACTACCTCTATAATATCCACTAACTCAGATATAGGCGGCCAGCAGTTCTGTATATCTTCCGCCGCGCTCGCTATCACGTGGCGGTGTCGCGCACGCCCACAAATTAATCGCCAGCTCACCTGTCACCTGGACCCTACTAGTTCAGCTGTCTTTTGGCTGCAGCTGTTGAACTGCTGGAAGGTGCAAGTCGGTAAAGTCACCTTACATCCTAAAAAATGAAAGTCTATCCGAAAGGCTGAAACATAGATTTGGCAAACGATTATAGTCTTAGTCAATCGCAATAGTTTTTATTATCCCAACGTTAGGCAAAATACATCGGATGATACAGGAGTATGTGATATGGAGGGAATCGGCACGGATTCGACAAAATAATAAATCTGACTAAATAGATAGAAATTACATAATGGACTCCTCAATGATGGAATAGAAGATGCAGAGCAGCTTGCAGTACCAAGGTTAACTGTTAAAAAAGTCGGCTTCAACCCTGTGACAATTTCTTTCCGATTGTCAAACGGTTTGTACCGCTATGCTGCAGTTCCATATAATGAACACTGCAGTGTTCACCGGGGCAGTGGAATCCCTTCCAGCTTCCTATACGCAAGTCGTCTATCAATATCTAGCGGCGGGGCGGTGTGAACACAGTCCAGATTAACCGGAAGGCTCACTAGCCGCCTCCAGACGTTGGCCTATTGGCAGCGAACATAATAGGTACAGTCAGCGTCATATTTAAGTGTTTGCCGTGCCTGAAGCGATGGATATGAGAGGACTTATGTACTTAGGGTTTGATGTTGTTATAGTTTTTGATAGTTATGATTGTTGCATGACTGTATCCAGTGGTTATGTAGTGTTTGTAAATAAGCGTAAATGAAGCTATGTTATTTGTATACATCTCCAGTAAATGCTTAAGAAAACGAGGCGCATTTTTGTACATTTAATTTAAAACATTTTAATACATTTAAAACAACTAAGTAGGTATACGTACTTTTTAACTGAAACCTTTAGCTAAATACAATAAACTTCAGTCTATCTCCCCTCGCACCCACACAGACAGACAAATTCGCCACATTACCATGTCCTGACGCAGTGAGCTTACATAAATCACCCGGGTTGCCTTGTAAAAATGCTCTTCTCACACACCTATAGGCGAAGACAGTTAACAATCTGTCACGGTATCAAAGTTATTAATTTATATTTAAAATTTGACAATTTCGGACTCAAAAACACAAACATACAATAATTATGTATGTATGTTTGTGTTTTTGAGTCCGAAATTAGAGAAAAGAGTTATCTATACATCTATATGAATAGATGTATAAATAACTCTTTATTGACATCAAAATGCATAGAAACCAGAAAAGACATACTCAAAAATACGTACAATGGGCGGTGTTATTGCTTATTAAAGCGGTTTCTACCAGGCAACCTTTGGATTGAGAAGTCAGGAGCAGAAATATGGGTTGGATCGGTTGATATCAGTGCAGTATATTGCGAAATTCTGACTTTTCAAATAACAGGAGCCAACTTTCCAGGGAGGTTACAGCTAATTTCAGAAAAACAAGTACCTAAGTATACAATTTTTGTTAGTATAAAAAATTAAGAAGTATTTTGTATCAAGGACTCTTACTGATGGCTGAAGCGTAGTTAGTTTTTTTTCTGTTAATCCAGTTAAAGTCGGTTAATTGGTGTAATATTTTTTTGGATAAAGATCACTTACTGTCATTCTTTGCGCGCTTGTGCAAACCGTACACCTGGTTTTCCAGAGGCATGTTTATGTGTACGGTCATCCTCAGGTTAGCGCGTCTGGTTGTATGTCATCGTTATTTTTTACTTAGCCTGATGTAATGCGCTGTTTATGGGGTGAAATGAGCTGCAGCACACCATTTGTGGATGAGGAGATTTACCCGAATGCGCACTCAGTTGGCCGGTGGGCTAACATACTTTCTTACTTGCCTAAGGTATGTTAAATAGATTAGTTCTCTTTATTCTACTGGCTGCGGCTGACGTGCGAGCTGATCCATTCCCGCACAGGGCAAATATTTGTGGAAATCACAGATTGCTCTAAATTGAAGCCCGTAGAATGCATACTTAGTTGAGAATGGAGCAATTCCCCGCCGTTTTTGCTGTCCTTGTCATTAGTGTCAGATAGAGACAACGAAAGATAATCTGTTGGAGTCTCGAATTCGACTGTCTTCTCTGCAGTTGAAGTGAAACAGATGACTATCAAATAAACTTCAAACTTCACCCACATCCACGTTCAACAGCACAAATGAATCAAAAACTTCCCCACAATCATACTAACGCAGCTAAATCACGAAGCTTATCAATTTATGGTCCCCGTGTATCGGAACTTGCACATGCACTGGTTGCAGTGCCGCCTCAAACCGGCTAAGTTTGATAATAAATTAAAAGCATAGATATTCAGTGTTGCCCGCACCGAAATAGATGTTGCCAGTATGTAAATGGCCGTTATTGGTTCGATGTTCATTAATTAATTATGGCGTTGTGTATTGCCATGCGGATTTCCCTGGCGGCCATAAATTCCGGTGATTATGTTTAATAATATTTGTGGATGGCTGGCGGAATGTGGAGGGAAAAATGGTGGGAATTATTATATAGTACCCACGACGCAATGGACGAAGTAGCTTTTAGTATTCGGGTACTAAAGATCATCGAATGTTTGGTGATGGATGTGTGCTGATCATTTCAATCGTTCCGCCATACAGTTACTAATCAATAGTGTTGTTCTATACAAAAATAAACTATACAAAATTAGGCAAAACAAATGTCTAACAATAATAATTGTGGGTGACTTTCCAGCTACGTCACAAAATGCACAGGCGTTGCAACTCGCGCACCCGTCACTTACATTTTGTCCCCAGTATCCAAAACCAAAATGACGTATTCAAAGTGAATATAAGTCAACATTGTAACAACAGATTATTTACTCTCCCAAAGTGATGGATAGTCCTCAAACTTTATCCCCAAAAGTCACACGTCGTGATTGTGGCTCCATTACCCCACATAATTAGTCCCATCGGAGGCCCCGTGGCCCCGGGGTCCGGCACTATTAATCAATGGGGCCACTCGGCTCTTTTGTGTCAATCTGTCAGTGTGTCTTGTTTTTGCCACTCTGAGGTGGCGGTTCTGGCTATTGTAGACGATGGGGGGAGTGGGTGAGATTGCGCTGGGTTTTGGTCAGTGCTAAGAATCTACTCGTATTGTTCTGCAGGTAGGTAGAACTCTATTAATTATCACATTAAAACAATTATGATGGTGTAATTATGACTATCTAATATGAATTTGACTAAAATAGACAAGCAGGCGGTAACTTGTGTTACAATCCGGAACAAGAAAAACCAGATTGTTTTCAGAACATCGAGTTTTAAGTACGGATTTAATAAAACAAATAAATAAAATAATTGTATTTCCAGTCACATGGACTCATATCGGGTTATAATATAAGAGATCCGTGCTTCCGTGTGTTATTAATAATGTTATTCAGCAGTCATTAAGCCACGTCAGAGGCCTTTCGACGGCTTAAAACAACACATTAAAGATGAAGACTCTAAATAACACAAGTATGAGAAAAGATAATAAGTATACAAGATCAATTCCGCGCATTTTTTGGCTTCCTACGAAAAAACTTATAAGCATACTTAGTAGCAAGCAGCGTAATGCACATATGAAAAACGTCCGTAAACCCCGTCCGGTGACCGTAACAGTCACCTGAGATACGACGCCACCTGGGACCGAATTAACGGGACATGTTTACGGCTGCACCATAATTACGGCAGCACTCTTCGGCGGGGCTACGAGCCGTGGAATGACGAACAAAATATAGCCAAAACTAGGGCACGTTGGAAACTTCTTTATTGGGATGTTTACTGAAAAATGTTATATTACTCGTATTTATTTTTTGTTATTTTATTTATTTTTATTATTTATTAAAAGAAAAACTTGCATTAATTGTACGGTGCACAGTAAGCCCCATATTTCACGCATAGCTAAATTCACAACAATATCCAAATCGAGTGTCAGCAGAATCGATCATACGTCGATATTGATCGAGTGTTGTTCAACCACTTTTTGGCGCGATACGGCTCCAGTTGCTACCATTTTAGATTGCAGTGTCACGCCGCGGGCGGATGACGAGCGTATTGAAAATATAAACCGGACAGGTGGCGCGCCAGGTTAGTGTGGAAGAAAGAAAATGTGCATATTAAAAACCAATAAAAAATACTCATATCTACATCGAGAAAAATATAAAATCATCTTTAGACTTTTAAATTGAATGTACTTTAACGCCTCTCCACACACTCTTTCCCTGTTCTTTCCTTTTTTCTTCCGTCTTTTTTTATATTTTCTTTGCTTTTGTTCGTTTTTAAGGTTCCGTACCCAAAGGGTGGAACGGGACCCTATTACTGAAACTCCGCTGTCCGTCCGTCCGTCTGTCTGTTTGTCACCAAGCCGTATCTCATGAACCGTGATAGGTAAACAGTAGTTATTTTTAATGCAGTGTCTGTATGTTTTTTGCATCGCGTAAACGGGTACAGTACAATATAAAACTTTGACCTTACTTAACTTAACTTACTGAATGCCATAGAAATTTTGAAAAAAGATACCGTCAATCACGCACGACATTTTGTAAAGCACTTACCAATCTACCCTCATTCTAAATTATCTATTCTATATTTGTGGAAGTGAACTAATCCAGTTTTATAAAGCCCTGTCCACACTGCTCGCCGGTCACCGCGCGCCTATAAAAAAATCGTAATTGATTTTTTCACGGGCGATGCGTCAAGCGCGAACGCAAATGGCTTACGTCGGCCATATTGAATTAGTGCGTGGACGACGACGATGTCGCGCGGACAGGGGTGCAATGGAGTCGTGAGATGGTAAAATAATTATTATTACAAGAAACTTTAGTTTCCTGGAGTATACTCAAAGAGTGTCATCCTCATTTTAATGGTAAAGACTTGCACGGTAATGCTCTTTGTACCTATATGAACCTCTATCGAGACTAAGACCTTAGCATAAACTTAGTTGGAGCAATATAGGTACCTGATTAATTAATGAACTGATTATTGTCCCGGGAAATTAAAACTTTTATATTGGAAAGTCTTATTCAAGTATTTAACTAAAGTTTTAAATCGTAAAGCTACCTCCATTAAATTATCACGATTATTAATATTAATTATGTCAAGAAAGTAAACACATTTGTGTACAAATCATATATAGATGAACTTATCACACAGTTAAAATACCAATTTAATTAATTTTTCACTAGAGTTGATTCAAATGAGACTCCACCGCACCGTTGTCCCACGCCAAAATTCACTCATAAAATTAATTAAAAAACACTTCACGCCGGTGATTCCGTACAAATTGATGGAGAGCGTGACCTGTGACGTCACTAATGGAGCGGCACTGTTGCTTTTTTCATATTTTTTTCGGTGTAACCATGTTAGTGATTTTTAGGGTAGTCATAATTTTTTGATGGACTTTACAAAACTTCATTATCAACACGCAATTATTTTCTTAATGTGACATTTGTAATAATGTAATCTTATTTTCAAACATTTCTGTGAAATCCGGAAGTTGTTATTACCGGTGATTTAGGGCAAGAACAGGGATTAGAAACCTATAACAACCCGCACTAGCCGATTGAAAAAAAAAAATAACGCTTGGACAAAATTCAAATTAAGATATTTTTTTCCTTCTTTTTTTTTACCGCCATCTAACACGATAACTGAGAGTTTTGGCGGGAATCCGATAGTGAGACGTTGTTGGTTTTGTATTATTAGCTCAAACTTGTGTTTCTTCGAGTGTTAATGTGTAATATTGGTGGAATATTAATCATTAAGTGTTCGTTAACGTGCACAAGTGTAGGCGACTGATATAAACTCAAGAAACGTGTCATTTCGCATTTTTTCCAAAACTCCCAGGAAGTTTCAGTAAAGCATCCACTACTTCACTGAATCTTGACTTTGACGATGTAAATAATTGTCTAGACTACTTGACCACGATTACTATAATATAACTGTGACTTTCTTAATGTGAAATTAAGAAATACTTAAAATAAAATACTTGACACTAGCTATATGCACAAACCGTGCGAAGCCATAATTAAAACATAAAAAACCACGATAACTGACAGCTAACGCGTCGTCCACACGGCCCGGAACAACAAGTCCCGTCGCCGTGCTTGTGATAACTCGGCCGGGTTTAGTGCCGTCGCTCGCCACACCGCAATGTATGGTACGTGTGTCGGTGCGCTAATTAAACTTCGCAACTTGGTGATAAGAGGACGTCTCCAGAATCGGAGGGTAAACTCCGGTTTTTATGGAACTGTGCGGGAGCTGCGTATGGGTATATTCCTAACTTGAAACGACTTGACGGTAGTCGACCGAAACCGTATCGAAATGAAGCTAAACTATAACTTTCACATATTATAGTACTATCACGTAAAGTATGTGTAAATGCAAGATTTGCTTGATTCGAATACATTATGTTTTGTCCTTGAATGCATAGATTTTTTTTGGTAGGTAGTTACTTTATTTTTTTTAAATTTTTAATATTGAAAATATTTCAGCTTTGTTAACAAAAATGAGTTTTAATGATAAAGCTGAATTACCTTACCTTTACTTTTGGCATTAATTACGATTAGAGCACTAATTAGCTTACGTACACATTATACAAGCCCTAACATTGCATCTTTACTGCGTATATCTCATCAACAGTCACTAAAGTCATTTGATCTACCTACCTTGCCCCCCCCCCTTCCCCCTGAATCAAACTTCTTCCCTTCTTCCCCCTTCCGACTTTCCATCAGATAATCACATAGACTCAATTACGCGCCTTCACTCGCGATATTGCGCGGCACATAAATTGACAAACTGTCCAAGTCTCAACTGGCAGGAATAAGTTCCACTTCCGGTCAGTGCGCGAAATATTGTGTACGCACGGATGGGTATTTTACGGGCGACGTTGTGACTTTTTGTAACTTAAACATAAAATATCATGTACTCAAAGTTGAAACCATTACCTTATTTAAACAATGCCAGCCAAATCACAGATCCCAGTTGTTAAATATTCATGTAGTGTTATCGATTGATTATCTGCGTAACTCCTATCTACGTAAACTCAGAACGCGTAACCGCTTTCCGTCTGAGAATACCCTTAAATTATTTATAGTGACGTTGTAATATATCTGTACCGACATAACTATTTTAATGCTTGACTCACGTCACATAATATTATGATATATTTTATACACCACCGAGCACAACCTGGCAGTACGACCTATATTTAAACTAGACGCTGCGTTTGCTAACCAACTTTCCTCCCGTATGTTTCCAAAAAGGTCCACAGCAAACCAGTGATTTAGCGTCCAACTTGGCCCGTGTCCTGCGAGGTCCCGGAGAGCCGCTGTTTGCCTAATGAACCATGAATTTATATTTGTTTGCCGTGCAGGTAATTAAGTAATAGGTAGGTGTATATGTGTGAGTGGATCAGTGGGTATGGACGGCCGATTGTCGGCGAACGGAGGGGAGGTAGGATAGTGTGTACGCGCTAAGATTGTATGCACTATATTGCCATAACTACTGTAAGCGTCTCACCACATAAGATTAGACCAGATGTTTCCAAAATTAGTTCGACAAAATCGACGTCTAGCGCTCGAGTTTTCTTATTAAATCCTGGCGTTCCTAATTATTTTACGTGTGAATTTGTTATTGAGTTACAAAAAGCGAGGGTTAGACGTCGATTTGTAGAGAAATTTTTTTGACACATCTGTTGAACTCTGGTTTAAATCTTTTATGGCAAAGATATGGTAAGACCTTAAGTGTTTGTAGCAGTAAAGGGTAGCTCAGAAATATTGCTGATCATCTGTTTCATTGTGCCTTTCTTACTTTATTATATAGGTAACATAACGTTTCATGAGTATTTTTAGTACCAAGATATTTTGTTATATCGATTTTACCTTCAGCCTTTAGCAATAAAACAAACATTTATTATCAAAAGTAATACCTGCATTTATTATATTTATTACAAAATTAGGACGGCATACTCACTTAGGTACTTACCTATTGAATATTGTTAAAACATAAGAAAATACATCATTGAGAATCACCTAATAAACTGACGAAATTTCATTGTTTGACATTATAAACACTATACAAAAAGCGCTATTAAACTTTATATTAAAAAATCTTTCAAAAGTTACGTCCCATAAATTATAAACTTACCTACTCATATATAAATTAATTATAACAAACCTTTAAACAGTCAGTACCAAAGTACCCTCTTATTAACTATTCACTGTTTATCAAACGCTCCGGCGTTCCAGAACTGTGCCAACTCTTTGAACCTATCACAACACTTCCTCTTCCTTCTCGAACTCCTGATCACCGCTGGATTGGACAGTATACTGCTGAATCTCTTCACCAAAGTCGTCACCGACACCCTCGCCATCTCATCATTGGCGTCTTCAGACAACGAAGCCATCGTGACGCTGAGCTGTTGGAACGCCTCGTCGATGAACCTGTCTATATCATCACCGTTACTTTTTTCCTTCTCTTCTATAACTTCTCTTTCTTCCGTATCGTCGAAGGAAAGGCCACCGGCACTGATGCTGCAATTCACTCGCTCCGGAAACGTCTTCTTCAATCGCACAGTGCTTGTAGCTGAAGACAGCTTCTCGACAGATTTGAAGATGTCGTCAATCTGGTCACAGAGCTCTTCGACGGACATCGCTGATATGATTTGTCCGTTGATGTAGTAAAATTGCTTTGCCGGTACCACTCTCTCTGCTTGCCTTTCCAAGTCCTGCAGGAACTCCTTGTAGTCGATGATGCCGGAAGTTTTGGACAGCTTCCGTCCTACTTTCCGACGCACTTTTCTGAGTAGGAAGGACGAATCAAAGGTCGTTTTGAGTAGATCGAGCGAACTGAAGACTGGTTTTAGTTTTGACGGAGTATATTCTTCTTCCGTTTCTAGGTCTACTGGTACTCCCCATTCTTCTTCTAGCCTCGTCCATTCCTCGTTGATGGAGAGGATCGCTTCGTGATCTATGATAGCCGACATGTCGTCGCGAGAGTTAGCGTGTGACTGAACGTGTGCCATTTTTTTCTAAGGTTATAAACGGCGCACGCGCATGTTCTTTGCTCTAATGAAGCATCTTTTGTTTCTTTCTCGCTCATTGTTTAGCTAATTAGTTAAAAGGGGTGGCAATTATGTGGATTAAGTAGTTTAACTATGGAGTGAATTGTGAGAAAGTTCAGTTCTATTTTGTTGTTTGTTTTGTTATCGTTTAAGAATGCTAACGATTCTTAAGAAACCTGGTAATTTGGTAGTTGTTCTTGAGAAAAACATTACATTGCTGTTATTTAATGGAAATAGTGATTACGACGAAATGGTTAGTGTTTTAAATTTGAAATGGTGCCGAATACTTTTCAATCAAAGGTAATTTATGTACCTAATTACAATTTTAATTGAAAAATATTGTGCCATTTTTTTACTGAGATAAAAATCGGTATTTAAAAAATTAGTAATTACATAAACCATGTTCCCAAAAAGACTGAGACTCAGAGCGTTAAGCTCCTTAGGGTACCTAACATACAAGTTTCCGACTCATGATAAACACAGCAGCTGTAGTACATACAAAATTTACCTTGTGCGGGATCGAGCGCCTTCTCGCTTCGCAGTGCGTCATCACTATACCTTACGTGTATACCATAGATGACTCATTTGTTAGAAAATTGACAAAATTATGTATTCATTAGCGTTAATGACGTATCTGAGTATGGCTGTACGTAACATAATTTTAATTAAGTACATATACAAACACACATAGCATTAACGCGTCACATATTGTAGATATAAACAAGGCACCTTTTGTGAACAACGGCTCTTTCCCGCTTAATTATCGTTTTCGAATGAGACCAGGATTTATAATGTAGGGAATGTTGTTATGGCGATTAAGGTGCTGGCAGACTGGCGCGGTGGCGAAGACGATCAGGGGCTTTTTTTAGGGGGTTTTTTAGGGGGTTTTTGAAAGTCATAGTGACTGACTTGATGTCACCAAAAAGGCAAATTAGCAATTGCTTGGAATAGAACATAATCAATCATTGTTTGTGGTTAGCTGAAATATATACGAGTATATGTATAGTAGAGAGAGTTATGACTCATAAATACCATCTTTGTACGCCTTTACGCGTAATAATATTATATCAGTGATCTCAAAGTTTTAGGCTTAGTTAGTTTTTTTTATTAAAATGAATTTAAACTGGTTATCTTATCATATAAATTATTATAATTATGAGAATCGCCGATGAATTTCAAAACTCACCCCATTATGAATTCCTCAGTCACAACTTAACGGTTTTCAGGCTCATAGTGATATATTTTGTACTAGACTCCTCCGTCTTATCACAAAAGTTTAAACTAGAGTTAAACAGATGTTTATATGATTTCGATCCACAATATCGGTGTCTATCATTCGCGTTTTCTTACTCAATCCTGGCATTCCTAATTATTTTACTTGTAAATTTGTTATTGAATTAGAAAAAGCGAGCGTTAGACGTCGATTTGTGGAGAAAGTATTTAGACACATCTGTTCAACTCTGGTTTAAATGTTTCGTGGTAAGATCGGTTGAGTATAACTGAACCTACCTGTACAACATTCTATTTATAGGTCAGGCGCCCAGAAATATGCAGAGTAAAGACTAGAGCCGTTTACTTGATTTACCGCCATATTAGACAAAGAATATGAGGATCGCAGAAGCCCCCGGAAACTGCCACATAATAAGCATACCATATATCCACTTAACGACACAAGACCGGGCCCAACAATCCGTGAAGGAATAAACCAATAAAACAAGAGTATAAATAAAAATAACTGCCCACTGTAAATAATGTTAGACTACTTCTGTACAGTGTGTATATCATTTGAGGCTCAGGGCTGGTTGTCACAGCGACTGAGTTATGGCGTCACAGAACATAAAATATACAACAAAAACTGTTGGAGAAACAACAGTTTTGGCCCATATTAAGAATGAGCACAAACAGAATGTGGATTTGGAACAGGGTCGGGTCGAGGTGGGAGAGGTTGTTGGGGCTAAATGTTTTTTTTGAAGTACTGAACAATGTATTGTTTATAATAATATGACAGAACGTTATGGCCGGTTACACGTCTGTTTTTTTTGTTCAGAATTCTATTCGTTTTTATTTCCCAATAACTGTTCTGAAGAAAGAAGCTCCATCGCCGATCACGTTA
This sequence comes from Hylaea fasciaria, assembly GCA_905147375.1. NCBI lineage: Eukaryota > Metazoa > Arthropoda > Insecta > Lepidoptera > Geometridae > Hylaea > Hylaea fasciaria. Next base: position 12,472,665 of record LR990194.1, read on the forward strand.
TTGCTTCCCTATTATTTGATGGCATTGCAGTGAAAGTATAAAAGATAATCTATTCAAGATTAAACAAAATAGCTGCTGGTGACGTTATAAAATCACTTGATGGCAAAATATTACATAGAAAACTTAATTGAAATCATATTTGCCGTTTAATCAAGGTTGGGTCAAATTTGCAAACAAATTAATAGCACAAGATTAATACATCTTGATACATCACGAAATTTCGAACAAGTTACATCGACCGTGATTTTGCGCGCGAAGTAGACCGATTCTTAGCTACTAAATGGGAAGCCTAAAACTTTCGATTCGCAATACCGTCTCCACCCCGCCCCATCCGTCCGATACTCGGCCAGTTCACGGGGTAATTCGTTATTTTTATTGTTTTTTGTTATTATGATTCCGTCCTCCGGCTTACGGCATGATACACGGCGGCCGGGGATGCGTTTAATTGCCCCCCACGATTTAGCGCGCGATAAATAATAAGATTAAGGAGTAGTGGGGGACGGATTAAACTTGGGAGTGAATTTTTTGGGGCTTCCAAGTTGTATGTAGCTTGGTAAGTTAGAAAATGAGTGCTTTTAAGTTCATAAATTATTAAAATAAGTAGGCAATTTGTTTGCAATGAACGGGGATAGATATGACACTGGATTTATTATATTTTGTTATTAAAATCAGTTTGGAACTAGCATAATAATTATGGTACATATTTAGAAAAAGGGTGTTATGGTTTCAACTGTTTTTGTCGAAAATTTATGACAAGATTAGACTATACCAATGGTCGCGTTGCTATCAACAAATGTAGCGCTTACTATCAATTAATCATCTTGCACTTCAGTAAAAACGAAATGACCTGATTAAACCCCATCATTAACCAGTATTTATGAATAAAATAAACTTTTTAATCAAACAAAATGTGGCCCGATTTATGGCTCTGAAACCCTTTATCGGTATATTATCGTAAATTAATTAGAGTTAAATAATGCGTCCCCGTTCCCATCGTGTCATCGGCGAGTACAGGTGGAAGCATAATAACGATTGATGGATGTAATATTTTTAAATCATGTTGAATATTTTAAATGTGAAGGTATGTAATACATGAAGGCTAAGTATCCGCAAATCTGTCTACTAGACACAAACACCTTATTTAATATCAACATAAATAAAAACATCACCAAATGCGGGTAGATGGAAACAACTACTATGGTTTTAATAAGCTTACGCGTTTTTAATTTATGGGTCATCCCATAAATTATAAACGCGAAAATGTAAGCAAATCTGTTGCATAGATCTTCTAAAGTTTTTGTCAAGTAAATGTGGTTCGTAATGCTATAACTATAAGTGAAGTTGAGGATAGGGTCTCCTATTAAATGCTATAGGTACAGACCGTTCACTATAAGATGCCCCCTGGCCGTACACCGTAGCCAATGCTGCCAATTCCCACGGCAGGGGACAACAGTAACTTATGGTGAGCGACCTGACCGTAACGTCAGATTTTAGCTTAAAATGTTTCGATCTCAACTTAATCATCAACAGATATGACATTTGACTCAAGATACGGGGAAGAAAAGAGACAAGTGTACAAAGGAGTAAGTAGGATACTACGACCATGTTTTGTCTTTGTCGGCGTATGCAATAATTTTTTGCTGTGCTGCAGAAGCAAACCAATCTTGACATTTTAGAATGATGCACGAATGATTTGAGCTGCACCTTAATAACGTGTATTGAATTTATCCGTTTCATACAGTGCAGCAAAGATGTGTCCCTTTCGGGTAAACGCTATTGTCAAATCTATTTCTTGATACTACGTCTATGCCACAACCACACCACAACTATATTTATATAGAACCTGTAAGCGGCTGATAGCGTGTAGGAGACCATAGCCTAAGGATAAATAAACTATGTTCATTCAGTATTGGCATTACAAAAATACCGACTCGCGCGCGTTCGCATTGATTGCTATTATTTCGAGTCATTAAATCAAAGCTACGACAATCGCGCTCATTATGCCCGACGAACCATTATACAATGGGAATTGACGGTGGGGCGATTGTGTAAATGTCCTACATAGCGTCTGTTGTTACGGCTAGGAGAAGAATGTTACAAATTCAAATAGGTACAATGTTAGCCGTTTTTAATCGGGTCCCCTACGCGAAATCGAAACTAATGTTTTAAACTAATAAAATCCAAGGTTTCATAAATAAGCAATACTTTCCTGTGTTCACATATTTATGGCAAAAATTTACCCTGTCTCAGAATCGAACTCAGTTTGTTATAATTTACTGCTTCTTTGATCGATTCAATTATTATTATTTCAATTTCATTACTACTTGACGTTATTAGTACTTTGCGATAGCGAAGCGACCGATCGCGTACCAATTTACATCATATCCCAAAATTTTGCTATGAATTTAATCAGTTGCGGGGCTACCCCGTTGTTAAAATTTGATTTATGCCCCGGCGCGCTAGTTTTTGAGCTGATTGTGTTCTAGTTTTATTACTAGTCGGGCTCCGATAATTTGTTTTGATAATGGCACAAGTAATGCCGGCTTTGTCAGACTTGGATTCATTACAGCGGATTTATTGCGATATTTTGGACGGTTCTAATCGAACTTTCGTATTTGGCTCGTCTATGAATTAGAGAGTCGTTTTGGAGTTTGGTGAAATAGATGGGAATGTCTTTTAGACAGGTTCGTATTTTGCGTTTGCAGGATTGTCTTTTTTTTTGTATAGAATTTTAGCGTCTTACTACCAAAGTTTAGTTAGACCATAGTGAAACAGAGGTTTTTAAAATTTCGTTCCTCAAAATCGACGTCTATTACTCGCGTTTTCTTACTCAAACTTGGCATTCCTAATGATTTTTACTCGTGAATTTGTTATTGTATTAGAAAAGAGAGGGTTAGACGTCGATTTGTCGAAAAAATATTTTAAAGACGCATCTTTTCAACTCTGGTTTAAATATTTTGTACATGCTTAATAAGTATGTAGTGATAGTCGTTTTATCAATGGCGTTTTATACCAAGAAAACAATTTACACACTAATGAAAAAGCTTTGTTTCTTTGCCGTATGAGGTTGTGCTAGTCTCTAGTGTCAAAGTGTGTCTGGCTGTCCAAGGGTCTCTGACGTGACTAAATGACTGCACGGAGCGATGAAAATCTGCTAATTTACGAATATACGAAATGTCATTGGTAATGGAAACTTTTCACAAAAGTAGTAAAATAATCTCCACTCCCCCCACCCCTCTACCCCCGTAAAACCCATTACCTCTCACTTCCGCAATATCAATAACATTATCAAAAAGCCATCAGTAACACTCATTAGGCGCCGCGCACACGGAGCGGAACAAAACTGCCGAATTAAAACTGCATCCGGGGCGCCGGCGATAATTATAGGTAATTAGAATCGACGCGGTCTGTGTGAGCATTGCTTTATATTTAGTCCAATTACATTATGCTTTCGGGCGTTATTTTAATTTAGTCATTGATAAATGACTAAATAATGGGATTGGAAGGTAATGTTCCTAATTATTTTGGCAGTTTTACTTTTGAATTGTCAAAAGGGCAGTCAAGTGGTGGCTATGAGATATCATGTGCGCTTCCATCGCTCCGCGTTTACGCTTAGGTATATAATATAACATTACGATTTTGATAATCGATTAACTACTGCTTTTTACAGACAGACATTGGGAAAAGGTACCATACAATTTTTGGGTTTCCTCCGCTTTGTGCTTTTTAATCATTCAATACACACTAATACCAGAAGCTTCTCATCAATACAAAGCATAAAACGTACTGTATCCGCACACAACACTAAATCCAGAACATACAGGGTGCTCCGTACAATATACAGCGTGTATGGCCGTATATACAGCGTGTATCGTCCGCGCCGCACGAAGTAATAGGAGCAGCCCAGATATTGCCAATGCACGGCTGCGCAGATTTAAGATGGCGGACGACGACTTGCCTTGTTTTAATTGGCCGGTTTGTTTTAGAACTGCACCGAGTTGTTGAAACCGTTTCTTAATTTTAAAACAAAGTTCTTTCTATGAAAATAAACTATGATAAGTTTCAAATAATATTGTGACAATTTTTTTTGTATTTGCTAATGTACGACCAATTTGTATGACTGTGACAGTTTGGAAACTTAGAAAAATAAGCGTAAATACATTTATAAATTAGTTTTATTATTTTATCCAGAAATAAATATTGTTCCTAATGTTGTGTTTTATACTACCTATTTTACCAGTGACACACTGTGGCTAATGAAGTTTTAGTATATGGTATAGGTACAAACATTTACTTATTTTAATAATTTCGACAGAATATAAGCCTAGTAAATCATGAGTTTCGATGCAAAATACTTGTTTGTAATGCGTAGATAATTATGTAATTTATTCGAAAGACACCATTTTGGATGTTCAAAAGTTAAAATAACGTTCAATACGTGTTCACGTATTACTGTCGAATTGTATTAAAAATCATTTTACCAGCTCTATAGATTCCCACTGTGTCCGGTTTGAAACCGCACCGGGCCGAGTTACGAGGCGGGCGCGTGCGGACAGCGGCCGGCGTATTGCCGCGCAGTTTATAGCCCGACACTGTGCGACAACCCTGCGTGTTCCATGCAGGGTTTTCATGTTGATGCTTTTACTGAATGGGCATTGACAATAATTGTTAGTGTTGGTGTCAAACATTTGAATTTTTTGTTTAGTTCGTAGGGCAAAGTATGAGACAGTTTTACGTCGCCGTAGTTCTCAAATCACTGACAAGGAGTGGCCAAGATAATAATGTGTATTAAGCTTAACCAGAATTGGAAAACTAAATATCAACATGCAACACAATGTGATGCAGCGCAAGGTTTTATAGCAAGGTCTTAGTAGGTATATTATATTATATAGTAGGTATATGAAAGATAAGCCACGGGGTTCCAAGTAAGCAGACGCGTGTTTTTCTTTTACAGTGATATTTTAAAAAGTCTGAGGTCTATCTTCACGCGTGAGATTACCACTATTCTCATTTTTAGCATATAATGCAGCATAAATTACGCGTAAAATGCCCCACCGAAGCGTAACCATAACGTTTGGGAAAATAATTCATACGCACAATTAGGATGCGCGCATTTATCAGCGGTAATTCGACACGGGGCGCATCGCGCTGTTGATTATTATCACTAAATCATATTTAGTGCGGTCATTATCGCCAGTGCGATTATTGAGTGCGTAGATAAATAATCGTCGCGTGGAGGATCTAGTTTTGGCCGCATTTTGCCGTGCGGCGACTTCTATTAGCTGGTTATTCATGGAGTCGTTTTGGAGGCGTACTAATTTGTAATCGTTCGCAACTCCGGCTGCGTGGAATAGAATAAATTATTGTATACCCAATAAAAAAATATACAAGGTATTAAGAAACATAAACATTAAACGCTACAATAATTAAAGTACAATGGGTGGACTTATCGCGTGGACTACATTAAATTAATGGCAATAAAAAGTATCCTTTGGCCTTTTCCAAGGTTCAATCTATCTGTATACCAAAATTAAGTAAAATTTAAACGTTTACTTTAGCTACTATATATATCAAAATTCACCAAATCAGTGGTTTACATGTGGAAGCGTTATAAACAAACAAATTGACACACTTTCGGATTTTATTATGAGTAACATTTCTTAGGGTTGTAAAATTGGCGTTATCTTATATTGTGTGCGTATAGTTAGTATAATAAATCCAAACTTAATAAATCGTACTAAAATTATATAAATGACACAGTGTGGTCTTTCACGCAGCAACCGATTGACATGCTTTATTGCATAGAGATACATATACATTTTTCCTGAAAAATTGACGGCTCCTGTGGGATAACAGTCATCGCGGATAAAACAGCTAGGCATAGTAATTAAAACTAATTATCTTAACACAAATTGTGCTACAATGCTACATGCAAATCAGTTTACATTCAACTCCGGATCTATAACCAGCCAATTCGTAAAATTACAAACAATTGCGTCGTAACAAACGATCGCCGGATCATTTGCACTGGTCGTTACGTCATTGCAGTGTTAAACAACACTACACATTGCAGTGCTAAACTACAGTGTGAGATAAATAGTACTAATCGCGGCGAAATCACGCGGGTTGTCGCCTCTGATGACGGCTTTACGAGGGACGCTCATTTCCAAAATGGTTGGCTATCCATGACTACGTTCTATGTAAAATAGGCCGAAACATACATAATGGACAACACATCAAATCCCACCTAAATCTATTAGCATGTATATATAACGGATCATTTTTAGGGTTGCGTACCCAAAGGTAAAACGGGACCCTATTACTAAGGCTCCGCTGGCTGTCCGCCTGTCTGTCCGTCTGTCACCAGGCTGTATCTCATGAACCGTGATAGTTAGACAGTTGAAATTTTCAGAGATAGTGTATTTCTGTTGCTGCCATAACAACAAATACTAGAAAAAATGATCAAAATAAATATTTAAGGGGGCACCCATACATCAAACGTGTTTTTTGCCGTTTTTATAGATAATGGTACGGAACTCTTCGTGCGCGAGTCTGACTCGCACTTGACCGGTTTTTAACAATAGCTCAGTTCCTACTCTTTGGATTTGGACTCAGTAATAATATTATCATATCGAGGTATGTCAAAATTATGTATTTTGATATTCGTTTGTGCGCGAATTAGACCCGTTTAAATACTAATTAACATCATAACATAAGTCAGATTTCAAGCAAAGCTAGGAACTAAACAGTGCAAGTTATAGAGTAATCAAATTATAAATGTTCATATGATTTGAATGTAAGTGATACAGACACAAATTTCAAAACTCTTGATTTCCTACTAATGAAGACTCTGACTATTTTGTTTATATATTATCTTAAATAAATATACAGCATTTGATTATAGATATAAACAACTTTAACACGTTATTCGTTATAGGTGCTTGCTAGCGTATCACATACGCTAATACAATAAACAATAGGTAACGCGCCAATCGAGGCATTAACATAACTTTATTGTGCAGCGATTTCCCAATCGTCCTACCAACCGTTTAAGCCTTGAATACACGGAGCGTATCGTTTATTCGCGTATCGAAATGACAGCTCTATTTTCATCATCTGTGAGATTTAAGTGAGGTAAGTCAACAACCAGTGGGGAGAAATAACTTACTTATATAGAAAAAGATGGTCTCTTTTCTATGGGCTAATTCTGTGAGCACAATGTTTTAACTAAATCTACTCTTCACTGGATACGTTTGTTGCAAAATAGGCACGAATAAGAAGCATTAGAAGTCTTTCCATAGCCGTGGTAAGTAGTCTGCGCGTTATGGTACATCTCAAAGAAACGCATTACGCATACACGGATAGCTCGATTCCACTATCAAATACGCGCCGTGCGAGCTGACGATACGCGCAAAACATCCCCGTGTGCGTCGCATCTATCTCCGAATATACGGCGGAATTAAAAATACATAAACATGTTCCAATTTTACGATAATGACACCCGCACTATGCATCCGACGGTGAAATGGTCGGAATAAATACGGCGGACTGCTTTAAATGGTAACCGTTGTTTAAACTGTTTAAACCAAATGTCAATTGGGCTTTGATGGCTGTGTTTGGCCGGTTTTATTTTTGGCATCATTATTTTTTAATCCGCGTATCTTTTTGCATTTATTATTTCTGTTTCATACTCGTTTAATTTGATGGAATATTTATCTGATTTTTGTTTCGAAATTCTACACATAGGTTATTTTTTTAGTGGCGGCGAACAAGCAAAAGGCCTGGTAGTTGGCTTTGCTTATAGATAGATACCTACAACAAATTGTTATTGGTTTGTTGTATGAGATTGTGTTACCTTTACCGTCTTATCACAAAAATGTAGACCAGAGTTAAACAGATGTTTCTAAAATTTCGTTCCACAAATCGACGTCCATCACTCACGTTTTGTTAGTCAAACCTGGCATTTCTAATTATTTTACTTGTGAATTTGTCATTGATTTAGAAAAAGTGAGGGTTAGACGTCGATTTGCGGAGATAATAATTGAACTAATCTGTTGAACTCTGGTTTAAATCTATTGTGGTAAGACCGTTAGTGTCAGAGTTTGTCAGCCGCTCAAGGGCCTCTGACGTGGATTGAAAAACAAATTGATGTAAGAAAACGTCAACAAATTGATGTAGGAAAATGTCATAGTGCCCATCTGACTAGCTACCTCGAGTAGGAAATCTATCGCGAACTCCCAGCCTTGAGGGACAGTTCCATTCTAGGCTGATCATGTTCACCACTTCCGACCACATCGTCACTTGAGACCAAGTGATATAGTGCCTTCTATATATAAATTTATGTCACGTCTGGAAACACGGTCCCTATAGTAACCAAATAATTATTTCCAAGATCTAATATGATTAAAAAATTCTAGATACAAAGAACAGGATTACTCATACATGCCAGTTTAAAGATCATATACCGTCGGCAATTTGAACTGTACTCAAAGATGTATTGGAAATTCGTATATCACGTCCGGTTACCACTAAAGTAGGTAACCCTACGCTCGCTGCGGGCGTAAAGTACCGCAATAGACGCTGCCTGCTCGCCGCTGATATCGGCCGATCCGCCCGGGACTACACTGCCCATCGGTTCGTGATTATGGGATCGATTTATGGTCATAAATGATCATGATTAGAGGAATATAAGGGTTGCGTGTCTACGCTACGCATGATCATGTTACCTACGTAGAATGTACTTGATGTGTTAAAAAACGACTTTTTTTAATTTCATCTTCGATTGTATTGATTGCAGCGAGCTTTGTATTGTAATCGTTGTTTTATTGTTCACGTATAGTTTTACACTTCAGTTTTAAATGATAATACTGATGCTTAGTGTTCGAAATATTTCTTTCAATGTGGTATTTATTTCATTCCGTAAATTAATCCTGTCCCTATCTCAAAGTCATCTATCATGTTTTATCATTTGTAGTACTATTTGTACAGTACCAGCTAAACCAAAAGTATATTGTGTTTATGCAAGAAATTGTGTCCCACATAAATCAATACCGCAAGCCAGCTGGTCACCCTATGGTCACCGGTCAATCCACCTTCGAACCGGTCAATCGCCCGGTTACGGCTCTGTCCGTCACCACGCCGCCGTCAAATAGGGTTAAACGGTCGGATTTGTCCGCAGATATCACACGGTACCGGACTTGTAAATTTAGTTAACTGTCGACTTTCGTGATTTTTCTGGTAGTTTTATATTAATTTACATGTGGTTTGTTAGAAATAGACGTTGTATTTAAAAAATAGCTTGAAATTGTAGTGGTGCAGAATTTCAATCGAATATGTTACCCGTTCAAACCTATTTAAATTTATATACATATAACATGAATAAATAATTCTTTTTTTCTTTCAAGTAAGCTACGCACTTCACTCTCAATCAACTTTTAAAAATATTAAATTCCTTCAAGGTAACGTTTTAACCGTAGCCCTAAGCTACGGCGTAGCCACGTAGTGTCGTAGCGTCGTAGCACCGTAGCTCATTATCAAAACCACGAGTACAATGCATAAAACCTTATTCCACTACTTTACGATAAGCAGAAAACACGACAAATTAGCGATTTCGAGACAAAAGAACGGCCAGAGTTTGATACTATGTTCAAATCAAGCCGGCATACACATTAAATATAATAGCTTAGCTCTGCGCCTTGAGATGAAGCAGCCAGCTTAGCGTGGATAAGACTTTTAGAGGACGGAATAATTAAACAAAATTATGACTTTTTTAAAATAAATAAATGCTACGAGCGAGAATTTTGAAAGTGTATACAGTATAATGCTTTGTTGTTCGTATATGGCATTTTGGGGTCGATACGCTGGGGCCTTAGATCAGTAGCCCATACAACTTTAAAGAGCTTTCTAAACGTCTGGTCAAACTAACGCGTGACCAATTCTAGCCATGCGTTTGACCAAAGATTGAGCTTTGCTATGGCAAAGATAGTGGCATAATGCAGTCAGCAAAAATTTACTATTTTCTAAAAACCAAACTAAAGAAAATATTCAAACAAACCGTTGCATTTTGCTCACCGTCATGCAAGATGAACGAGAGAAGAAAGGATACAAAATGGTCTAGCTTATGGCCATCTCCAAGTAATGCCCTCGACAGACAGCGAGCGTGGGCAGGACGGTGACGAACAGTGAACAGTTGTAATGTACTAGTCACATGACAACATGACATACGGAGCGGGTGTGAGCGGATCATTACAACTTCCTGTCGACGTACCGCCCTCGCCCGATGTCTGTCGAGGCCAGAGAGTATATTTTATAAAGGTGTTCTCAAACTTTCGCGAACAGGAAACATATTAACTAGCTAAAACGAGTCTAATTCGCGCACAAACAAATATCAAAATATATATAATTTTGACATACCTCGACGTTTCGGCCGAGTTTCATCGACCGTGGTCGCGCATCAGACCCGTTTTTAGCTAGTGAATATATAAAGGCGTGTCCACACTGCGCCTCCGACAACAGCACAGCGCAGCAACCAACAAATTCCTGGCTCATTTGTTTTTTATTCATCCACAGCGGTGTAATCGAAAGTATAAATTCGTTTTAACTGCGAGGCCTCCGCTGCCCGATAACACAGCCCTTGTTAACTCGGTAATAAGAAAAATAAACTTAAATTATATTTAGCAGACGCCTTATGAAATATCAAAGCAGGTTTCAGCGCGAGTTGGGAGTGCAGTGCGGCCTTGCGAGCGAAAGTTTTGAGTACTTCGTTCACAATTGTTTTTATGCGTTTTTAGAGTTTATTAAACAGTTAAGTACAGTTTACGGTAAAACTCAGCGTAGGTTAAACAAACTGTATCACGGGTTAGTTTTGTTTATGCACAACAGGCAGTTCCAATTCTTCTTCTTGTTCGTGTGTAAAATAGTCTTATAAAAAAACTGATTGCATTTTCACTACTGTCAAAACTGATATATAATAAACGCCATAATATGTTTTTCAGAACAAATACACCTTACAGTTAATATAAGTTATAATGGTAGGTACATATAATACACCAACTAGGTATATAGGTATATCCATTTGACCACTACCTCAAAACTGTATTCTACGAAAGTAAACATATTATATCAATGTGTCTATTTCGCCTAATCTTGAGAAAAACAGTCAACGACTCAACTTTGTATAAAAAATCGCCGGCGTCGAGTACTTTAAACCGACTGTAGGTTAAGAAAAGCCTCTTAAACCGGGAAGAAAGTTAAAAAATAATTAATGCTTTCGTAAATATTCATACCTTGGAAAGAGTTTAGAGTTTAACCCTCCACGGTGAAAACACACGAAAGTTCTTTCCGGCAAAATACCAAATAAAAAAGAGTCGCTTTAACATCCGATTGTATTTTTTTACATAATAATTTAATGACTATTTTGTGTTTACTAATTTTTAATAATTTCCAGTTAAGTGATAATGAACGTGGTGTTCATGAGTAGAGTATATTTACAACTATGTATATAGTCAGGCTTAGTATATATAAAATATGTATAGTTTAGTTTAGTAATTCTCGTATACTTACAGGACTGGCTCCCGAATAAACTTATAATTTGTTATAAATTGACTTTAACTAATGCCTTTTATACATCTAGCTATTATCCAATGTATGAACTCTAGAGGTACAATTATTATATGATCATGTATTAATATTCACATAACCACCGTTTTCTGCCACAGTCTTATCCCGTGTGTTTCCAAAGTGAAGGGTTCGCAGAAACGACTCCGATTTAATTTAAGTCCGGCGCCGTTATCGCGGAGCGCCATTGTTTTTCTTTCTTGAAATTTTACGGTCAATTTGACGTGATTCCCTTTTTTACGATTAATTTGAATTTAATTAGTTAGCATTGTTTTCCGAGTTCGACGGTTCTCGAGCGTCATGCTTGGGTATTAAGCTCTGTGTGTTTTCAAGATGTTTAATTGGTGCTTATTGTGAAATTTACTTATGCTTTTTAGGGTACATAAGTGGTCTGATCTAACTGCTTATGTACGTTGTATTTATGTGTTATTAAACTGGTTTTAGCACTTACCATATAAGGTCAATATTTAAAATATACCTTAATATGTTATAAATATTGACCACCCTTTCTATAGTATTTACGATAACGAAGGCTGTTTGATTTAACCTCGGAAGTAGACCTTCCCCACACCTTCCACGTCCGATCCAACTTCAGAAGCGGCATCAGATATCCGTCCTCCGAACGGAAAACAGTTGAAGAAATCTTCTAAGCCCCTCACAATGGCACATAATAAAGCCAAAAGCCCACTGGATATATTGCCGGCGATAAAAAGGAATCCATCCAGATATGCCTACACTAAATCACCACTTAATAGTCGAGGAGGCCGTAAATATGTCAACATACGCCAATATCTAAGGATATATATATATTGAGATACTTTTTTCAGAACAGTCAGGGTTTGTCGAACGGTCTCCGCTGTCTCTCGGAGACTCGATGCTGGAAATTGATGTGTTCGTACGTTCGGAGTGGATTTTAGACTACGTTTTATAAATGAAGATATTCATTAACAATCTGTTCTTACTGCAAGGCAATGAGATAATTTATTCTAACTCATCAAACTACCATTGTTACTTCGTGAACATACACATTATTACACATTGTTCGCTCAGGATCTCATAGTCACGATGCCTTTAAACCTTATTTCATTACTCGGCGGTTAGTCGACCTCACGGACTAATTGCCTACTTTTTCTGACTTACTCTTATTTGACCACGCGGCCACTGTAAAACGTATTTTCCCTACCTAATAGATGTTTAAACCTACTTAGCAAAGTTTCGAAGATATTGGCCATTTAATCGTGATCGTCTAGATTTAAATTCATGTCTACGTTGTGATCGTTTTAGATTGAGTAACCCTTACGTTGTGATTGTCGAAGATAGAGTACCTATATATCGTGTACATAAACTAAGGAATTAAAATAATAATACAACATAAATCAATGCAAAGTATTTATTACATGGAACCTGTAAGAGGGACCATCAAAACCAAATGACTCTACCGCCTCGTTCGGAAAATTAACCGCTATCCGAGAAGAAGGGCAAGAAACTCGTGCGGGTATTATCTTTTGTCTTTCTTTAGTATTTGTTCTTAACGTCTAGTACAATAATAATGTTGTTTGAATTTAGAACTATGGTAATCAGCCTGGAGGCTTCAAAACAATTACCCTAACACATACCATAGTAATGAAGTTAACTACATAAAACAGATAATAATGACAAAGTAGAAGCAGAATACCTCAACGTATAATAAGTGACGAAATTATAACAATATTGAAAGCATAACCTTGTGAATCGTAGTTTGTATGAAGTATGAAATAATGGAACCAGGCGACGTGTAGATGATCGGGCCTTGTGAACGATGACGTCAACATCTCGCCACCGCAGGAAGACTCGATCGAATATGAAATCGGAGATAGAAAGAACATAAATAAAAGGTAAAGATGATTATACCCTGAAAGTGTAATGCGCAATAATTATGCTCATGCGATAATATAGATTTCGTACATATTTATGATATTCATAATAATATATATTTGGTATTACGGGAAGTTGGGGCGCCCCTCTACATCTTACATACTTTTCCTACCCCAGGTATACCTTTCCCTGCTAACGACTTTCCCTAGATAGTTAATCTAACTACTTTCCGGAATATATTGATAGTCCTGTTCTGAATCTACCTGAGTCCTTCGTATCACCTGTTCTAGTTACATGTGCTCTAAAGTGCAATGTAGTTGATGATGGTAATTTGTAAAATAATGTACTTCTTTGTGTGGATAGAACTTAAATTGTACGAGGAACCTTCGCACGAGATAACGCATCAAGTGTTGTGAAGGTACTCTCTTTGTTTGTGTGTATTGTGAGCATAGGCACTACTGCCCCCGCATAATTATTAGACATATCGCTCATCGTATCGTTGTACATTTATTAAGACTCTCCACAGAAGCACATACCTTACTTTCCCAACATCAAGTTCCATTAAACACTAGTAAATACCTACGATCATTATTCTGCAAATAAAGACCATGTCAAGCCAGTTATATGATTATCATTGTTCTCTTACTTGGACACGGATATATCACTTGGTTCATAATTTATTAACACATCATCTGAGTGTTCATGTGTGGTGTGTATTTAAACCAAACAGGCAAAGGTTAAAACATGAGTCAAATCCCTAAACTCCATAACATATCAGCCATGGACAATAATCACTTTTACAGGCAAATCCAAGCTAGTAGTGAGCGCAAGGTTGTGAGGCTTGCTAGCGATAGCCGCAAATATGTTCGAACGTCTTAGCCGTCATCCATTACTTATTATGTATATGTTTCCGGCGTAAGTCTATTATATCCCTCTGCCAACCTGGATCTACTTTAGAGCTCAAATGATAATCCTCCAACTGACCTCAACATCTCGTTTAGAACTTTCCCTCAATGATAATAACTTCCATCTGTTTGGAGAGTGTGTAGTGTGGGGAAATTCGTTTCTTCATTGCGTGTATAGTGATGATTTTGCTACTAGGTACAGATGCAGTTTAATACTGATCTCATAATAATTAACCTAACTCCTAGTACCTCTATTGTAACAAACTCATTTGTGTAGTGTGTGTGTTCGGAATCAATGTCAATAAATTATATTGTTCTCGTTAATACGGTAATTGGGACATTTGATAACGCCGAAGGACGAGCGTTGTAATTCAAATACATTAACTAACATCAACACCTAAGCTCAAACCCTCACACATTCATCATCATGACATTTTACGAACAGAGGACACAACGATATAATAATAAATCAATAATAAATACACAGATAACATTATAGTTAAACATGTCATGCTAGACTCCACCAGCATCTCTCGTCCTTGCTATAGAATAATCAAGTTATCTTATCAGATGACACTCCTTCTCTGCTCCAGCGATCACCTGTATTAAATAATGCAATGTACATACCCCTGTGACGCCATCGTGCACACAAACACTTCCTAACCAATACAAACCTAATTACCACACATATTAATAATTTATTACACTCCCGTCACTTATTAAACAACCTACATAATATTATATCCAGTGATAGGATCCTAATCACAACTTATTACCCATTTCTAAGCTATTAATTAACGAGCCTTAATTCGTAAGATGACGCCCCTAATATCAATAACACCTCTGACTATCAACTATTTTATCTAATGAGCATCATCACTTTTATTAGGAAACCTTACCGGCCACCCTCTCACCATATCCTGACTAACCACACGACCTAGCACCCCGTAACCGTCACCCCGACTGTCCACACGACCTAGCACCTCGCAACCGTCTTCCCGACTGTCTCCACACGACCTATCACCCCGTAACCATCTCCCCGACTGTCCTGCTTTCTTCCTGCGCTGGCGCCTCCACAGATCACGCCTTACGTCCCCTCTCTACTCTTCACCCCCGCTAACCTCTCTTAACATGTTTCAACCATTTCTTAGCCTCCTTTGTTCACGTCTTTTCTAAGTGTCAGCATTAGTTTTTTCTCAAGACAATAACTTAACTATTTTATGGCAAACACATGCGTAGTGGATAGTTCTAAGAGCAGCTCAAGCGTTTATTTGTTTTGGTATTAGCTTGAATGCAAAATGGACCGTACGGCTTTGGCACATGACTTCAATTTCATTATTATTTGGTCATATAGTTTTATCCTGTAATAAATATTTCTGTCAACCTTAGAAATACGAATAGTAAAATATTACCCTTAACTAATTGAGATGCGAAGTGCCTTTTTATATCTCGTGAGAACCAGACCCGCCTTAATCACTAATTATAAACGAATCGCAAAATTAAAGTTAGGCTAGGAATAAGATTCGTTACACCACCACTATATCGAGACTGAATATAACTTACCACCTTAGATGTTTTGCTACAGCCTAACATATTCTTAAATATGTACTATGTAGTATTTACAGTGTGCTTTTACTGTCAATACACGTCACTTAAACAGTCCCCGTGAATTAGCAATAATAATCCTAACCTTTCTCTCGTAGAATCAAATCAAGGTGCATATTCAACCCCTGTAATCCCTGAAGCCATGTCCCTTGTAAGACAAGAAAGGGTACAGACACAAACAAGTTAATACTTCAGCTTAATCTCGTATTTGATGGGGTAATCATGAGCGTTGGCTTTAAGATGGAACCGCGAACAGTGGGGATCCCGTTATCATAGTTTTAGTTATGGGGAAATAAACTAATGAAGTATTGTTTACCTGCCTCATTGCAAAATATCTTCCCCGTTTTTTACAGGTCTAGCTGTGGTAGACTGTAAAGGTGGTGGTGTGATGTTTGGGTTTTTCTTCTACTGGATTGTTTGCAACTTTGCAACTTGGGCGTAGTCTGTCGTATGAGGTAGCTACAGCATCTAATATCTCTGGCCTCTGACGTGGCTTATCAGTTGTCGCCAGGAACTTTTTTAATTTTTTTTTAATTGCCTCACTCTAGGATTTCTCCTGGGTCGTGGGTACAGTTTGCACACGTATAATTTCACAGAGACATAACACCCAGACCAGAAACAAATATTTGTTCCGGGCGGGAATTGAACTCGCGACAGCAGCAGTCCAATTCCTCAGCATTACGCCAAATGCGTATTCAAACCTTGCTAGAATGAGTAATTAAGCCGATGACCAAGCCTCTTTGGTTTGCAAAGCTCACAGGCATCACGGGGTTTCAGAATTAAATTTTGTATACAAGCTTTTCTTTCCAAATCCTCGAATCTAGGTTAACTAGTTTGTAATAAATTGTCGTTGTAGGCATCACTTTCGGCTCGTTGGTTTCAGGCTTCAGACTTACTAATTCAGAAACACCGCAAATACTCGAGATGTGGGGCGTGTCGATAGTAATCCGGGCGGGACGCGCCGGTTACGGCCCGGGGACGGCACGGGACGTAACCGTTAATGCCTTAATCTTGAGATGGTGGACTCGACCGGGACAGTTTAGTGCGGACACGATTGAGGTCTTAAGTGGAATGCATAGTTATGGTCTCTTTCACACGCTGATGTCGGTGTACATTTTATTAAGTACACTGTGACGTGGCGCGTGGCGTGGTGGCGTGACGTTTTAAGCGTCTGACAGCGTTTAAGAGTGACTACAGTTAGTTAGTTTTAGTTCTTATAATTCAATATTTTCTCAAGTTGAAGATAAAAGAAAAAGGGGTTTTCATGAATATAATATTTTTTTTCTTATTCTGGCTTTTCTAAGATGTTTAACATTATTATCTTTCTTCTTAATATACATAAATTACGCGTCACGTTGTTTGTCCACGATGGACTCCTAAACTACTAAACCGATTTTAATCAAATTAACACACCGTGTACAGTTTGATCTAACTTAACAGATAGGATAGCTTACATCTCAATTTATAGACGCAGTAACAAAAAACCTGTCTGCTAGTAGATTATAGATACATAGATACATACAATATAGATACATACATACATATTATAGATATAGTACATACATTGTAAAAGATCACCGGGTCACCAGTACAGTATAAAAATTCCTACTAATATTACAAAGGCAAAAGTTTGTGTGTTTGTTACTTCTTCACGCTGAAACGGATGGACCAATTTTGGTGAAATTTAGTATGGCGGTAGCTAACATCCTGAATTAACACATAAGCTACTTTATATACTGAAAACAGCGGGTAACACCGCGGGGCGCAGCTAGTAGGAGATATTTTAACAAGAGCTATTTTTTTTCTCGCTAGTCATATCCACCTTAATCGAACTTCACCCAACATCACCTTGAAGGTGTCTCGGCGAGCTATAACTCCTAACGGCGGGCGCCCTCGTCGACGCGTTGAGGAATTATTATTATGCGAATAAATACTCCAAATGTCACGACTAAATGTCCCCCCCTCCGCCTTAGTAATCCTGGGGGGGTAGGGGGCAGACAAATGCCGTTCGATCTTGGGGTATGCCTCGTAATAGTTTTAAAGTGGAGTAATTTTGTTGAGGTTTTTGAAGTGAGTTTGATCAAAGGTATATATTATACGTATATGTAGGTATAGTGTTTAAAAGTGGCGTATCTTTATTAGATACAAAAACAAATTCGATCAATAGGTAACAATTAAAATTGCTAATTTGTGTAAGTATTTATAAAGTTTACAAGGTTTACAAAGTTGTCTGGGAGAAATAGCTTTGAACGATATGCCCGCCCATTGTACTACCCCTGTTTACCTATTGTATTTTTTTCACATTATTGTTTATTTCTGGTGTACAATACAGGGTTTTCTATTCTATTATATTCTATATACCATTTATTTTATTTTATTAAGTATCGTTCATTAATACCTAGTCAGGTCATAAATTCTGTCACATGTTTTATATAAAATAATTGAAACAAGTTTATTCATTATGTAACCATTTATATACCAAAATGAACTTAACAAAACATAGATTCTTATGACACTAAAGTTTATTCAAAATGACCTCCGTGATTTTGAATACAGGCCTTCAATCTGCGCGGCCAGTCGTCTATCGCAGCACGAACGAGGTCCATGTCAATATCGGCGGCTGCCTTAATCAAGGATGTCTTGAGTGACTCCAAATTGGGATGAGGCTTTGAGCACGCCTTTTCCTCCAAGTGTTGCCATATCTTGTAATCTAGCGGATTCAAATCTGGACTGGAGGAGGGCCAGTCTTCGTGCCGGATGAAGTCGATTTCACGCGCCGCCAGCCAGTCTTGTGTGCTCTTCGCTCTATGAGCTGGCGCCGAATCTTGTTGGAATACCCAGTGCCTGTTATTAAACATGGTATGAGAAACAGGTTCCACAAGGTTTGTCAGGACTGTATTTTGATACACAACTGCATTCGTTTTTACACCTTTCTCACAAAAATGTACCTCTGTTAAGCCCCAATAAGACACTCCCAACCATACCATGAGCGAGGATGGAAAATGACCTCGTTGGACACGCGGAATACGGTTGCTCGCTTCTTCACTACTGTGTGCGTACACCTTATCATTTTGTTTGTTGTAGCTCTCTTCTACGGTAAAATTTTTTTCATCCGAAAAAAGAATTTCCCGATATTTTTTTCCCGCGTACCGCTTCAACAAAGCGCGGCATCTCTTCAGTCTCAGGTCCATTAGACGAGCATTCAAATGATGTCCTGTTTTTCTTCGATATGCCCGAAGCCCTAAGTCTTCATTTAACACCCTTTTCACCGTGGTTCTGCTTAATCCCATCTGAAGGGCCAACAGTTTCTGCTTACGTTTGGGATTTCTTTGAATTCGCGCCTTCACAGCTTTTATCACTGCTGGAGTCCTAACAGACCGAGGGCGACCACTCCTTGACCTGTCATCTACACTAGAGTCTTCATTGTATCGTTTGATGGTACGATAAACGAATCTCTTGGTTATATTCAAATTTTTCAGTATGTCAAAAATTTGAATTGGCGCGTAACCGCAACGATGCAACGCAATAACTGCAACACGGTCTTCTTTGAGCGTCCACTCCATATTTAAAAATGAGTAAAATTCTAAAAAGTATACATTTTTATTTTCATGAACAATTCGAAATTCGAATTCAATAAACTTTTTTGTGGCCAGCATTCTAAAAGAAAAGTTTTTACTGTGTGACAATACTTATGACCTGACTAAGTATTATGTAGTTCATTCATTCACACCGACGCCGACGCCGATGCTGACGCTGACACGGCCTCTTGCCAAGTGCTACCATTTTTGTTGATACGATGTTTATTTGTGTAAAACAATTTGTTAAGGGCTGTAGTGGCGAAAACCTACTGTCAACGATTCAGGCAAAAATGCATAAACCGCTATACGGACCATCATGCGGCGTCACAACAGCTTCGTTATATATTTATAGGTTAACTTAAGCTACCTCCTATCGTCTCCCCACCTACGGCCTTACCATTTAAAAGATTAGACCAATGTTCAACAGAGGTTTAAAAAACTACGTTCGCATTTTTACTAAATCTTGTCATTCCTAATTATTCTACTTGTAAATTTGTTATTTAGTTAGAAAAAGCGAGGATTAGACGTCGATTTGAGGAGAAAATGTTTAGACTCATCTGTTCAACTCTGGTCTAAATTTATTGTGGTAACGCAGCTAATGTTTAGAGCTCGGGTTGACGAAGCCAGCAGCTCGTCTAAATCAAGCCAGCGACCATAACAGTTACTGTCTACCTACCCCTGATAACGGCTGCCTCGCAATGGTAGCATAACTCATTGCTAATTCGGAGAGTCTTGATTTTTGCAACAGAAATGTCTAAGGATATACGAGGAATTGTTATATTCAGTATGGAGTCGTAGCTAGGGAGAAAGGTGCTGGTTACCATCAGGTGATCGGTCTGATCTTCGTTTAAAAGAAATACTGTAACTTCGCAATACCTAGATACTTATTTATCACAGTATCTACATACGTTAATATCTTTAGTAGTAGGTATAAGAAAAATGAATTTCAGTTTAGCGCCACCTGGCGTTGAGTAGTAGAACTTTAAAATTAGTGCCAAGAATTAACGCTAGATGGCAGGACTTCGATCGATTTTTTTATCGTTATTTTTTCGTGTGAAATCAATCCCACACCCCCGAGAACAATTCAGAGCCATAATTATCCACTAATCCAGACTGTGCCACCGCGGTGGACAATGACCTAACTCTCCTCGCGAAAGTGAGGGAAGGGCGACTCGTTAGGACGATCGATGTAGGTACCTATTTATATTGATGAGAATATTTTACTGGACAAAAATAGAGCTTTCGGACAATCTAAATAATGACTATAACTATTAAGAACCTTTTATTAACTTCTGGTTGTTACCAGCAGAGGCGTCTTGATTCAACACACTTAGGTACCTTTTCCGCCGACTTAAAACTCCCACTAAACGTCGCATCCTTTACTCCACCATCAGATTAAATTACCAGCCCCATATTTCAATAACCGAGAGAGCAGCCCGCACCCGACCACCCTCTTCGTCAGCGGGAAACGCTGACGCGACTCCAACTTATCCGGCCACTTCCCCGACACCTTGGGGCCATTAAGGCCCTAATGACTGCCTGTAAATTGGCCATAACTCAGGCCTGGCCGTAAATAACGGCCACACTTGATAAGGGCCTTGTCGCGATGTCCGTCTTAGTTTTAGCATGCGAGATTTATACGGCGCGAGTGGATCGGGACTGTTCGGTCGGGAGGAACAATGTGTAGTCGATCGGATTGATGAATTGGCTAGTCTTGGCTGCTGCGTCTTGGTTTAGCGTGTAGATTTATACGGGATTTGTCGACGTGTATACAGGCTTGGGTAGAACATTGAAATGTGTTTGCAACGGTTTTATTTTAAACATCATTTGTTATTGTCTGTGTAGTGGATCTTCAGGGGTCTGCCAGGAATAGAAGGTAGAACCTCCACTGTAGCAAATATTAGGGACTTCAGCTTTGAAGGGCACTGTTTGCAGCGGCATTCAAATCTCACCATCTTAGCATAAAAGTTTAAGCCAGATTTGAACCTGATGTTTCAAAAATTTCATTCGATAAAATCGACGTCTACCACTCGCGTTGGCTTACTCAATTTTGGTATTCTTAATTATTTTACATGTGAATTTGTTATTGAGTTATAAAAAGCGAGTGTTAGACATCGATTTATGGAGAAAATATTAAGACATATCTGTTCAACTCTGGTTTAAATCTTTTGTATTAAAACCTTCAGAGTCATGAGCTCAGTGCAATGACGCTTTCTCAATCAATTGACTGCCAAGTTCATGCCTTGGAAGTAGTTTTAAAAGCATTTTAGTAACATAGCCGACTGTAAACCAATAGTAAAGATTACTTTTGAACAGCAATACCATCGAGCTGACTCTAGGTGATTATTTTGCACATAAAAACACAACGCTCATAAACTATATGTAAATGTCGCATTACGATATTAAACGGCAATAAATACGCAAAACAGGCGGCGAGCGGTCACAATAGCAAAATTCATTATTACCACGCGTCCTGCAAATGATAACCTCATTCCGCTGCGGATGAATCAAACGCGCATTAAAGCATTGTCATGTGGGAGAATTATTGTGACGCCTCTCTTTACTACACTTCGGCGCTGCCGGCAATGTGGCGCAGCAGTGCAGTGGAGTGGCAGAAGCTAAAAAGTTTGATTAAGTGCGCAGAGTCATGTCGAAAATGACGTCTCGCGTTACAAAGATTTTGCGCTACGGGTAATGTATGGAACAACAGTGGAGTGGAAAAGGCTGACGTTAAAATCATCGATTGCGAGAGGTAGAGGTTCGTAATGTCATAATTTATGACTGTATGTTTTTTTTCTTTAAAATTCAAAGGAGAATGATATTGATTTGTTTGCAATATTTCCCAAGAAGGAAATAGATTAGAATTTGATGAAAAAAAATGTGTAAGCGACACATTTTTTATCATAATAATTACCTATTACTGATTGTTGTTGTATCATTTATTTACACATTCTCAGTAGGTAGGTATCTAAAAAAATACAATATAATTTAACGAAATATGTATAATTTTTATAGCAGAATAAAATTTTCACAACTTTAATGACCTGGCAAATGCATGTATAAAATAACGGAGAAGCCACAAAATTACACTTGCTTTGTTTGATCTCTTTCTGTACACTACAGCAACTACAGCAGACCAATTGTCAATCATTAACTCACAGGAAAAATAAACCATCAATCATCTCCACGCGTTTCTCTGTCCGCAAATTCTGCATTATCGCCCAACATTATGACAGCCCCGTGATA
This sequence comes from Hylaea fasciaria, assembly GCA_905147375.1. Lineage (NCBI taxonomy): Eukaryota > Metazoa > Arthropoda > Insecta > Lepidoptera > Geometridae > Hylaea > Hylaea fasciaria. The sequence continues at coordinate 12,495,469 of LR990194.1, forward strand.
TATACTCGGACGTATTATAAAAGCAATAAATAAATAAATTTTGGCTAAATTTAGAACGTACTCGATTTTATTGTGTACGATAATGAACGGCGGCCTTTGTCAAACGCTTTGTTTTCATTATCGACGGGGCGGGAATGGATTTTGATTTATTTATATAGGGTTTACATAGAAATTATTGGTTTGTAATGAATTTATAAAAAGAGGCTTATTGTAATAGGTATAGTGTCTTTATTTGACCAGGTTGTATCGAAGGTTCAACACTTTGATCCCGAGTTGAGTTGTAATGGTTGAAACATTGTTGTGAAAGGATTTGCCCCTAAATAAACGTGGCTCTTTCCTAATGGGAAGCCTTCATCTTTTCTTACACCTCAAATCCCTGAGAATACATTACAGACACCTATCTAATTCATACAAAATTAATCGACTCGGCAAACCAAACTACATAACGCTTTACTTAACTCTTTGTTAGCCTGTTAGGTATAAAATTATATGAGTCATTGAATACTATTAGTACTCACAAAATGTTATTTAAGTTACTTTAATTAAATAGTATTATCAGACGACTGCGCAGTGACTATTGCCATTGCCTGCGGCGCGACTAGTGTGACGGGAGCAGTGTTATTGTAATGTATTAGAATGTATTGAACAATTGAACACGCCACACAGAACCATGCCTAAAACAAATATTTGTATGATCCACAGATATTTGTTTCCAGTCTGGGTGTTATGTGTAAGTGAAATTATAATGTAAACGGCACCCACGATTCAGGCAATTAATAGTGTTTACTACTACGTTTAAAAAAACCGTAGCGTCCATCGCGGCGCTAGCGGTCGCCAACTTCGCGACGCGTCCCGTCCCGCCACGTCACGCTCGGTGTGTGACTTAAGATTAAGGTGGTAAAACACAAGAAAAACGTCTCCAAGACTTGTCGCATTTACGTCACTTATAAAGACGAGTCGCCCGGAGTGAACAGTTTTCATGACAAGAAAATTAATTTAAGTCCGACTAATGTCCAGTGTTATTTACAACGATTTTAATCGCTTTTGTCTAGTTTTTGTGGTAACTGACAGCCACCACGATCCGTTGCCGTGACGTCTGCGGTGTGTGCGTGACTAGTTCGCGAGCACTTGAGTGTGGTTATTACTTATCAAAACCACAGGTAGTGGGTGTTGGCCACATGTCTTTTTTTAACGTTAAAGTGTAATAATTCCTGGTACACGCTTTAACTATTACAGCATAAGCAAGTGTTAGGTTGTGACAGTTGAAAATGTGATATTGGGCCAAAATGGCACGATTGTATTATTGTTATTATTACTTTAGGTATCCACTGTAAAACAATAGCTAGTATTTTTAAATATTATTGGCACAATGTTATTATAATCTATGGTAATGAACATCTGTCAAATTGTATTTCAACTATAAATGCAAACCTATAAATACTCTTTTGTATAGCCGCTAGCTAAATGCAATGGCCCTGCGAAGCCATAACTTTGTCATTGTGACAACTGCATGTTGACATTGACAGATGTTCAACGACAAACATACACTTGTCGGATCTCCGGTCGGAGGAGGATGGTCTATGGTAGAAAGAAGAATAATAAAAGGAATGGCGGGATTATGCCGAAAAATAAAATACAACCTGAAGTGTTCCTGAAGTGTTTCATTATTAAACTCTAACAAATTTCAGAAGCGGGACGAACACACATGCTGTTGCTCGGTACAAACAGACACATTTGGCAAAATTATAACAACAACGCCAGACGGGGGGATAAGCCAAGCATATTTTAGCATAGATGCTAAATTTGCAAATGGTGATCGGTACAGGTTTGATTAGAGTTAGTAGCAAAAACCAAGGTGAGTCTAAAATAGTTTTGTTTCTTGTCGTTATCAAGTCCTTGTTGGGTTCAAATATTTATAGTGGGCTCGCGATAGCACTCAGTAACTCGAGATCACAAGTTTACATGTTAAAAATTAGGTACGCATCCCTAGCTCCGAGTGTATAGTAGTAATAGGGGGGTTTGTAAGAGGTAACATACTTAGGTACTTACCGATATAATTTCGAAAATATGTTATTACTGATATGAGAAACATATAGTGAGTACCTATAGATGCCAAGTTGAATAAATTATAGGAAATACATAATTGGTAATTCTATTACCTATAGAGTGACAGGATATATTTACGCATATAATTGTATATTAGGTACTAAAAACAAGATGATTCCCTGGCTTGTAACTATGCATCATGAAAATGAACCATTGTTACCATACGGGTACAAATTAATACGAAAACACTGCTAAAAGATTATGTATGTTGCAAATTGTTACTTGTAGTCTAATATACTTGCACATTGGGGATCAGGTTATCGTTATAGTCTACACAATACAATGTAGATTATTTTGTAAACATAAAACTTCTCTGAATAATAGTTGCTGGTACTTAATGAGTCCACCATGCAGTGTTTGTGTGTCCAACTGTTCTACACAAGTTGATATGACCAGTTGTTTTAACGTATTTCAATTATCATAGGTTGCCATTGTTTGAACAATGCCAAGGAAAACTGAAGCGCAGCCCAGGCGGTCACAGGCCACTGCGATGCATGGGTCAGGTGTGAGAGGCAGGCACACTCGGTCACGCAGCAGTACGAGACGTGAGTCGCGTATGCGAGGCAGGCGCACTCAGTCACGGAGCGGCAGACCAAGCCTGGTGAAGACACCGCAACGGTCCCAAAAGCGACAGTCGCGGTCAACATCAAGGTCAGAAGTATTGTTACCTGATAGAAAACGGAGGCGAAATGAATCTAGGCAACGCAGTGTTCAGCACACTCGGTCTAATATGTACCTCCGTGGCAGAAGTCGTTCACGAAGTACACACATGTCTATAAGAAGCAGGCATTCCAGACACTCAGTTAGCAATCGGTCCCCTAGCCCGCGGGATACTGTACACATCAATGAAGGTATGCTTAGCGTACAATCAAATAACAACTTGAATGGATATCCTAATAGTACAAAAGGTCGTAATTTGGTTGAAGTGTCTCAACTGGAACCAGCTACAGTCCGTAATAATTGTGCTGTGGTGTCACCAAATATAACAAATGAAGATGAAGTGAGTGTAAATAAAAGTTTAATTGATAGCCTAAATAGGGCGTTACAAGCTGTCACATCTGTGAATCCACATAACAAAGAAAAATTTCCTACAGTCAATGTAGTACCAGAGTTTGACCCTAAAGTTAAGAATCAAACTATTAGCATATGGTTAAATAAAGTAAATGAATGTGCGGATATTTATGGTTGGGATAGTAAACAAACTACTCACTATGCGCTACCTAAACTTGTGGGCACTGCTAAACGATGGTATGAAGGTCAACCGTCAGTTTTGCATTCGTGGGAAAATTGGCAGGCAAAACTCAAATCCGCTTTTCCTGTGTACGAGAATTACGGGCGACTTTTGTCAGAAATGTTGAGCATAAAGGCTGAGTTTGGTGATGATTTGGAAGAATACTATTATGAGAAGTTAATAGCGTTAAACCGTTGTGCAATTACCGGTAAGAAGGCTATAGATTGCATTGTGTACGGCATCGAGGATAGGTTTATCCGCTGTGGTGCTGAAGGAGTAGGTTTTGAAGATGCAGATAAATTATTGGGATATCTAAGAAGTGTGAAACATGAAAGGTATGATAAAACTAACAAACAAATAGTACGTTCAAATAATGATTGTGCCCATAAACCACTCAAAATAGATTATAATAAGCAGATCAAATGTTTTAACTGCCATGAACCGGGTCATATCATGACAAATTGTAAGAAGCAGTTGATCAAATGTCAAAAATGCATGAGAGTAGGTCATGATGATCCAAATTGTTCTAGAGAAACAAGGTTATCTCCACCCAATAACTAAAATATTCACTAATACCCTTTTCACACCATTCATGTAGATTCATTCATGTAGGACCATTTGTAACCAGTAAATGTAAAAAAATCGTACATTCTGGCTATAAATTTATTGATGCATACACAAAATTTGTGGTATTAAGAGCGGTAAAGAATACAAAGTCCAATACTACCATTTGGAGTCTAAATGGAATATTTCAGTACATTTGCGCTACCCATTAGGTTGATTAGTGAACGCAGTACATCTTTCACAACTTCTAAGTTTGAAGCATTTATACAAGAAATTGGAATTAGACATATTCAAAACACAGTCGCTTCTCCATGTGCTAATTGCCAGGTAGAGGGGTACAATTGAATGAATGATATGATATGAATTGTCGTGCTAACAGTAAAGACATAGTTGTCCTAAGAGTTGAAAATACGCATGACGACAGTAGCGATAAATTATTGTCCCAACCGCACTAGTACTAGTCGAACGGGTAAACTTTGTAGTAGTGACATATCTGATGAAAAGCTAATTAAAGTAAAGATAGAGAGAACTGTACATATGGTGGATAAAAGTAGAAAAATATTTCCTGTTTTAATGAAAAAGATAATGACACCTCTTCCGATAGTAATGATAGTAATAATAATAAGTCTGAATAAATATAAACAAGCATACCTTAATTGATGATAGTAAATTATTAAAAGAATATATTTAGACATACTAATTATATTGTAATATGATATAACGAAGCCAAAGTAGATAAGATGTTTACACTGAAGTTGTGTTTTGTTTAAATTGATTTAGCAATAAGTCTAAAGTTGTAAATCTTGGATACAATGTGTGATACATACAAGGTAAAAGTGTTTTAGTTACGACACAACGCGTGTCAAATGCCAATTTAAAAATTAAGGCACAGTGTGATATATGTGAGACGTGCACTTACAACACAAAATGTAGTAAGCGCAAAGTGCGCTATAATTAGTTTATGCACAAAGTGTGCTAAGCGCAAAGTGCGCAAAGATTTAGTTTAAGCACAAAGTGTGCTAAGCGCAAAGTGCGCTATAATTAAGTTATGCACAAAGTGTGCTAAGCGCAAAGTGCGCTATAATTAAGTTATGCACAAAGTGTGCTAAGCGCAAAGTGCGCTATAATTAAGTTATGCACAAAGTGTGCTAAGCGCAAAGTGCGCTATAATTAGTTTATGCACAAAGTGTGCTAAGCGCAAAGTGCGCTAAGATTTAGTTTAAGCACAAAGTGTGCTAAGCGCAAAGTGCGCTATAATTAAGTTATGCACAAAGTGTGCTAAGCGCAAAGTGCGCTATAATTAAGTTATGCACAAAGTGTGCTAAGCGCAAAGTGCGCTATAATTTAGTATAAGCACAAAGTGTATAAACTATGAGAATATAAAGGATAAAAACGAATGTTACAAATAGCTAGTACATTGTTTTGTATTCGATAAGTATTAGCGAGTAATAATTATTATTATACTTTCAGTTACCTACCTCACTATTACATTAAAATTTGATCTTCAGAATTAAAAGACTAATTAATGTTACAATGTTGCTCTCTTAGAATAATAACTGTTGCTCTATTATAAGTATAGTAAATTTAATGAGCTTTATATTATTGATTGTAATACATTGTTCGCGGGGACGCGAAAATAATAACTGTTGCTCTATTATAAGTATAGTAAATTTAATGAGCTTTATATTATTGATTGTAATACATTGTTCGCGGGGACGCGAACTTTTATCAGGATGGACGAGCTGTTAGGTTGTGACAGTTGAAAATGTGATATTGGGCCAAAATGGCACGATTGTATTATTGTTATTATTACTTTAGGTATCCACTGTAAAACAATAGCTAGTATTTTTAAATATTATTGGCACAATGTTATTATAATCTATGGTAATGAACATCTGTCAAATTGTATTTCAACTATAAATGCAAACCTATAAATACTCTTTTGTATAGCCGCTAGCTAAATGCAATGGCCCTGCGAAGCCATAACTTTGTCATTGTGACAACTGCATGTTGACATTGACAGATGTTCAACGACAAACATACACTTGTCGGATCTCCGGTCGGAGGAGGATGGTCTATGGTAGAAAGAAGAATAATAAAAGGAATGGCGGGATTATGCCGAAAAATAAAATACAACCTGAAGTGTTCCTGAAGTGTTTCATTATTAAACTCTAACACAAGGTACGATTTAGTAAGGTTTGCTACGTTTGAACTTGGTAATTTTGCAAGATACATAAAATTACATCTGCATGTCTACTCGTAGATACTATGATACGTAGGATGAAAGAGAAAAGATCTATATCTAACAGCGAGCTTAACCGACAATGATATAATATACCATCATTCAATTATGTATAGGTACGTAGTACTCATTTTTATATTGAGTTCATTGTAGACTTATGTGCCTCCCGTTTGATGAGTACCTCTAGTAGGTAATTCAAACAGGCAAAGACTCCCATGCTAAAATAAATCTACCCACATTTTTGTTGTTAATTAATTGTATTTAATGCGCAACTCTGTGTTTGATTGCGGTGAAATGGAACGCCTGTTCTGTAATTATTGTTTTAATTTGGACGGTCGGCTTCATTTTAATTTATATGGATTTGTCAAATGGTTTTAAAAGCCTTATTTGTATGTAGTTAACGATGTAAGTGCGGTGATGTGGAGAACATTTCAGTTATCATTAAACCATAATGAAAAAAATTGGTTTTAGTTTAATTTTTTATAATAGGCTAGCAGATAATTGTTAGGCTAGCATCTAACTATTCGTCAGAAACAAATAAAAAAAAACTTTGTTTACATGAACATTATTATTTTGGTACTAAAAGTCAACTAACTCTAACCAACTCCTGAATATTCCTGAAGGAAACTCGAATATAATCTAACATTGTTAATTAATAAGTACAACCATACAGTACTGTTACTAAAATGGTGTACCTACCTATGTGAGTATCTCTACCAAATTATTATGGTAGGCAATTATAGTAAACAATACAGCAAAAGATGCTTGCGCAGTTTTTTTTTCATAGATCTTTACCATTAACAGGGTAATTAATTTCAAAATACTCTTCTTTAATAATTATAGTACCTTCCATTAAAACAACAATGCATGTACACGAACAAAAATCACACAAAAACTTACAGCGTGAGATTAATTAATAATAACACCAATTTACCAATTGGCACATTAATATATATCTTATATTCTCGGGTAACCCCAAGACATGAAATAAAAGGAGGACAAAAAAGTTATCATCATCATCAGCCTGTAGACGTCCACTGCTGAACATAGGCCTCCCCCTTAGACCACCACACCGAACGACACTTTGCCACTTGCATCCACCTGTTGCCTGCAGTAAAAAGTTATATCTATGTAGAATCAATACACGCGCATTACGCCTGTCAGTATGTTTGTCAGTCCGCAGCTGGGTGCGCGGGCGCAGAGTGATGCGCGTCCGATATTGAGCGCAGCCAATCATTGCGTCTTATTTTGAGATGTTGCCCAACGATTGTGTTAGACATCCCAATGTTTGAAGTAAGGGATGACGCGTGAAGATTTTGACGAGTTCCAGAGTGGATACGTACCTTTAGGCGTCTGTCTGCGTGTCTGTGGAGACTTGTGACAGGCGGCTGGTAGAGACTGCAGTCTGTAGGATGTAGAGAAGATTGGGCTTAGTGCTGTGTACTAGGAGATGCCTACGTCAAGCAGTAAATAAATAGCAATAAATGGTGATGATGATGATGATGGTGATAATTTTTTGAAGAAACAAAATAGAGAAATAGGAAAGGATCGAGACGAGCGAGAGAGGATAGTAGGATTATCATCCAACCAACTAAACACCGACATGCCACCTATATTATTATCATAGTTTTGAGTTTTAAGAATATTTTTGAGTAATGCCTCGTATATAATTATATTATCACTGGAATTTTCTCAATAATTATATTGTTTTTTTTTTATTTAAACATATATTACGTGAAAATTGATACTGTAATTAAAAGTAAAAATCCATTATAAAAATTTGTCTAGCTGTATGTAATTTAGTCTTCCTTCTCCAATTCCAAAATATTTTTCCAAAATGACCGGTTGTCCGTCAGGTCTAAATCGTATTTAAGGGCGTCTACACACTGCACGTTAGGCGATGAGCGATTAATTCTCGCGATGACGAATTGTTCTCACCGAGATCCCGGAGCGGGCGTAAACATTCGACACAACTGTGCCGCGGGTAGGGTGACAATATATTATCTATAAATATAATTTTAAGACATTTAATTTTGAGTACCTACTTTACTTGTTTTAAATCGCGATGTGGTCGATTCCCTAACGCCGTGATTTTGAAACTGATTTACATACCTACACTTTTGTACCTATTCATATTTAAGAATATCCCGTATTGTCATGTTTTTAAATAAACTATTTTGAAGGTACTAGGTAAGAGGTACTTACCCATTGCCTCAAACAATGCTATCTCGTGTTAGTTGTTATTTAGCATTACTAGGAGTTAAGGCTGTGGTCTTCCATAAGCGCCATCGGCCGCCTACATCTTTGCGCCGTACGCTGCGTCACCATGTATTACACGTCGGCATCAGAACTCTATACATTTCTATAGTAACCATCGTGACACGGCTTATGGTGTGACGCTGTAAGCGGCCGGTGGAGTTTATGGGGGATATAGAAAGCTATCAAGCTAAGACCAATGTCTAGAAAATAAGAAAAAAACATTTACTGCATATCCGCCAGCACCCTAACCCATGGTCACTGCACCGTCTCTCGCCCGTTCCTTGATTTAAATCCTACAACAAAATATGTACTGTTTTACGCGCGCTTCTCGACGGATTTATTATTTCAAACGGCATGATTCACGGGACCGTTCGCGTATAGCTTTTTAACGTATAAATATTTGTAATAGCTGTATAGTAGCTGTGTAACAGTTGTATATATAGCCAAGCCGTATATTGCTTTATGGCTCCGAATTTATGATTTCGGTGTTAGATGGTACGGATTGAAATGAGCTGGTGAGATGTTTATTGATGGCGAGTTAGTGCGTGGTTTGGGTGTAGACGGTATGTCTTGATTTCCTTTGCTACGCGTTATTTGAGCTTGTATTTGTCAACACTTGCGCACGGTATCGAGCACTTTAACCCATGAAGAAACACAAGTTAAGGCTGGTGCGGTGGAAGAATCAGCTGAGAGCGTTAAAAGGAGCCAATATAGTACTCTTGATACTCTTGTATGAATACATATTTGGGTTTTGGGGCCAAAACGCTGAGACCGTGGGGATCGAGTGCCCACATTTTTAAATATCTATCTGGGCGTTTGTCTGAGGCCACTCGTGGCACCAAAATGCTGGTCAATATATCGGCCTTACAACGTAATTATTCCGTGTATGTCAAATTCAAGAAGTATTTTCTTTCCACCACAAAAATAAATCCAAACTGTCCAAAGCATAAAGCCCTCAAAAGCAACAATGCAGTTCTTAAAGAGCCCATAGCGTTAAAGAGCGGCCAGTGTTGCTGGTGAATTTAATATCTGTTTAGCTTTGTTTGCTAAACCTGTAAACCTGTAGTAATGCCAGTGTGCGAGGCTCGTAAAGAGGCGCACTTGCAGTTTTTGCGGGGCCCGTGGTCACCGCATAGTTAAGGGGAAGTCTCCTTAAACATCATTAGACTTAAATAAAATAAAAAACCCACTAAATTTGCACACAGAGCTAACTTAACTGAAGTACGTACGAAATTTGAAACGATTTAAAAAACAAAAAAGTAACAAAAATTAAAGAAAAAATAAGCAGAACATTCACACATAACCATGAAATGCTCGTCGCCGTCATACGAGTACTTTTTATCAACAATTATTGCTCATAGATTTTTTTACTAATTCATTTCAATTTACTGCAATCATCTTCACCATTATAAGAGCTGTAAAGGCAATATAAAAATTACAAACTACAATCATAATAATCAGTCTTATGTGCTCAACATTTTTTATATTGACGAAAGAAATGAAAATACGTCGTCATGATATACCTATTCTACTCAACGGAACGTATTTCTTCCTAGAAATGGACCTAGCGTGGTTAATAAATGCTGTTATATACACCTTACTTTTATTGTATTAACAATTTAATTGCACTGTCCCCCCCTTAACCGAGGTCCAGGTATTTAGGTAAGTATTTATAGGCGTGTGTTAAGAGGCTTCCGATCTCTGCTGATATTATGCGCGCGGCGGCGTGAGCCTCGCTGTTTTGTGATGGTATTAGATGCTTAGAACAATGTGCCACCACAGCATACTTAGCGAGAAAAGCTAATGTGACTATCCTAGGCTACAGTCTACCGTTTGAATCGTGGTTGAACATGGTTCACTTGGAGAATGTGTGACGGTTTTAAGTTAACTGTGGCTTAGTAACGATTTAACGGGTTAGGGCCAGCCTTAGAGTATTTGTGTAATGTTTTTTTTATTTGGCAGCCGATTAAATATAGCGATTTCTTTATGTCCCACTAAATATACATATTAATTAGTATTTAAACGAATCTAATTCGCGCACAAACGAATATCAAAATATATAATTTTGACATACCTCGACGTATGTCAAAATTATATATTTTGATATTCGTTTGTGCGCGAGTTAGACCCGTTTAAATACTAATTAACATGTATTCAGTTCGCGAAAGTTTAAGAAATATACATAGATCACTGGCTTATGCTTACTTCCTTATTAACACAAACAAAGCGGTACACGTTCCAAAATTGTGATCGAAGTCAACTTACATAATTGTACATTATAAGATATTGTAACGTATTATAACCTTATCCTCCTTGCGAAAGTTAGAGGAAGGCTTTGCCCAGCAGTGGGAAAGGACAGGCTAAATTATTATTATTATCAATATTAGATATTGTTCGGTACAGACATTATATCTAATTCTAAAAACTTTTGTCAATTTCATCTGTTATAATTTTGCCTAATGTTGATAAAAATAATATTGCGTAGACTAGTAGTCGGGGCAAAATAAGTTTTTGACATGCATTAATTGCACTTTTGGTGATCTTTTGGCCTGTCGTAGAATACTATTGAAATAACATGAATCCGAAAGATCACCAGTCTCCGATGTATAGTTTTTGTGATATAAGGCTTCAAAGTTTGAATACAAAATGTTGTATGAAAAGTATGTAGGAGACTGGTGGTTTTTGGCAATATGGCTTGTTTCATTATATTCTACCAACGGTTATAGCTATTGCTGGATATAATTGGAACTTGATCGAATTATGGCAATATTTTAACCTCAAAATGTACAAAAAACGGATTTTCTCAAAAACTACTAAGCCAATATTTATGAAACTTGTATGAAATTACCATCAAATTGTTAGCTTTAATATAAAATAATCATGACACAAATCGGTTAAGAGGTTGCGGAGATATTAGTGCAGTATGGTCAAAAGTGGGGTGCAATTTCATTGTAGATAATTATTTTAATTAAATTATCATCATTATCCAAGTTTTTATAGTTAACCTGACAGGATTATGAGTTTTGGACACTAAACAATTTTTGAGTCGGATTCGTAAGGTATTTAAAGGGTAAAGGACATTCACTTCAGAACACTTACCTATGTAATTTCAAATAAAAAGAGGTATAGTTGACTTGCACCTAAACTGTCTTAAAGCTTATTATTTCATTTGTATCATTGATAACGTTCAATTAATAAAAAAAAAAAATAAACAAAATCGTGAGCCGTTCTTGCTCGTATTTTTGTAATGGTATAAACTATTGTGAAGTAAAATTGAAAGGCGTCATTTATTTATTGCAAATAATAAGACGTTTAATTTACCTCTACTTTTTCACTACTGATATTAGTTAATATTTATTTTATGTTTTGGGTTAACGCCTGGATTTTGCGTCCCTTTGGCCATATATACTGTTAAATTCTGTGCTGCCAAGATTTCTGGCTGTCAAATATGTGAAATTGACAATTATCTTAATTTCCTTCAGTCATGGTATGTATGTCACTGTCATGTGTTGTGGAATTTGTTTTGACAATCTCTAATCTTCGTTCCTTCAAAACTTCAAAACTCATATCTTTTCTACTGTGTTGAGGATGTAATTGTAGAGGTATTGCGCGAAACAATTTCGGATTACTAAGTATTTCTTTAAGTTGGCGGGGCACTTCTACTTCTGTTTCTAAGATTTCTGATATCATTACTAATCTCTGAATAGAGAATGCAGAGCACTATTGTATTAAGTTCTCCAAATTTGTTTCTTCGTTAGAACAATGAGCGCAGGACTTCGAGTTGAGTATCTTTAGTCTATTAAGGTGTGCTGGCGTTAATGAGTATCCAAACCTCATTCTGCATAGAACCGAAGTGAATTTTCTTTCATAATAGTCTCTGTGCAATGGACTATGATACCAAGGATGAGCTTTTATATAATATTTATGTATGTTAGCATACCATTGCCCTTTTATTTTTATTAATAAATCCCCGATAATGAATCCATATCTTTTTTTTGTTGATTGAAGTTTTATCAATGTAACCAGGACAAAATTACATTCCCAGTTTTATAATTAATAAAAATAAACCGTATGGTTTCCATTAAATATCGTCATTGTAATCTGTAGGTACCTATTTTAAAATAATGCAATATTATGTAGGAATAGGTGATATTGTGCCTATAATATATACTGCCTTTTTACTAGAATGAGTCGAAGCCAAAAAGGAATGGTAAATAATAAGTTTATAGGTGCGTATGTTTTGGTCATTTTTTGTTCATGTTCCACCATAGCGCCTAAACTATACAACTATAATATACTACCAGATTTTTATAGTTGACCTATCAATCGATTCGTTATCAGGGGGCGGATAACATAGGTTACATTTTTCCCCTCGACAACTGCCTGCAAACGGCAAAAGTGAAAGATAGTAAAAAAAATATCCAAATCAAAATTCATCCTATAATACACGTGCTAGGTATCAAAACTACCGCACTTACAAGCCCTTTGCAAGCTTGCAAGCCCAAAAAGTTTTAAAAATTACTAAAAACCTCCCTTTTACTTAGTTAATCGACATTAAAATTTGGTTACTTTAAGTAATTTTAATATTTTCCCAAAACTTTTCAAATTTCGTCTTAGAGTAGGTACTGTTTTAACTATCGGACTACGGTGGGTTATGATTTAATACCGTTTCCGCAAAACTTATAAACTTTAATAATTTGAAAAATATTATCAAAAGTACCTCGATATAACGTCAGCGTTACAGTGAATTTAAAATGACACGTTTCTAGAGTTTTCGGTCGCTAATATTGTAAACGCTAGTGTTGAAATTAAAAAAGTGTAAGTATAAGGTAAAAGTTGTTGAAAATGTATGAGTTACCATTGCGTAGCCAAAAAAAATTCTCTTCGACGCACCATTTTAAAGATATTAGTGAAACACTCAAAAGTGGGAACTTTAATCCCCTTTACCCACACCGCGTAACCCCCTAGATTTAGACGCAGGGACTTTTAGTATGTTTACTGCCTAAGCACTCTCAACAACTTTCTGAAGAAATAGCTTAGGTACCTTCTTACGCACTCAACGCCTCCTTTTTGGTTATTCATTGAGCAGACTATTATTCTGACATTATCTTTTTGTCCACGTTTTGAGGCCTTAGATTTTCGCAACTTTTCAAATCGCAAATTATTTAGGTGATAATAATGAGTTAAGTTAAAAAAATATATATTATTAATACTTTTTGTCGGTAAGAACATATTCCAAATTGTAAAAAAATGAAAGCATCCGTGCCAAAACTATCGTCACTCAAACATAACATATAAGATTCTGATACCAAACATTAAGATACCTAGGTCCTTAAGGCTCGGTCAAAAATAGACGTGACCAAATTTACCTACCGCCAAAATGTTGAGTTACTTCAATTAGCTTACAACATTTTCTAAAATAATGGTTATGAAAGAGCGCGAAAGTAGCTATGATGACAATCATTGAGCTTACTCTATCAAGGTAGTCATAATACATTTCAGTTAAAATTAATTTTCACGTCTCAAGGAACTGGCGAAGAAAGCTCGGATTTTTTTAGACTTTTACTGATTATGCTTACAAGGCTTTAAAAACATAAGCGTATGACTGTTTAGATGCAACTCACGTACACCTCTTTTTTATTTGAAATGACAGTAGTGTTCTGAACTAAATGTCTTTTGCCCTTTGAATACCTTACAAACTCCGACTCAAAAATTGTATATTGTCCAAAACACATAATCCTGTCAAGTTAACTATAAAAACTTGAATTAAGATGATAATTGAATTAAAATAATTATCTATAATGAAATTGCACCTTACTTATTACACTAGTTCACTGATATTTCCGCAACCTCTTAACCGATTTGTGTCATTATTCTTTTATATAAAAGCTAATAATTTGATGGGTATTACATATAAGTTTCATAAATATTGGCAGAGCGGTTTTTGAGAAACCCTGTTTTAAGTAAATTTTGAGGTTAAAATATTGCCACAATTCGATCAAATTCCCATTAAATCCAGGAATAGCTATAGCCGGTAGTACAATAGAATAAAACAATCCATATTGCCAAAAATCACCAGTCTCCTACATACTTTTCATTCAACATTTTGTATTTAAAAACTTTGGAGCCCTATATCACAAAAACTATACACCGGAGACTGGTGATCTTTCGGATTTATGTTATTTAAATAGTATTCTACGACAGGCCAAAAGATCACCAAAAGTGCAATTAATGCAACCTACTCCATACAAAAATATTTATTTTGCCCCGACTATAGGTACTCTTTAACGATCTGCGCGATTATTCTCAAACCAAATAATGCTTGCAGCTATCCCACCTTAGGGCGACTGCACACGAGCATTGTCGTGTGACGTACGCGACCGACGCGCGATAAACATTCCGCTGGCTTACCTCCCAGCCCGGTTAAAAGTTACCCGAAGAGATCTTTTAGTTATGTGTGTTGGAGTACAATGAAGCAGACTGTTTAGATACCTATGTTGGTATGTTGGGGCCTTTATAAGCTTATATTTGAACTGGGTTATAGTGAATGGGTGGTTGTTGGTTTTAGGTAAAATCTCCAAAAAAGCTTTTTTCATTATTTTATGATCTGGTGATGGAGACAGAAGGTAGGCAACGGAACTGCTCGATGGCTAGTAGATTAGTGTTTGGACTCGTTACGATTACCGTGAAGTACTAAGAAATTTTACAAATAGATGTCTAAAAAAAGTTGGGGAACAAAAATCTGAATATATGTAATTTAATTTTCATTCTTTTGTGTTGTTACATTTAAACAATACCTGTAAGAAATTTCGCTCAAATTCTACTTGGTTAACGCGTTTTTTTTAGTCATGCAAAAACAGTTGGGCAAATACTAGACAAGACGTACCTACCTATAAAACTTACTGGTTAAAAGTAGACACTAGACAATTAAAATTACTTCACACAATACCGTCCAGTGACCAAGTACAGTCGGTGACATAACCCCCAAGCAACAAATAACTCAGCGGCTAGATTTGTTGTTGTCGCCATTCATTCTCCCGGCGACACCGTAGTAATGAAAGCCGCTTATCTCCTGACTGTACCTCACTGTGCTTTATCTCAGCGACTGTACCTCAAGGCGGCTAATCGCGACACTTGCCAGAATTAAAACGGGAATTTGCATTTTTATTAATAGGTAGGTATGTATATTTTTTTCTGTAGGAGGTGGTGATTTTTTTTTCGTTTGAGAATTAACTGTCTTTATTTATGAATAAACGTTTTAGAAAGTTAGTGCACTATTTAATATTATTAAAATGATCTTTGATAAAAAAAAATACAAAGTATGCTGATACATTATAATGTTAAATCAATATATCTTTTAATATCTCATTATTCAGCTGCCACAATGAAGTCTAGTTAAATACTAAACTAGCTTGAGAGTAACTAGAGAAAAGTTTTTGAACCGACATGGTCACTAACTAAAGTTAACCTAAAACCCTTTGAAACAACCTAAAATAACATCCCGGGCTTATTGGAAATATTGGAAACTCTAAACAAACGCATGATGGTAAATTAAAAATAAGGATCTAATGTTGACTATAGTCTAAAAAGCATTAGAAAATTAGAACAAATCGTACAAAAAATGCAATTATGCACCAATTCTTTTCGATCTAAGGCACTGATTAACCCTAATCAGCCCTCAAAACAATGAAATAGAAATATATGTAGTTTTAATCCCGCCAAAAATTCGTCTGATCAATGTTGGCTAGATGACTGATGTCGTAATCTTGTATACTAATAACCCCCTGAAAAAACCTAGCTAATATCCCAAACAGTACTCTACCCCCTAATTATGCCCAAAAAATTTTTATGAAAAAACACCGTCCCCTAATAATCCACAAAGCCCTGTGTCCCCTCTAATCTGAAACCCAGTACAAAAAATGACCGAACGTAAAATAAATAAAATAAAAAGACTTACTCCCATCCAAGAACCTATCAAAAGACTTACTCCCATCCAAGAACCTATCCAACATTGACTGACAGCAATACGACACGTGTTTCGTCTCTACACGAGACATCTTCAGGAGATGTTGACTCTTCGAGCGCTAACAAGAGAGTTTTATTTTATTTATTTTACGTTCGGTCATTTTTTGTACTGGGTTTCAGATTAGAGGGGACACAGGGCTTTGTGGATTATTAGGGGACGGTGTTTTTTCATAAAAATTTTTTGGGCATAATTAGGGGGTAGCGTACTGTTTGGGATATTAGCTAGGTTTTTTCAGGGGGTTATTAGTATACAAGATTACGACATCAGTCATCTAGCCAACATTGATCAGACGAATTTTTGGCGGGATTAAAACTACATATTATACGAGTATTTCTATTTCATTGTTTTGAATATGGATTTCCGCAAAGTAACGCCTGATTCTATCAACTATCTAATCAGCCCTTTCAATCAGAAGCCGCCACAGCAAAAACAACGCCGTAGGTAAGCAAGGCTCATAAATCGCCACCCTCACACGCGCGCAGTCGTAAATACAGCACAGGTGTGTGTAGTGGCATGGCGTGTTTACGCAATGCTCGCGTTAACGTTACACGGACACAGCGCAACACTGCAGTAGGATAACTTGAGCGGACGTCGAGTCTACAATGTACTGGCCGAGCCTAGTAGTAAATCAACGGGATGTGAGCATCATATCAAGAGAAGTGCTAATCTGTCTACATGTTTCGGTTAAGTTTTAATTGATGGATGGCAATTGTATACAGCCACGATGGACAAACGTGTGGACGCGATGGGCTGAGCGTAGGCACCCCTAATTTGTACAGAAGCCTGTGTTTTGACTTTGGACCCATACTTTCGGAGACTCTTTAAATACCTGTGATTAATACTCGAACATTTTTAGAAATCAGTGTGACTACCAAAAATAGTATATTTTGCACTACATTTCCTACTGTTTGAAGTATACTGTGGTTAGTGCGTCAATCAACAGCAAATGTTCTCGGTAAGTTATAACACTGGCAACAAAGGCATGAAAGAAATTATTTAAAATATTGGTCGATTAGTTATGAAATCTTCTATATTTTATTCTAAAGTCGTGTCCTGAAAATGACCATTAACTTTATAATATTAGTGAGTTTCCAGTTTTTCACGGCGTTAGAAAGGATCAGTGTTTGATAATAGTCACTTAGCTTAGGGGAAGAGTAAATTCTGTTTTACAACGAGTATTTCTTATAATTTTATTGGTCGACGTATAAATGTTTCGTACGGATTTTTTACATACATGTCCAAAAAACTGGTCGAATAGTTTTTTTTAGCAAGTAGGGGTCGTTATAAATGATGTAACGAACTGTACTCACTTCCAAAGTACGAATCGAATTAAACAGACCGTTTTGCCTTTCCAAAAAAAACTTTTCTTTCCTCAAGGCGGAGGTATTAATGCAAAACAAAAGTCCTCGCTATCTGGTGGTGGGCGGGCGGCTGGCACTAAATTACTGAATGGGCGTCAACCCACAGCCATGTATCAATCAGGGCGGGCGAGATTTATGGGACAGTTCACTTCGAATCGTTAGCCTCCACGACGAAATGTGTTACTGTTGAGTCTTCTGTACTTTTTTAAGTAGTTCGGGGGTTGCCGGGGACTCTTTTCGTGAGTAATGGGGGTTAGGGAATGTCTAATTGCCTATGCTGTGTGGGCTCCATCTGTAGGGATTGGTGATCTGAGCGCATACACGAAAATACGTAGGTACGTTAATCTACTTACGATCAAATAATAAACGGGAGGTCGTTTTCTGCATGGTAAACTTTTGGGAAGGCTGTTCTGTGTTGATAATATATTATACAGAATTGTCTGATTTTTTAAAATGGACTCCCATAATAATTAATGTAATAATAAATACACTACATGAGATAGGTATAAAACGTCGGATAGCCATCTACGAAATGGGGTGTATTAAGTATTACGAAGTGTAAGTAAGCTATAACATAGCGCTTTTAGAAGTTACATCATAAACACAATAAATTAAATGCATGGGTGAAATGGTTAATGGGACAAGTTTGAAAATGGAAATTTCACGCGCAAAAGGGAATTTGACGCGCTAGTTTGTGACTCAAATCATTACATCGCGCGACATGCGACGCTGACGCGCGTCATCCTTTGTGGCGTCGACGCACTGTGCGGCTGTCACCGCGACACAAACGGAAAAAAGCCGGCGGAAGCGCTCCTGACGCTAATTTCCTGCGTTTGCAACGCGTCGCGGCGCGGCGGGGCGCGTCGCGCGACGTCAACTGTTGCAACTTTGACGCACGATGCTCGTTTGTTTTCAGCTTAATTCGCGTCGATTGGATTTTGTTGGTGAATTAACGTTACGAATGGACCATCATCTTTGGATGAGAAAATTGACTTGACTAGGTGACTGTAGCTTCTGTGGCTTGGTGTGACAATTCTGTGTTGGACCCAAATAGAGCTCAAATAGAGTCACTTCACTAAGTACAAGTCACAGAACCTGTGCTTGAAGATACTACAATAATTAAAAATGAAAATATTTACGACACACCATGCCAAGTGAAACAATTTTAAACTGTAATCATAAAATCTAGCCTCAACCGACATCAAAACAGAAGAATGGAGCATCCTCAACGAAACTCGAAACTAAAAACATGCTTTGTGACTGTTCACAGACACACAGAACAGTAGTTTCAAAACCAACACTCATTTGCGGGTAGTCACTAATTCCGCAGTCACACAGGGCCGCATTATGACTTTCTTACAAGCTAATCTTAGGACAAAAGCTTTATTACGCCGCGCTCCCGGGTGTGGGCCGAGTGTTGCCATTGTTTATTTTAATTTTTGCGCCTGGCAAGCCTACTGGAAACGTTGCTAGGCAAGGAAAGTGATACAGGCTGTAGTATTTTTAACAGAAAATAAAATTTTAGGTTGACCATAATATTATTATACGTATTATGTGAAAGATATTAGGTATATGCTGCAATTGTTTATCTTGCCTGTTCTAAATGATACGCTTTTTGATAATTTTGGTAACTGTAGAAAGAAACCATTTTTATCATCGTAAATTGAAAAATGTGCGCTCTGTTAAATATTGGCAGCAAAGTGCAGTAAATCATAATCTTAATATATATAAATCTCGTGTCACAATGTTTGTCCTCAATGGACTCCTAAACTACTTGACCGATTTTAATCAAATTTGCACAGCGCGTGCAGTTTGATCTAACTTGAAAGATAGGGTAGCTTACATCTCAATTTATAGTCGCAATAACAAAAACCTTAGCCACAGCAACGCGTGGCCGTGTCTGCTAGTATATTATATAAATTACGCGTCACGTTGTTTGTCCGCGATAGACTCCTAAACTACTTAACCGATTTTAATCAAATTTGCACACCGTGTGCAGATTGATATAACTTGAAATATAGGGTAGCTTACATCTCAATTTATAGTCGCAATAACAAAAACCTTAGCCACAGCAACGCGTGGCCGTGTCTGCTAGTATATTATATAAATTACGCGTCACGTTGTTTGTCCGCGATAGACTCCTAAACTACTTAACCGATTTTAATCAAATTTGCACACCGTGTGCAGATTGATATAACTTGAAATATAGGGTAGCTTACATCTCAATTTATAGTCGCAATAACAAAAACCTTAGCCACAGCAACGCGTGGCCGACTGGCCGTGTCTGTTAGTATAATATAAAGCTTTATAGTATGAGTACAGAACTTAGCGCATACTGTACACTAGCAGCATGGCGAGTGATAAACAGCTCATTTTCAGCATGAGCTGGATCGTCGGCGACGCGTGACGTCTGGGGAAGCTAGCTGTTATTAGAGCTGTAATGAGCTGGGCTTCCAGTGTTCGTGGATGACCAACACTGTTTGTTGATTACTTGCTCATATTCCGGGTTCGGATTATTAAAAGCAAGAAGAAGAATGATTTGTCCACCTAGATTTTCTTATTGGAGAACTGGTAAAGGATTCGATGAGTGGTTGAGAAAGTAAAGAAGTTTCAGTTTTTAGAGGCCAGGGTACGTTGAGGCACTGAAGATAGTTCTTGCAACTTCAATGGCATCTATATTCTTCTATTTTTGTAGAATAAATAAAATATTATTGAGTAAAGAAACGAGCAAATCGGTTGGTTAGCGCGCAACGTCTCCCCATATCAGTTTCAGTCTTCTTAATCTTGCATTACTCTCGTTCCGCGGCCTATCTAAAGTCTCATAAGTCCAGTAAATTGTTATATTTTTTTCTATATTTACCTACTATTGTATTCTTCTCTAGCACACAATTCAAAACACGTGTCGGAAGCCGCAGGCGGACGAATAACGTGGCAACATTCTAGAAACTTGGCGAAAAATCTCGACGTGACGTACGATTGTTTGCGTACACTGAACACACTATAATAGGTAGGTATCAGCGAACTCATCAACTCGCTTGTTTAAGAACAATGCCCTTTAATACTTGCCTGAAAACTGCAGGGTAATAAGCAACGTGTCAGTTGCTAGTTTTGTTGACGGCGATTTCTAGAAGTTTAATGTCGTGTTTTGTTTGGGAACCTCCTGACTCCTACCCGAAGGTAGTGTTAACTTTTGGTTACAATTTGTTTGCCAGTCTTAGAGCTGTGCCTTCCGAAGTAGGGAGCGATGAAAATCCGAACAGGGGGCTTACCATGACGTCTATTGCGATCCAAGAATCGTTTTACTACTTATTCGTACTATGGCGTCTTGTTGTGACATTACGACGCTCAATTTAGTTGATTTTAAATCTAATTGATTGACGTCTTAATCTCTTCTCTCTCGATCTTAATGATATCGAAAGCCATGTATTACTATAATTTAAAGTGACACGATTCTGTTAAGGTCCTCAATTAAATCGCAATAAGACGTCATGGTAAGCCTCCTGAAGTTGTGAAAGTTCCGCCTGAGTGGCATGACGTCGAGCTGATGAAAAAATATGATGAAGTTTTATTCATAGAGGATATAAATACTACGTGTCATAGAATAATGCAATGTGTGGGTGTGTGTACTCTTACCTAATGGAGGATCTCTTTGAAATAGTACCTTAGCCACCTGATTTCCAAGCTACGATTTACTCGAAATGGACTGTGAGAGAATTTACCGCAGATGCGACACAGATTTGCATTTCCCTGAACATTGGTCCCCCTACTCCGTAATTCCTAATGCACACTCAAAAATCACGTAAATCCCTAACGTATCGGGCGATTCGGCCCCATTCGGCATTGGCACAGCCCTCAAAGGCTATCAAAACGAAAATATCTCACGTAGTGACTCTAGGCGTCCCCGTAAATGCACCTATCTATGTGGCCGAACCTACTAATATCTCAAGCGCGACTGACCAGTCCTTTGCATCTTTACCAGGTTTCAAATTGACTCCCAAAAAACGTTTCCGCACTCTAACCGTGCAAACATATGACCTAAATTCGCTTGCTCGAATCCTAATGCAATGGCAGAGTTTAAGTGGTAAGTTGGCGTGCAGATAGCGTTTACGAAGAGAGCTGTGACCGCTGGATGGTTGAAATATGCAGAGGTGGTATTGAGGGCTGTTTAAAGAGGTAAGACTGTCCGTATGTACGCGCGAGGCATGCAGGTGGTGGGAGAGGTTCCAATGTTGGACGCGACACGAGAAAGTGAGAAACTTTCCGTGGAGAAACTTCTTCTCTATTTGATATTACAGACATAATTATAATTTTAGAATTCTGTTACCTATACTGTAGACTTTTTTTGACTTGACAGTAAACAATATTATCATTGGTAAGGTGAAAAACGTGTATAATTGAATAAAGTAGAGGTACCTCTTTATTAATGGAAGATATGGAACTGATAAATCAACCTTTCGTTAATGTTTGCTCAGCTGGCTACAGATAGTTCGTTGCTATGCCATGCCATGCTATGTGTAGTTATAAAATAGAAAGGCAGTAGTTTTCGATGCGCATTGACATGACGAGGTGGCCGAGAGGTTAAGGCGTTGGACTGCTAATCCAATGTGCTCTGCACGCGTGGGTTCGAATCCCATCCTCGTCGAAGGTTGTTTTTGGGGTAGGAAAAGTGGTATAGTATTTTTGACGTACTTAACTGGTATAGATAAAACTATTCAACGTCATTGTACAAATTAATTTGTGATTATAGAACTCTTTTGTAGGTAGATTAAAGTAACTGGAAATATATGTTTTGGTATTCTTTTTAATATTTCCGTGTCGGAAAGGGATTATTGGACAAAAACCCAGAAATTCCCTCGCATAGGATCATCTAAGGGGATTTCTGGAAGAAGCCGCCACATGCGATAAATGGAAGAAGAAGTTCCTGATCTTTACAAGTGATTAATAGGCTATAATGTATACTACACTTAATACAATATCCTGAAGAGTTACCAGGAACGAAGATTACCAGTGCGTTCATTCAAAAACTTATAAATCATAACAGATCAGTGGAAACAGCCGGCAGTTTTGTCGTCCTCTGGGAGCGACGTGTCGTCACAAAGTGACCGCCATTACACTTGCATGGCTGAAGTAAGGCGCTAAGCCAAGTGCCCACTGAAGCACTGAAACACTAGGAACGCCTTCAAAGACATACGGGGTAATTACCTGGAGCATTTGGGAGGTATTTTGGCCATGCCACCACAAGATGAGAGCTAAGGTGGGTCAAAGCGTCTTTGCTTAGAGCGTTGAGGGAATACCAGGTTGGTAAGGTAGGTAGGTACCCGATATGTTTTTAGATTTAATCCCGTAGTTTTATAAATGCGAATTTAATTCGGGATGCATCCGTTATGTTAATGTTATGAGCTGAATAGGTCAAATAGCTGAAAGGGTGATGTTGCGAGAACCATTCCATAATGGCAAGTATTTGTTTAACCCACAGGTTTTGCTCTAAGCTCTCACAGGTGTAGGTGCTCGTGGGACCATGGTACTAGTAAATCCTGTTTCCTTAGCACAGGAAATCTTAGTTGCCGTGGTTCAATTTGCTCTTAAGTGTAAATTACTTTACAACCTTATGGTGAAAGCGAACTAATCTGATAACAGAGACAGAAGGTAGAAAACGAACCTCCTTAGTGATTGGCTGTATATTCATCTGTTTTTTTTTAATTATGTAATGTACAAAGGTAATATGCGTTCTACGATGGTGCACGCTTCCTTTGCAGTAACTTGGTCACTCGTAACTTGAAGACTCTCAGATACGCAGACATCATATTAATCAGCTTCACATACCTACCAAATACGTGCCCCATATGCGTAAAATATCACCTCAAAACCCCCTCTGAAAATCTCCGTTGCCAATAACAACTCATAAAACACCGCTCTTAGCGTCCATCTTGAATCCAATACGACATGAACATTACCGTCAAAGCGCGGTCCAATATAAAATAAACAAGAGCGCGCGATTACCGGGGGTTGGAGTGGACCCCCCGGGGTGGGGCGCGATCGATGACGTTTGACCCCTTTACCTGCACCCCGCTGTCCGTCCGTCCGTCTTGAAGTCCGCTGCAGCCAACGTTAAGGGGATGATGTCACTTCACCCCTATTTTTTTTGTTCATGCTAACTGACTAGACGAGATGGCTTTTAGCTATTAGTCCGTCTACTTGTACGTATACTAATATTCAGTTATGTCAGACTTTAGATTTGAGAATGTATAGTGTGAACTGTATAAGTACAATGAAGCATTTTTATTTTCTTATCATAACTCTTGCCAATAAAATAACATTTTATAGAAATTGGTTCAGAATATGCTTTTTTAAGATTACAGTTTTGTACTTTTTAAGCATTATGGATCTATTACACCCATTTACAAATAAGTGTTCAGAAAAATTTACTAAAGACACCAACAACAACTAAAAATAACTCGCGAACCGACCACCCACCCCTTAACCAGGGGGTGGTGACTGCAATCCGCCACCTTTTGTCCGTCTCACGTCACCCTCGCCGCCGTCTTCACTCAATACTCTTTATATTTGAACTC
Organism: Hylaea fasciaria; assembly: GCA_905147375.1. NCBI lineage: Eukaryota > Metazoa > Arthropoda > Insecta > Lepidoptera > Geometridae > Hylaea > Hylaea fasciaria. The sequence goes on from LR990194.1 coordinate 12,519,830, forward strand.
TGTCTGTCTGTACGTAACTGCCGCACGTATGTAGGAAATGTCCTTTATTTCTGAGAGAATTTCGCGTTAGACATCGGATGAACGAAATTGGGTGCAATTTTTGCGCAACTCCGTTAAAGTTACTTTGGGTGGTTGGATGTGTGGTTTAAGTTAGTTGTTTTAGTTCGTATGAGTAGTATTGACTATGATTAGTGCTATTTATGACTATTTGACACTATTTATGATATAATAGGATGATCGAGGCGAGGATACATTGACCCATATCGACATAGTTAGGTACATGAAAGAAAATTTAGAAAACTATCCAGCGGTAAGACAATAGTACCGAAAACAATTATGAAAATATTAATTAAACTGTTACCCGTTTTTCATTTTGCAGATCATTCTCTGCCACACATAATCTTCCCGAGTACTTTCAGAAACAATGGCTCTCGAAGTTTACTTTAAAATTTTAATTTGCTCTGTCTACACAGCAATAAAAATGTTTTCTTCCATGCCCTCGCATAACAACACCCATTGACTAGTAAAATAAACAACACAGTTTACGTACAAGTAGAATAGAAACTAATCCTATAAAGTCACAGGCAGTGTCCGAAAAATTTAACGTGGGGTGGAAACTTCGCCTCCTATACTGATAATGACAACTCAGTTTGCTTGTCTGTGAGTCTATCTATTACAAACTATAACTATTTGTTTCACACAATTAGTGAGCCTTCTGTCAGAGAGAGAATTTCTGAATTACAAATTATTATAAGAAGAAACTTTTGAATTGATTTTCGTGACACGCTAATAACGACAAGAAAAACCTTCTTGGTAAAAAAAAAAATAATGCATATTATTTTGTATTCGTTCATAATATAATTTGAGAGTTTTGGCGGGAATCCGATAGTGAGACGTTGTTGGTTTTGTATTATTAGCTCAAACTTGTGTTTCTTCGAGTGTTAATGTGTAATATTGGTGTAATATTACCCATTAAGTGTTCGTTAACGTGCACGAGTGTAGGCAAATGATATAAACTCAAAAAACGTGTCATTTCGCATTTTACCAAAACTCCCAGGAAGATTCAGTAAAGTATCCACTACTTTACTGAATCGTGACTGACGATGTAAATAATTGACTGGACTACTTGACCACGATTGCTATAACATTGCTGTGACTTTCATAATGTGAAATTAAGAAATACTTAAAATAAAATACTTGACACTGGCTATATGCACTAACCGTGCGAAGCCATAACTAAAACAAAAAAAAATAAATATAATTTGAAAAAGTACAGAACCCCCACAGGAATAGAAAGAAGGCGGGTAGAACCACAGGACAAAAAGCTATCTCATAAAAATGGACGCTCCTTCAGCGAGACTTGAAACTCATTTTCATATTTTCCGACTATCGGACCGGCAAAACAAATCCACAACTCACTGTAATAGTTACGTACAGTCGGAGTGCATTAATGTGCAGGGGCACGGATCTAGGCATGACAGAAGGGGCAAGAGCGTGGTTGGTTAGTGTAGCGTAACCAATAAACCTAGTAAAATCTTTTATTCCACCACGTGCATCTCGTGCAGCTATACTTCCTCGTAAATCAGTCTACATTGGGGAAACCCAAATAGAAATTCCTACGGTACTTTTTGAGATGAGCTCGAACATAGATACAAATAAACGTGGCGGAGGACTTTGATTTTATAATAATAAATATGTAGTGAAGAGATGCTGTACTGTTATAAGATAGCATTCGTGTCTTATGTATCTATTTCTAGGTTTAGGGCAAAACATAGAAGCGCAGCTAAACCCCGATTACATAAGACCTTACCACATCCAGCCGTCACTGTTTCCTGTCAGCTATTTATGACTACTGCTTACCGCTCTGCATCCGGGGGTCTCATAAAATTCTATCGCCTGGATTGTGCACCACTGATCCGTCTGCATTGAGAGGGTGGGGCGGGGGCTGGGCGATAATACCCCCTCATTATATAACCTACTGAAGCCGGCCCTGGCGTTAATGGGCTATAGTTTACGAGATGGATGGGGATTGGTTGTGCTTGACGCAAAATGAGATTTTGTCAGGTTATTCTAATACAACGCTACTAAAATTGTACCATAAATACTACAATTAGTTGCCGATTATACAAGGAATTAACCAGAATCTATACGTAGATTATCATTGTACTTGCCAGATTAGTTTTTTGAGATAAACTGATAATTCGCCTGATGGTAAGCGCGCCACAGTTGCAGTGCCAAAGGTTTTATTGCCAAATCTTAGGCGGCACTGCACAGCGCTCGTTGCTCTGAGACATTGTCTCGTATGTCTAGTAATCTCGATGGCAACATTTGTTGTTTGTCGTATGAGATTGAGCTAATCTCCAGTGTCAGAGTGCCCAGGCCGTCCAAGAGCTTCTGACGTGACTTAACGACTGCTGTCAATCGATAACAACCGAGACCGGCGTGAAAACCGCACGTAACTTACGTAGTCATTGGCGAGGGGCCGGAGATCGAACCCAGTATCCTTTGATTCTAAAGTGCACAAATTACCACTCGACCACCATGTCTCTTTCAAGTCAGAACACTCATTTTTGAACACTATTCATCTATTGGATGTCTGGTAAAAGTAGGTATACGTCATTCACGAGCGATCCCTCGTAGAATCCTACCCTACATTTCCATGATAATTGTTAGACTAGGAATTGCTTCTATAACCTGATGAGATTCCAAGAGCCATAGACTTCAACTGCTACATTCCTATTGTTTCCTACGAGTAGGTCAGGCATTCCATATCGTTAACAGCAACTTTCAACTTTAGCAGTTCCCGCAAAAACTGCAATCTATTGAATGACGAGATCGCATTGCCTTTGCAAATGAGTATCATATTATAGAAAAGTTGTGCCGTCACAGATAGAGTGAAGTTACGGCTGGAGTAACTTACGCCTCGTTTACACTGTGTCGGTTCAAGGAAAGATTTCAAATCGGTTTAGGTTTCACGACTGATCTTTAGTGTATGTAATAGAGGTTAGTGAGTTTGGTGGAGACAGCAAGGGACTGGTGTAGTCTTGCAGAAACTTAGGAAATCTGATGGCATAGAGTCGTAACACTGATTAACAATTATTTTAATAAAATAAAATAGGTACTTATATTTCGAATTTGACTCCACTTTGTTAGGGTTCCAAATGCTGCAGACCAGCTACAGACTCAGCGATAAGTCAATAGATAATTTAGATGAAGTACGATGCTTAGATTCGACTTTTCGATGGTGAGATTTCAAATCGTTGGACGACTTTTTTCCATCGATTAAACTTTTGACCGATTAAAAGTCTGAAGCATCTTTCATCACCATCATCACTATCTTTCGTGATGGCAAGTGGTGATGCGGTCAATGATTTATTTTTGTCGGTTATACATAAATATATTGTCGGTTATATCGGGGTGGGAGATGACTCGGCCCGCACACCTAATCAGCCCGTGGGCCGAGTTTACACCTCAGAAAAAAATAAGTGTGGTGATAATATCCGTTCAACATACCTACACGGCTTGCACGGCGAGTAGATCTAGGTAGGTATATGGGCCCAGTTGACTCTCGTCCCACATCCAACATGGTGGGAACAAGGCTGAAGTAGCGCGGAACAGCTTAGTTTTCGATTTGGCAAACTCACTTGCAATAATATAGTTTTTGTTTGGATAAGAATTGTAAACGGATATTCGCTGTGCACTGTATTGGACAGTTATGAGATTTTCGATGTAATTTGTTTAGAAAATTTTTAGATCCGATATTTTTCGAGAAATTGTGTTGCCAACATTTTAAATGTCTTCAAATAGATATAAAAAGTTTGTACTGTGGTATATTTTATTTATATAAATGTCAAATAGTGTTTTCGTTTTTGGATCTAAACTTTGTATGTTTTTAACGATTAGAATTTGCAACAATCTTGTGACATTTTTATAAAATTTTGGAATTACTTCACACATACCAAGGAACCTTGATTAATTCTAAATGGATAGTGCCAATGCTGTTAAATATCATAAACTAGTATACCAAGGTCTCGGAACATCCTCGCGGTAAGGTTGTCTAATCTAACTAAATATTCTGCATTTTGTATTGCAAGATTATGGAACCTACTCATAATCCATCAATTATCTCCTTGAAACTATGAGAAAATCAAGTTTGGCCTGTGCATATAACATGTTTTACACACTATATTCGTCCACTGGTCATCCACTCGGACGTAGGTTACTATATTGAACAACACTGAGCCCTATCTTCTGTTTTCCTTATCCAGTCTCTGTCAGCAGACTTCTGGAAGTCATGACTCCGCCAGCCAATCAGCTTACCAAGTAACTATTTAGTAATCTGTGACTCAGCGACCTATACTAAGTTTGCGTAAACGCCGTCTCCACTCGTGTATCCAATGTCGTTCAGGCATACGGGCCTCATTTTCTAGAAGAAGGTTTTCACTTCTGCAAAACCATTTTATTATTTAACCTATTTTGACCTATGGTAAACTTTTAAGTGCCTTACAGTTACCGCCCGCGCTGTCTCCTAAATACGTACCGCGCGCTCGTGCCACCTCCACACTGCAAAACAGCAATGCTAATCACACGAAACAAACGGCACGATGTACGGTCAGCAGGTAAACAAAGCGACGCATTAAGAGGGTAGATTAACGGAAAAAGCGGGGTGAAATACGGCGGCGCCTGTAAATTTTCTTACGGCCCCCCCTGACGGGGCGATTCGACAGCGCGCTGACACCCGGTACGGTTAGCAACAGCCTATGGTAATAATGAAATAATTTGTATATTGAGCATGCATGCCTATTGAGACATAGAAGCCCGTAGCTAATTTGTCAGTTCTCTCCATGCTCTTAAGGTTCAAATTCATTTACAAAGCCTGACAAACAAAATATCACGGCCGAGTTTAGATGTGACACACGCAAAAACTGTCTTTACGACAACTGCTGCGTAGGTAGTAAATGCGTCGAGGGCATTTACAAATTAGAACCTGAAGCTATAAATAAGTGCTCAAACATAAATAATTCTATGAAACAAATTGTATCTTTAAGTAGATTTGCTGAAGTATTACTGAATCTTTTTTCATGACATTAATAGAACATTCCTTTACCATCCCCCCTTTCTTCGTTTTTCCACTAATTATCTTTGAAGGATCGTAAAAATCAGCTTAGAAACTCTAGAGATTTGTAACATTAATTATTTTAATTATAAACAAATGCAGTCAATTAAACAACAGTTTTTTAATTAGCATAATATGTAATTATTATCAACATTTTAGATGGGCATATGTCGAGGTTGGAAGTTTCGTTTATGACTATTGCTATCAAAATTTTCCATACCATAACTTACATAAATTCAAATATTATACAATATTATTATTCATATTATTATGTTATGTTTATTTTTACCACAACAATGTTTGTCTTTTTATCAAATGAGGAAGTACCATCCTCTGACACTATTCAAAAGCAACACAATATAAAAAATACAATAAGTAAATAAAGTACTCTACCCACAGATTAACAGATGTTATATTTTTGTACATATTATTATATTAAAAAATTGTCAAAATTACTTTTTTCTCATTGATTTACCTAGGAACCGTTGTAGTGCCTAATTTGCGCACCGTACTCTCGTCTCCCGATTCGTCCCACCGACAATTTTCGTTCGAGCCGTTTCTAAAGCGCCTTTTTTAATCTCTATAAATCAAATTTATGACTTGTGTAAGCTTACTGTTTTATTTACCCTTTTATAATTTTGTTGCTCGACGTGTAGAGGACCCGAACCTTGGGAACAATGGGTACTGGCAACTTTGGGAGGAACGCTCTGATTGTAATATGTTTGGGTAGAGACCCCCTTAATTTGGGACGTAGTTGGTGGGAAATATGCGAACTAGAGATAAGATTAGGGACTAAAACCTGTTTACGAAGTAGACCTTAACTATACTATGTTTTTTTCCTAGAATTTTTTGTTGTTTTTTCATCTCACTGTGTTGCCAAATATATTTTTGTAAATCTTATATCCCAAACAATGGGATACGATGGTTACTTTATACTTTAGATTGTGGTCAACTAGTATTAAAAAAAACAATGTGAAAAGAGACCAAAACAAATTCTCACCTATTTTAAAACCAATGGCTCCCAACCTTTTTTACGTTGTGAACATGTTGAAAGCAAATTAAGAGTTTGTACACAGCATTGTACACGACCTACTCCCGTAGTGTATACCGTGCACCCTTGCCTTTACATACACGTCATACGGTGAACTTGGTGCATGCGGCGGCTTAGTTTTCACGGTTCCGTGGATGAAAACAGATTGACCAATGTTCTCGAAACATTTTGTTGCCAAAGACCGAGACTGAATAGGTCAGCCGCTTTTGTTCGTTGTGAAATAAAAAGCTTTAGTTTGTATTAATTCTTCTTGGGTGTCAACGGCTAACACTGATTGAGTGATATTGTGTTAAAAATATGTCTTGTGTGAGATGATTTGCAGTTTTTTTTATAAATCCAAAAACAAACAGTTTATGGTAACATTCCCACGGAAAATCTTTTCAATACTGTTAAATTCATTTTCTGTATGTTTGCTAGTGCTAAACAAGATAAACTGAGAACTTATACTGAATATAATAATACTTATTTATTATTTTTTCTGGTCTAACTCTAAGTTATCTTTGTTCTGTAGTATCCAACCAAGACTTTATTTTTATACGGAACCTTCAAACTCTCACTGCAAAACACCCTTTAGTCCTGCTAATACCAGCATAAAAACTTTACTTTGACGGCCGCTCTTTACGTCGCCGGCACAAAGCGATTACATAGAAAAACGCGCGAAACGCTTAAAAGTTACGGGTTTTACGGGAGGGGGGAGGGGGGTGAAGGGAGGGGGAGGTGTACAGAAATGCAAATATGAAATATGAAAATGAAGATGGCATGTAATAAAAGTGATATACTGGGCTCCGTAGAGCCATTCCGACGTAGTCTCGTCAGGCCGCCGGCCGTCCATCATGCCATGACACTGCTCATGCTTGGGGGGGCGGGCAAGTAGGGGCGGGCCGCCCCCCTTTTCCTGCCCCTGTGAAGTGCCCCGCAGATTTATTATTTGAATGTTGACGCGCGATGTTTTATGTCTAGTGGTGTAAGGCATTCGGGGTGAAGGATGTGGGCTGGAGCGCTGCAAGTTGGACGTGTTGTATGCTCGCGTGGATTATTCGGTTGTGTGGATTGTATGGCTGTGTGGCTTGTTGTTGTTTGGGTTCTGGAGGCTGGAAAGTTTTCATTTCAGGGAGGACGCGTAAAAAAGGGTGAAATTAGTAGAAATAAAATGCATTGGATATACATAAGTTAATAGATCTCTATGATTCTTAAAACGACAGACATTTTGGCTGGAAGTTACTGCACGCAGCATTGGCTTTTTCAACCAATGTCACCATGCACCATGCACATAAGGTTCAAACATTATCTACACGTTAAACTATGTCTTCTTGTAAGATTAACAAGGGTATGCAAGTAAACTCGAAAAATAACAGTATTTTGTTGATCCATTTAATGATTTGACAGTAACTGACTTTCCATGCAAGAAGTTCTCTATTCAATATTATTGATGCATTTCACTTCAAGGCGGGTGTTTAGAAACGACAACACGAACAAACGAGACTTATACACACAAAAAACGTCTAAAAAAATTGCCAACAGCATCGTGTCTCGTTGAAACTTATAATACTTTCTATCGAAGACCAACGCCAACATCCCTTCATCACTTGTCCAGCAAACAGTAGCGTTAACAAAAAACGTAATTACCATAAAGAGTGCCGGCGAGTAGTGTGTAGTGTCAGCAGGTTCGGTTGCAAACAAGGGGTTAATCGGTGGTGGCAAGCTTTTCGAAACTTCGATATTGTCCCGTGGGGTAGCGAGGGCGGTGAAACCCTGGTATAATTGGTATGTGGAATTTTAGCTTACAAAGTACATAGATACTACTCAAACTGATTGGGATTTTTTTATTAAGTAATTTTTATTTTGGTCAATATAATAATAATAATAATAATTCAGCCTGTAACTGTCCCACTGCTGGGCAAAGGCCTCCCCTCACTATCGTGAGGAGGGTTAGGTCATAATCCACCACCGGGCCAGTTTGGTCAAAAGTGATTTAAAAAGTTTGGAGCCAAAAGTATGCTTACCAATAAAGCAAATAAAAGTAATGACAAGTACAAATACCCACAACCAGAATATGGAATATGAACAGAAGTGCGAAGTGTATGGATGGAGTTATGAACAAGCATGGAGTATATCTATACATAGACATAGTTATTAAACCTGTCTAACAAATGACTTCATACAGACTCCATACAGGCGCTTGGACAGTTAACCCCATACATATCGATGCATGGATGCAAATCCTCTAAAGGAATCAAACCCGAGCTTGCACTTAGCAGGCTGCAACTACGCGCTACTATCACACCAGAAGTCAGGTTGAGCCGCGCCACACAAATGAATCCAATTCATGACTCATTCGCTAAAACCACATTCAATTTCGTAATACTAGACATTTTGTAGAACAAAATCATTCTCACCGAGATCAAATAGGCACGCGAAGATGACACAGATACCGTCGACGCGGAGGTACGTCCCCATCCATCAAATTCAATTTCAGACAGTACGAGCACTCGTAATCTCTTACGAAATGTTATTAAACCGTCTATTGTTAGCCTAATGTCTGTGGAGTATATTTTATGTTTTACAATGTACGTACAATAGAGTTGGTTTCCCACACCGGTGTTAAAAATGGTGCACCGTGCGTCAGCCGCGGTTGAGTGCGAACATCTCGCAAGTGATGGTTTTAGACTAGACTTTTTTTTCGGCGTCACAACTAAAATTGTTTTGGGTCCCCATCAGTGGGCCAGTTAGTGGGAATATACCAATCTGACGGCCTCCGTGGCTTTAGGGACAGCGAAGCGTCATATAATACAATAGAATAGGAATACCTTAATTGTGAACCAAATAAAGAAGAAAAAACACAAGACAAAAATTTTATAGTTTACTATAATTATAGTACGATGGGTGCCTTATGGTTCAAAGCGATTTCATTCAGTCAACCTTGGGATGGAGAGAAGTAATGGAGCGTCAGAGGTTGCGGGTTCGATTCCCGTGTTGGGTAAATATTTTTGAAACCTACAGGTTTTAACTCTGTATAGTCTTTGTAGTTCCCGAATCTCTACATATAGGATGTTCTAGTTAGTCAGGATCTATATGATCTAAGCGTTATTGGCCAGTCAAGTTGGCAGTTAGTGTTGCCTATGCCAGAGATTGACAATGGCCTCTGATGTGGCTTAACAACAGCTGCTATTACCGCTATCAACAACAACTGGAATCCACGACGCTCGCCAGCCTTTGGAAAATGTCAACTTTTCAAGCCCCCTGTAATTTCGCTGAAAACAGTGTTCCAAATAGAGCTCAAAAAACTGAAATCTAGTGCAGAAATAAGTCTTGGCACACGAACGCGTCGTGAGTGGAATGGTAAAGCTTGGCAGAAATATTGAACACATCTGTTCATCCTTAATCGATGATAATTGAATCGGGGTGGTATGTGATGAATTCAATATTTATGAGCAAATATCAATTGCTTTGAGAAGTGAGGAGAATGAGAGATAAGTTTAATATTTAATTAGTAGTAAGTATGTGTGAGATTTTTTTTTATAAAATCGTAGCTTTACACTAGGATTACTCCTGTATCTTGGGTACCGCTTACAGACATATAATTTCACATACACATCACACCCAGACCTGAAATAAATATTTTTGAACCCCATAATATTTGTTCCGTGCGGGAATCGAACCCGTGACCCCAAGCGCAGCAGTCCGATTGTTCAGCCACTTCGCAAAACGAGCCGTCAAGATTAGAATTAGAATAATCATTTACAATTCAACACAATTAGGAGAAAACCCTAGGGGGCGGTTATTGATTGTTTTAATTACTGCGTATACTGGAATGCAATCATAGGTCTCATGGTAGTCTGGAAGAGACCGCTCTGAGCGATAAGAGCGCCCATCGCAACACTAATTATGAAATTATTATTTATCTATCTATATATCAGCAGACAGAATAATATGAAACTACTCAAAATGACACTTTTTTACAATGATAGGTACATTATTATCCAATGATATGAAATCAAGATAATCAAGTCATTATTTTCAGGCGGTTTCTTTAACACTCCAACCCTCCGTATTGCGAGCGAGGCGCTCTCACAAAACATGTTGGAGAAGTGCAAGACGGCAGAAACTCGGGTCCCAGCTTAATTTAGTGACCGATAATTAAACTCAACCCCCCCCCACCCCCTCCCCGGCGGGGGCGGACACAGCCTCTGGACATGCTGAGAGGTGTACTTTTGTCTAACAAGAAGGGGTGCTACCGATTTGATGGTGTCGATTTGTTGTGAAAGAATTGGACGCGATTCGAAATCTGTGACTTACTGACTTGCTTGACTTTGATAAGGCAAAGTTAATGATAATGTAAATCTAACATTCGACGAGTATTTGAAGGGTTTAGTCCTAAAACGAATAGAGTCAAATAAAAAAGAGATCAAAACTCTTTAGCAACATGAATCTCGTGATCTCTTTCAAAAAACTTTTAGGCAAGGTATTACAATATAATATAATATGTAGATCGTAGGGTCATGTAACGTACCTAGGGACGCTTGTACCTAAGGACATCGATTATATCTAGCAAATTGGCTGCATTAAAATTGTAAAACTCTAACAAACGGAAAGTATTGCTTTTACTTGGCAACAACAGCGAGTGGCGCGACTGTACCGGCAGCGAGTGCAGTGTGAAGTCGTTGTGAATTTTTTTGGGTCTAAAGTAATTTTTGTTGATGTTTTTAGGAATGATTAACACATTTAAAAAATGCTGATATTAAAAAAAATATATTTCATTCATATATCTTTAGTTAATTACTTTTACAGTCCAATAACTAACGATTACTGATTATAACCTAGACACCCAGATAATTAGATTTTTCGAAACATTGTTTAATTTGTACCTTTGGACGCAATTCTGTCTGAACCTTGGGACACGTTCATAGGTACAAACCTTGTTTGTATCTAATCTGCGATTCTAATTACATAATTATATGACACGTGCAAATCTTGTAAGAAAATATACTCTTTTGGAAAAGGTCCTACACTGCAGCTCGTGCAAAAGTTTATGTTCATAAATGATGTTGCCCTTAAAATTTTGAAGAAAAGATCCCAGATCAAGATGATTCTGAGTTATTTATGTTTACTTGTAGTACATCTAGTGGGAGGCCTACAGCAGTAGGCTTCCCAGTAGATGAGCCGACGACATCAACAGAGTCGCAGGCAACCACCGGTGGATGCAAGTGGCAAATTGTCGTTCGGTGTGGCGGTTTAAGGGGGAGGCCTATATTCAGCAGTGTATGTCTTCAGGATGATGATGATGATGGGTATATTTTGTTAATATTTGAAGGTAAGTTGATTACATTATGGTGATTACAAGACTGATTTGACCAAAAGTTGTTCTGGGGTTTTTTGTCCCAAGGTACACACAGGGGTGACCAAAGGTACAAACAAGTAACGTACCTGTGGACAAAAGTACCATTTTTAATATTGATTTTATAACAGCTAATGTGACAACACTAGAGTCACAATAAAAAATCCAGTAATATTAGATCATATACCCCACAAAATGAGGTCTTTGCTATTTGGATACCTTGATTATGTACAGAGATAGGTTGTTTCGAATTTGAGGTAGTCGAAAATGTCCACAGGTACGTTACATGACCCTACTCAACTTATTTAAAATTAAAATATTGTTTAACTTTTTTTAAGTGGCTTTTATAAATTTTTCCAACAATGGCTGCATAGTGCATACTGTACTAGCAATTAGCTTCAGAATAGTAAACTAAAAAAAAATATCGATATTGAAATGAATAGTCAAATGTGTCCATTTCATTTCCACGGATCCAATAAATCCATTACTGTTTCACCTAAAATAGTTGCAGTCCAGTGGGAAACGCCATTCACCTGTTTTATTAGTTAAAACAAAAAAAAAAACTTCATTTTTATAAAGCGAAGTTTCATAGCTAAAACCGTAGAGCAAATAAATGATAAAACTGTAGCGAATTAGGCAAAATAATAGTCTCTAGGCACGGAAAACGAAAGATCGTAAAAACATTTTAAATACTATGTCCGGTTTTTCGCCCCTTGTTAACTTGACCGGCCGATAAGTTTATTGATTGTAATTGCTGTCTTTGTTATTTGTTTAGTACCGGCTAGAGACAACGATACACTTTTCTGTTGGTTAAAGTTAATTTGGGGTTCAGAAACCAGGCATAAAAGCTAGGTTTTGCATATTTTGAGTTGCATAATTAATTAACTAATTTAGGGAACTAGGCATAGATCTTATTCTAAACTACTTTGAAACTAAAATCCGATTATTTTAATTTTAGTCTACACAGTCGTAGCTACGAAACGAACCTACTCTGCCTTCAAAGCTATTAAATTAAACTACATAAGTATTCAGGCCTTTGAGATCATTTTCCGCTGCGTTTAGTTGAACCTGTACATATTGAGATGTGACTAATTGACTATTCCACCGCCTGTAGCTAGAAAAACGTCTAAAAATGAAAAAGCTGGCGAGCAATGGACACGGGTTGTGCGTAAAACTGTAAATAACTCAATGGGATGGTAAAAATTGACTTCAGTTACACCGAAAAGCTGTAACAGGGGTGTCAATTATTTGTATGTAGTTATTCCAGAGTTCTAGAGTGGTGACCACGGACTGGAAGACGCAGTGTAGGTAGGTCTCCCACTAGATGGGCCGACGACATCAAAAGAGTAGCAGGCAACCGGTGGATGCAAGTGGCAAATTGTCGTTCGATGTGGCGGTCTAAGGGGAGGCCTATGTTCAGCAGTGGACGTCTTCAGGATGATGATGATGATGAGTGATTCCAATTATAGCATAATTGACACGCATTGAATATCTAAAGTGCTCAACTTTTATACAGGAAGAAAGTAAGAAAGAAAAAATAAAGAATGTCACCAGTTTGCAACTACAAACAACATTGCATGGTGCGTAATTAACGCGTCACTGACGTCACGCATGTGACAAACGTTGTCTTAAACTCATTACCCAGTGGGCAAAAACACACATATTGCCGACCAAAAATGCAAAGTAACAGTACCATGTAACAGTGTGCCAACCAACAAATTGGCGTGAATTGTCACTTGTATCTCGGAAAAAACGTTCCGCGCCCGGTTTTAGAGTCCGAAATAAATAGCCAGTCAGTTATATTTTTAACATGACAGTTTTGATAAGCCATCGACGAATGTGGCTTTTTCGACGGTCTCTTGTCATTGTTTTTTTACTGTCAGGGATGCGATAGTGCATTTCACTGTTTGAGCTTTCCATCAAAGATAACGGGTTGAGTGTTAAATAGGGGGGTGGTTTGATTTTTGGGTAGCTTTTCTGGTTTATTTTTGCAGGAAGAACAGGTTAACCGTAATAATTATTATGAATGAAGTTTTTTTTTGTAACAGATGATGACGAGTACGATAATGAACAGGTTGTGGGTGTTTTTTTTATAAAATATTATCTGTAAACTACGAAGTACCTACATATTAATGAAATAAGTAAAAACACAAAACACGTGAACTGAGTTACCTTTAATGATTTACATTAGGGTGGAGCGCGGTTGTATGGAAAATTATTTTTATCCAGATTTTCTTTCGGGCCGCTGCGGAATGGATGCTCTAAAGCCTACTGATTAATAATACCAAATATGGGCTAGGGTTATAGTTTTAGAAATACTGCCCCCGAGCCATTACAAATTTCAGAAATTACAAAAAAAGATAATTTTTACGTGTCACTTTTTAATCATACAACATATAAATTATTAACTTCAATTGCTTTAAAACAATAACCAACGATATATTCAACATGATAATATCCTAAAGTTTTAATAGTATACTACATAACGCGTCAAAATATTATACTTGATTGACCCTATTTTCGTAGATTTCATAAGAAAAGATACAGAACTTTAAAAAAAAATCATGCCAATCAGCTGTGATGGATCTGCTATGAATACCGGCTATAAATCAGGTATTATCCGGTTACTTTATGGCAAGCTACAACATCCACTTCAATGGCTCGTATGTCGACTTCATGGCAACGAACTCACTTTGAGCATCTAGATGGAACTGCAAGAGAACCAAAAAGTGTTAGCGGCAAGGTGGGACGGAGTCTGAACAACTGTGAATTTCTCCCGGTCACAACTTTTCATGCAATCGAATGCATATTACCAAATATAACGAAATCTCGAGTAGACCTTAGTACCGACCAGCTATACTTGCTAGAGATTTGTCGTGCGATCAACGACGGTCATTGCAATCCAAAACTTAGCCAAATGCAATCCTGGGAAAATCTGTCACTCACGCTGGTTGACAACAGCCAACAGGATTCTTAGGGTTTATGTTTCTACTTCGTCGCCATTCGAAAATCTTATGGTTTTAGCAGAGTTCGTGATCAAGGTGTACGCGCTGATGTGGTTTCAGATAAAGACCCAACCTTAGTGTATTAATGGAGCTCAACGCGTATTTGAGACCATTATGCTGTCTCGTTATCTGCCTGAAAACTTAAAGAAGGTAGTGGACCCAATGATTCAACGGAATGGCTATTTTGACCACTGTGAAAACATAATGATAGTAATGCTATACGATGAACGACGGCACATAAAAGAACTCGCTCTGAGAAGTATTCTTAAAATTCGGGAGAGGTCAGCGTTCACACCTAGAAGGGTGTTTCAAGTGCCAACATTTAATTTCAAAGCAAAGGACTAGGCGGACTTGATCGACTGGAAAGTAATTGCGGAATCTCCGCTGATCATGCAAATACCAACTGCCGTCGTTTCCAAAGCCATTTTGGACCTCAATAGCTTAAATGCTACGAAATTTTTGGACTTCCAGCGCATACCTTGTCACACGCAAGTTACAGAAAGATGCATAAAGTTGATAACTTAATCATGTTCTGCTGCCTACTGCCCAGAACGACGTGAAGGATACATTACAAATAAATTGGAGTCATGCCGAATAATGCCCATATTCGGGTCAAAGAACCATTACAAAATTGGGTAAAATTTCGTTATCTTTCAATCCAATGTAATTTCTTTGTTGCCGATTATTTTATGTAATTTTGCTTTTTATTACTACTTTGTGTTTTAAAATAATGTATTATAATATTAACAAAGTCGTTTTTATTTAACGAAAGCACTTTTATTCCTCGACGAACTAAAGTTAATTTTTGGCATTTTTTCCAAACTTCAAGTCCCTTGGGGCAGTATTTCTACTCATAATACATTGATTAGGTCATATTGACTTAATATCGTATTAATATAGAGCATCCATCCCGCAGTGGCCCAAAACGAAATAAGAAAAAATAAAAAAACACTCCACCCTAATTTACATCAAAAGTTAAATATCTTTGGAAAGGAAAAATGTAGGTATCTAGACCTACCTAATAAAAAAAGCTTCATTCATCATGATTTTTTATTTTATTGAAAAATTAATATTTTTATGATTTTATACTAATAGCGAATGGGTATAATAGCCAAACGGAGTATTGATCTACATGTTTATTTATACAGATGTTAGTTATTATATAATATATTCATGTCATGTTACAGTTATTATCCACTGTGCACATGACAGTAATCTGTTGTCAACAGTATGCCCTAAGGTAAAAATGCAATAGGGAGGGACAGCAGTTATCTCGTGGACATGAGAGGGGGTCTTTAGCTATAGGCTATTTTTTAGTATTTGGCTACTGACTTACTGAATAAATAGTACAATCGCGAGTTTAAAGTTTTTTGAAGCTGATCTAAAAGTTTGATTAACTATGCAAATTGCGGTTTCATTCAAAATCCCGGTTTACCGAAAGAAATCTGAATGTCCATAGATAAAATATAATTACATGAGATACGGGAATGGTTATAAATAATCTATCAATTTGTATCAAATAATTCAGTAACCCGACTGTCGTACATAGATTACAAAAAAACAATCGGTAAAATCATCATTCTTGAAGTCACACAAAGCCCCAAAACCCTTTAAATTTTCCCGTATTTGTAAATTTTCCGAGAAACTTTCCCAATTTTACTTTTCATAAAAAACAAACTTGAGAATTACGAGCAACTAAACAAAATAGCCCAATTTAATTAGCCGTTCCCAAGTGACAAGCTTACCTACGACCAGTTTTTCATTGTTATTTATACAAATTTTAGAATATTTACCCTAACACACAGAGTTCCAAATCTCTGACGATTAGAATCTATGCTAAAGACAATACGCGAAATGGCGGTCACAAAAGAAATCTGAAACGAGCGCACGAAGAGCACGATACAAAGTAAAATAATAATTACCAGACTTGCCTCGGGGAGTCGGAGATATACCCGCATCCGCGTATCACTGGCGGGCTAATCCAGATAGGGGCCAGGTGGGGCACTTCCCCCACCTAGACGGCCATATGTTAACATTTTCGCAGAGAAGGTTATTGGTGAGGTTATGGACTTTCTGATTTTCAAGATTGAAAATGATAAAATCAGGCTTAGCGCTGTCACATTTCATTTCTATTTAATTAGGTTGATACAGATATTATGTACACCACCACTGATTTCCGAACACAGCACATATTTGAAATAGTCATGGGGTCATTTTTAAAACAAAATTGTATGTTATTTATTGAAAAAATACATTATCTTTTATAATTAAATTTATAGATAAATAACATTCGGCTCGATCGATCGACCTTTAAGAAGACTCCCACTTTCGTGTCTTTTGCCTTGCTCAGATGTTATTTATTATTATAATGCTGTCGATTCAAAAACAGATGATATTATAAAATTTACCCCCAGCAATAAGTATCTTGCTACGTCCACTTGTGCAGGTATACCTTTGTAAATAAAAACATTGTTTTTTATTCAATTAGTCATAATAATTTATAATCTGAGCAGAATGGGAACCGTTCTAGTTCTTTGAGTTCCTATACAGACAGTTTTCTTTGATTCACAATAGACCCTGCATCGATGGGGATGAAAACGCCATGCGTCTGGGGGCGAAAACGGAATTAAATGCTCGTGAGTTGAAATCGGCATATGTCGAGCGACTGTATACTTAGATTTATTTTATATAGGCTAATCATCGTTTTCATCATAATCACAACCCATATCTGCCTCCTGCCGAGCACGCTTCTCACCTCACTTTTGTGAGGAGGATTAGGCCATAATCCACCCCGGAGTCTGTATTGAGGTTGAATGTTCATTATGTGATTGAGTGTGATTTTTTATAACTTTGTTTACAGTTATTTTTAAGGACCACCTTAGATAATTTGATCGTTATTTTTCTATGGCGGTATGATTTTTAATATAGCTCGTTTTATTTTTTTCTTGCTGTTTTATATATAATAAGTTGTGTTTGTATTTGTTCTTTTGTGCAGTTATGTCAAAACAAAATAATGTTAGTATTTTTTCTTTAATAATTATTTCGATAAATAACCCACAGCCAGTTCCATGCTGACTTTAAATTCTTAAGTTCATACAAAGTGAACATTAATTATTATTTAATTTTAATAATGAGCCATTTTCCTTGACCCGCTATCTGGTCTACAATTCGACCAGTTATCATACCATTTTCGGGTGAACTTGTAAACTCGATCACCTTGGTACATGATCTCATTTAAAAATATGCAAAAAATTGTGTTTTTGACTGTGTTAAATACGTTGTTCATATTCATTTTTCATTGTTCATGTTCATATATTTTGTGTATTGCAAAGACCGCTTGGCTATAATTATTTGCTTCTTCTATACTAATATTATAAAGTAGAAAACTTTGTTTGTTTGGTTGTAATGAATAGGCTCCAGAAACTACTGAACCGATTTGAATAAATCTTTCACTGTTGGGAAGCTATGCTATCTCCGCTACACATAGGCTACCTTTTATCCCGTAAAAATTAATGGTTTCCGCGGGATAGTAGTTAACGCGGGTGAAACCGCGAGGTGCTTCTAGTTTTTATAAATTTAAGGATGGATCGTTCACCTAGAACTTTGCATTGCAAAGTAAAAAAAAATTGATTTTAAACTTTCACTATGCTCAATAAATTAGCTGAAAACACAATGCTCTTCAAGCCGGAACACAGTCATATTAATTTGTGCACACTGTATTAGAGTGCGTAAGTTTGAAGTCTCTCAGACACGCACACTAGGACGCTATTTGCTTGTATACGTCACAAATTCGGCCACAGATGATCGGTTTTCGTGAATTATTATTTATTTATATTATAATAACAGTTAAAAACTATTGTCTGAAATGAATTGCCCGAAATCCAAATGGTTGCCAAAAATATGGTAGCATTGTTTATTTTTCAAAAATTGTATTAGGTACTTAAATAAAATGTAACTTCACCATTCTAGGAAATACGTGACGATAATTTTATTTTAAAATAACAATACAGGAAGTCGCATAGGGTTATTCCTAGAGTACCTACTCCAACAAAATTTCTCAATCTACTCCACGAAAAAAATCAATAGGTACCTATGTTTATTTTATAAGTACTTACTAGGTATTTATAATAATAGTAATGTTTCCCTTACACAATTTTTAATAAATGAGTCCTATTCGAGGCTGAATGTATTTAGCGCTGTCAACCACATTCGGGTGAGATAGATAGCTAAAAATACTATGTTTTGCCTTAAATAACAATGAGAAACTAATCGTCAAACTATGAGAACCGGAATAAAATAAAATTAATTTTTAATCATTCTGCCCTCAGCCCTCCTACAACAGGCGCACAGTGCGCGATCGTCTTAAATTAATTAATATGAGAATTAAAGGCAAAATGAAAGGCCAAAAACCTCATCCGTATAAGGCTAAAGCACAAATGATTGTACTGACATCTCATTAGCTTAGCGGGAGCGATCCGCCTGAGGCGATATCGGGTGGCGGTGCAAGGCATAAGCGGAGCGGGCGGGTAGCTATTCTTTACTTTTGCTTTTTGGCTACGGACAAGGCTCCTCTCTATGATTTTAGAAACTCAAACGTCTCCTCCAGCTATCTTTTAAAATAGGTACTTAGTTTTAGTAACGCAGATGTATTACACAAAGACAAATATTATTATGATCCATTGACTTTTTACCGGTTCTGCTCTATTGTGGTAAGACGGTACGGATTTTACCATAAAACATTTAAATAAGAGTTGAACAAATGTGTCTAAATATTTTCTCCACAAATTGACGTCTAACCACTTTTTCTAACTCAATAACAAATTCACAAGTAAAATAATTAGCTTTAACAGGATTGAGTAAGACAACGCGAGT
The DNA here is from genome assembly GCA_905147375.1 of Hylaea fasciaria. NCBI lineage: Eukaryota > Metazoa > Arthropoda > Insecta > Lepidoptera > Geometridae > Hylaea > Hylaea fasciaria. The sequence continues at coordinate 12,539,209 of LR990194.1, forward strand.
GATAGACGTTGATTTTGTGGAATGAAATTTTAGAAACATTTGTTTAAATCTGTTTTAAACTTTTGTGGAAAGACGGTATTACATTTGTAAGGTAAAAATTTTGAACGCCCCGCTATAATCCTATCGCATTCGCCACATCATAAGGCAAAGTACACACTACGCCACACATCTGTATTTTTGCCGATCAAAGGATCGTTGCGGCTGACGTCCGTTTGAACCGTTTATCAAATTAGCAAGCTTCCTTTTCTATACAAAAATGTGTCTATCACAACTGCTGTTGTTTCAAGATTTTAAATTTAATTTCTTGGCCTCTGTTTGTTTTCATTTGTTCGATTCTTTTGTGGGCAGTATGTGATGCCTACTTTGAACGTAAAAATGTACAATGTAAACATTCATTTTTATTTTTTAGCTAGCGAAGTGGGGTTCTTCCTTTATATGAAATGTTTATTCCATAAAGTGTAGATTTCGATGCTACTCCTCATTATTGACGAAAGAGAACATCGTGAGGAAACTGGGATATCTAAGAGCATCAACGTTCAAAAACTTGTTACATCCGCGATGGGCTAGCGTGGCTCATCCTTTCAAAGAGGTCTGTGTCCCAGCAGTGGGAACGAAATAAACTACAACAGCCCACATTTCCAGTAAATTCATATTCCCAGCCCCTACTATTGATCGCCCATCGTATATTCAGTCTGCCTATCACCCATAAAGAACGCCATGATGTTAGAAGCGAATGCTCGCTAGCTCCCTATCGTAAGCCTCTCTAAGCCCTAAATTTTGTTGCTTACTGATTTAATGACGTCACAGGACGCCCTCTATCGAATGTCAACTGACATCGTTTAAACAAACCGAAAGGCGAAAGGACGTAATCTTTGACAGCAACAATTGATAACCAGCTTTACCTTTCCCCAACAAGGTACAAATTTGTTCGGCTTGAGCGGAGTATGTATAAAATAAAGCTGCGAACACATCGCATAGGTTAGATATTTGAGTCACGAATCCATTTTATGACTAATTCCATAACTTTGTATGTGAATTTCGGGATCAGGTATAAGGATCGGGTGTGTTTACATAGTCGTATCTCTGGCGGGATCTCAGTGTGGAAGGGCCTTAGAATCTGGTTTAATGGGACAATCGTGCGAGACTGATTTGATTTTGATAAGTAGATATTGTGAAACTTGAACCAGTCGATGTGACTCTGGTGTTACAGATGGAAGGTAGACAGTGGAACTCCTCAGCGGCTAACAGTAGATTGGTGGTGTTTGGGCTCATTATCATCAGCTCGCAGTACCGATTACGTATCTTATAAAGGCTGTCTGGTTTTAGCTTTCAACGTAAATGTTTTTCTGTTGCAGTTATAGGTCAGCGAGGCGTGTTATCTCCAGTCCGACATACCGCCATTACTGTAAATTCACACCTGTTCAATAAATGTTCACTTTCACTGCACAGACTTGTTGGAAGATCCGTTACTGAACGGGTTGTGAAAGGTGCGTAAATGTTTGAGTGATTTAAATAAAAACTATTTTATCAGCCTTGATTTCCATCTGGGGATCAATCAGTCAGTCCTTACTTGTCAGTGATTGATTGTATTCTGTTTGGTTTTGGTGATAACATTTTAGTTTGATGTCGGTACAGTCGGCGACATAATACAGTGCCCGTGTTCTGACTTGTCATTTAGTTTTACAAAACACTTTTGCAGTTCTGCAACCGGGTAGTTGCAGAAGTTTAATTAGGTGGTATAAAAATTCAAAGGCGGATAAATTATTTCTATCATTCACTGCTACTAATTATCGTAAATATGATTGAGGCTGTGGGACGCAGATAGTATTATACAAATAGACGGAATTAGCGAAATAATATATTACAACATTAATTAATTAACATTATACAACATGAAGTTTTATGTTAATTAGTTATAAATCACAAATTACCCAATTAATACATTGTTTGCTTATTTTGGTGTCAAGCGCATTCGCGGAGTCACGGTTGAAAATTAGGGACTTTCAAATAATTTGTAATAGACAGGTTTTTATACCAAACACGAATAACAATGAGTCATAATGGCATTTTCGCTTTTTATTTATTTATATTACACTAGAAGCGCCTCGCGGTTTCATCTGCGTTAGCTACTATCCCGCGGGAACCGTTAATTTTTATGGGATTAAAAGTAGCCTATGTCACTAGGGGATAGTGTAGCTTCCCAACAGTGGAAGAATTTTCGAAATCGGTTTAGTAGTGTCGGAGCCTATTCAATGCAAAGAAACAATCAAATTTATAATATTCGAAAGATACTGCAATGATTTGTGATTTTACTTATTTAGGCACACGCACGATGTGTATAACGTTTGGCTAAATAAATAACATCACCATGGAGTTATGTACGCCTGGTACTTAATATTTGAAACGTATATTGCATTAACTGAACAGTTATCGCGCTAAATGTAATGAAATACAACAACAACAACAACAATTGAGCCTGTAACTGTCCCACTCCTGGGCAAAGGCCTCCCCTCACTATCGTGAGGAGGGTTAGGCCATAATCCACCACGGGGGCCTAGTCCGGGTTGGTGGATAACATGCCTCCGAAATAATTCTCGGTCATGTTATTTAATAATGTTCTTTAAAAACGTAATTTCAAATTAGACATTTTAACCAAAGCTACCATTAAAAAAAAAATTTAAGATCTCGTTTTCGTCCATATGGTTTCTTTCTCGACTGTACCTTCAGACAGGCAATGGCATGTAGCCCTTCGTAGATATCAACGGTAAATAAATCGCGTATGAATAATCAATCAGTTCTTTGTGCCTAGTGTCAGTCAGTCAGTCACTAGATGGCGCTGCTCTTATTCCATACAATTTCAATTTTACGCTAACCGGATCGAGCTCGTTCAGAAATTGGTAAAACTCACACTAGGCACACAGATCACAGGCGATCGTGCAAGAAAGACCAGTGACCGCTCCGCATTAGACAGTCCGTCCTTCTGCCACTTACTACTGACCACTTAGCTTTTAACCACACCGGCAGTTCGAAAGAGAGCGGGCAAAATAATTACCACATCGGAAATGTGTGTCAAATCAGACGTTAGGTCACGTGTTCACTAGGTATATATAACATAACATGTTACCAAATTACATGAAAATTCTAAGGGGCATAAGATAGAAAACTCTGAGTGACTGGTTATAAAAAAAAATTTTTATAAGGTTACGGAGTTCATACATTTTTGTTCTAGGAGTAGACATAAATTTTGAAAATTTGCACGTCTGCTTGCAGGCTGAATACCTGGCTGTGTATGAAAACAACAATGTATTCTAGCAAATAAAGATTTGATTTGATTTGGTTAAGTTTCATATTCCTCACAAGCTGTGGTCGCGGTTTCACCCGCGTCGATTATTATCCCGTCCGTTAACTGCGGGCGACGCCACGGGACGCCGCTAGTTCTTAAATAAAAGTAGCGTGTGTCACTTCTTGTAGCATCAGCTATCTGCCAGTGAAAGTCCCGTCCAAATCGATACAGCCGTTGTAGAGATAACCGAAACAGATATACAGACAAATATTATGAAAATGCTGTTATTTCGACATGACAAACAGACACTTCAATTTTATTTACTTATAGCAGCGGTACTCTAAGTGTGTTCCGCGGATCCCTAGGGTTCCACGCTACCCCTGTAAGGGGTTCCGCAAGAATTTAGAAAAAAAATCAAACCTGATATCAACCAATTAAGTTAGTAACCATTAGTTAAGATTTTTTCATTTTTAATATCTTCTATTATTGTACTAAGTACTTGCCATGTGGTAAAGTAAGTAATAATTAGTAACTGTTACATTGTACTTTTATAATGCTTATACTTATAATAAAGAATACACTTTTCAAAACTATTGTTTTATTGTAGGGTTCTGTCAAGTATTTTGCTTGTCGAAAGGGTTCCGTGACCAAAAAAGTTTGAGAACCGCTGACTTATAGGTATAGATAACGGTGGTGGTTGGTATGGAACCACTGCTTTTTTGCCACCAGTAAGTATCTAGCTATCGGTACGGTCTCTACCTTTTAACTGATGTACATACTGTTAGGCATTTTATATGGTATTTTATCACCACCATATTATGTACCACTGTCTCACATGTTCTTACGTGACGATGTAGCCTAAAATGATAAGATGTGCAGCCTGGAATGGCTCTCGGAATAATTGGAATAAATCGGCAATAGGAATAAATTATTACCTTCCGAAACAGTCTCCAAAATGAATATACACCAGTGGAGACACGCCTTAATGATACAATTTATACGATTACAGCTCTCCGCTAATCATAATTATAATCATTCTCGTAATCCGAGTAATTTGGTTAACTTTACGCTTACTTTGTTTTAATTAATAAGTTGAGAGTGTAGTGAACTTTTGACGAGTGAATTATGAATGTTAATGGTCTTTCATAAAATGCTAAACGAGTCACTAATGGCTCTACTATTTGTTGGCGGTTGTTTGACTCCTCATCATAACACTTTTTTAATTTATAAGTTGATTTAAATCACTATTATGTTAGTTGGTACATATTTAGTTTGTTGGTCTACATTTCTACTTATTATTAAGTATAGGAATAATCATTATCATTACATAATGGTGTTTCATTTATTTCTTTTACTATGCAATTTGTAGTGACATTTTAATGTTTATGATTAAATTATTGAACTTATTTATTTTAATGCAATCGTATAAAAAGGTAAGTAAGTTGGGGGAAAATAAGATTTTGACATGTATGAATTCTATTTTTGTTATATTTTGGCTTGTCGTAGAACTCTACTGAAATAAATTAAATCCGAAAGATCACCCGTCTCCGATGTAGAGTTTATATAATACTAGCAAGACACGGCCACGCGTTGCCGCGGCTACGTTTTTTGTTATTGCGACTATAAATTGAGATCTAAGCTACCCTATCTTTTAAGTTAGATCAAACTGCACACTGTGTGCAAATTTGATTAAAATCGGTTCAGTAGTTTAGGAGTCCATCGCGGACAAACAACGTGACGCGTAATTTATATAAATAGTTGGATAAGATAAGATAAGACTTCAAAGTTTGAATACAAAATGGTGTGTGAAAAATAGGAGACTGGTGATTTTTTTGGTAATATGATTAGTTTTATTCTGTTTTATTATCGTTTATTATAGCTGGGTTTAATTGGAATTTGAAAAACATAAAAACCCATCCGTTGTCCGCCAAGTTCGAGTTCCAGTTCATTACAAAAGGGGTCCAGGTCATAGTGTAACTTGGACTCATAAATAACTGTCCAAAATTATTGTCAGATGAATACAATATCGAGTGCAATGTGGTCATATGCCACATATCTTTTATATTATATTTACTTTTCCTTTTGTTCTTTATAATATACGATTGCCGGCCTTGGGCGTAAGTAGACCGTACCTTGTACTGTTACATATTCTGTGACTGTACGGATGCATTTGAGAAATTGCGCAAATGTACTTTATCTTACAATCGTTTGATTTGGAAACTATTTGGATTGGGAGCGGTGAGTGCATGCGGATTGTTGTTAATTACTTTTAATAGTCTTGAGATAAACGCAAGTTCTCAATTGGATTGCTTTTTGTTGTTTACTTCACCTAATTTACATCATCGTTTTATTTTATGTTTTAAACGTTGATTGCATTATGGTGCAAGGGTTGTTAATCTAAGAGTCATAATCTATGCTTTGAATGGATTACATTATTGAAGGACAGTAACGACTTGTATGACAAAACAATATTTTGTAAACTGAAAAACGCATCTATTCCGAGTCTCAAAGTTTAAGAACCTAAGCCGTTAGTTCATGGTTCTTGAGCTAAATTAATTATCTAAGTCAATTTTTACAGTACAAAATGGGCTTGGCTCCTGCATAAGTTATGGACTTGAAATACTTACAATACTTTTACTTTAAAAGAGGCTACCTCGTTATTTGGTGGTAGGCCATCGTTTGATTATGAATATAATCTCACCTGTGTGTGACGATGTGGTCGAACAAGGTAAACATGGCAAAGGTATAATGTAACCAGTTCGGGACTGCTGAAAATCACCCCAAAAGGGACTAAATGTCAAATTTTCGGCTTGAAAACGACGCTTCTTAAGGCAGAGTTATTTACCACGGCCAATTAAATGGTATTTACACTGTGATACCGATGAAAGTGTGCCAATAATTTTGGCTTAAATATCTACAGAACGAGTATGTATTAAAAATAATATTTTACTTTTAACCTTTCACAACTGGCTCCTCATTGCACATAGCGTCATTTAAACGAGAATTCGGCCATCCGGTCACACACCCACTTTGACCATAAACCCATTTGGAGTTACCGTAACTACCCGTAACCATCCGCAACTGAGGTTACGGTTGCGCAAAACAATATCAATTACCATATCTCGTACCTTATTAGTCACCGTTTCGATTGTCTCCAATACTGTAAGGTACAAAATGTAAGTAGCGGTTCGAACGCGCGTTTTGTACGCTGTGTGTTTTGATTGATACCTTATTTATGTGAGGTTGAAAACATGTTAATATTATGGTATTGGTTTTTAATGGACACCCCTTTATGACCGATATTTTGTATACTTAGGTATACTACATAGGTAGGTGTTGACAACAGAGATGGATATAAATCTGAAATAATAACATGAAACGGTAGTACATAATAATAATATTATGTTATAAAATTTATAAAATACTATGTACCTAATATTTGCATTTTAAAAAATACATAATAACGAATCATAGATTAGGTTCATATAATAATAACGAATCATAGATCTTTGGTGATGGTTGGCAATATTGAATGGCGTAACGAGCTATCGTAAATCATCTACACAAGCACCTGTAGTTACCATGCATTTGCCCTGCGCGGAATTCGAACACACAACATCACGCTTCGCACTCGATCCATCACTAGTTAGAGTGCACAACAAAGTCTTACGTAACACCCCGTAGACAAGAGGGCTAAAACCCGAACTTTCCATTAATTTTCTATAAACGCGGCTAAACGATGACCCTGACCAAAACCGGCGCTACTATAAAACGATTGCATGTATATTACCATTAAACCACCATAAAGATTCTGAGAACTAATGTTATCGACCCACAAGAAATGCAGGTCAATGGCATACAGTGACGGTTTACATATGAAACCCCATGTGCTGGGACGGCTGCGGGGTTGGTGATGAGAGGTAGCGGCTAGCGGTAGCGGTAGATGCAGCGGAAGCGATTTGGAGAAGTGGCTGGGTATACTTAATAGAGATCTGCTATGGATTTTGTAGTTGCAAAAGTATGGTGTTATAAAAAATATATTGCGGTATACCTTTTTATATAATATTATAACAGTAAGTTACCTACCTAATAGTTTTTTGTGTAAATAATATGATCGACATGACGTCACCCCTATAAAGTTAATTTAATTTCAATGATGAAAAGTCATAAAAATAAATTATCACACTTGCTTATCTGTGACACATTTTAGTTCCAATCTGATTTAAAGTAGTACACACTGCCTATAATGTGACTGGCTCACAAATATTTTCACAATGTTTTTCTGCATTAAAAACGAACTTTTACAAATAAAACACTTAAATCTCACTAAAATATATCTAACAGACACACCTCCGCTCTTCCCACCAACCTAGCCGCAACCTAAAACTTAGAACATAATCCGCAATTATATAACATGCAAATGGTCTAGTTAACCGCACACGTACTTGAAGTGTCACAAAACATATAAAAAACATATTATAGGTACATATAAACTATATGAGTAGTTACCACAATAATTGCCCAAGACACCAGCCGACTGCTCAAAAAGGGGGGTAATGGATTCTGCAACGACCCGTTAGGCTATGAAAGGTGTTGTTTATTTACATAATTGATTGATCATCAGGCTTGACTTGTATTTGTTGCAATTAAAGTATTAATGATTAGGTGAAGACTTGACTGAATCTCATTTAAATATTTTGTAGGCATATTATATAGGTATGGAGTGTAAAGAAAAATATGCTAATCAGATAAGAACTGATACTCAATCCGGACCGGGCTGTAGTGGTTTACGGCATATGCCTCCCCACCAAAGTGAGGCGAGGCTCGTGCTCAATAGTCGGTGATAGAGGTTGATGATGATGATGGAATTATGTTTATGGTGTCGAGCGATGCAATGGCAAACAACATTTTGCAATTTACATTTGGCACTGCAATCGTTGTTGAAGACAAACTAACGGCCTACACATCTTGTACCTACGGTACAGATAAAAGATTCTGTAACCTGCTATTACTTGTTATAATTAAAAAGCATGCAAAATAGCAACCAGAAGACATGCACCAGATAATCCGTCGGCTTCATGTAATGCATTATGTATTGAGAAATACAATACGCGTAGTCTAACTCTTAAACATTGCATGGTACATTGTAGCTGCTATTCTATATTGCAAAGTATATAATTTATCGTCTACCCACATAATTTAGCACATAATATTATTAGTAAACAAATTATTGCTAATGCTACACAGTTTTTGAAGATATAATAGTGTTATGCTAGGTTTTCGCCAGGCAAAATCCCACACCCAAATTAGTTACTTAAGAGCTCATTTACATTATTATCTGACGAAAAATACGGACAGATGACCGTGTACTAAAATAATAATATTAATTGGTTGATAAGTTTCTTGTAAAAAATACATTTTTATAGACGAGCTGTTATATAATACTACGTATTCGGTACTGAAGGCTGATCAAAATGAGCCCAAACACCAACAATTTGTTGTTAGCCAGTGAGGAGTTACGTCGTCTACCTTTCGTTTTTATCATCAGATCAGCTCGCTGTCAGAATAATTGATTATACTGTCATCGGAACTTGACAGACGTACAAGATTTCAACTCGATTTATCAACGGGAGCTTGTACAATGGTTGGCTCGTAGATTGTTCAACTGAGGAAGTGACTACACATCGACCGCACGCGATAACGCGTGAGCGCAGACTCAGATTCTGATTCAGGCTCGGATATACTAATAATTATAAATCATGCTCGGATTTAGATAGGCTTCTCTTTTTATCTGAGAAATTATTTCCAAAATGGAACATTAAAAAGTCGAATCTTTACAAAGAATTTGTAGCCTGTTGATATTTACGAGCTATTTTTAAATAAAAGCTACTTTTACTCCCCAGAGCCTAACTATCACTTTCGTGTCGGCACGCTAAGCTATAATGACACACTTTTGAGCATAAGAGGTAAACACAAACATGTTTGTATGTCTATTGTCTATCGACTAGTATACTAATCTAGAGTACATTTCTCAACATCATCACCAGCCTATATTCGTCCACTACTCTACCTAGGCCTCTCCTCAGGCAAGCCATTGAGCCCAATCAGCACCTCTCTTCATCCAATCGTTGGCAGTCGTTTAAAAACATAGTTTCATCATCATCATCATCATCATCATCATCATCACCAATGCATATTCGCCCACTGTTGCGCCCGGACCTCACTCTACAGTCGTGAAGAGGAATACGCCATTATCTACCACGGGGGCCCGCTACAGAAATAATTATCGGGTCTGTGTGTTCCTCACTAAATTTTTCTTCACCAAAAAGCGAGTATATTGAGAAACATATTGGTATAAACATATTATTAACATATTGGTATAACATATTGGTCCAAACTGGGATTTTAATACGCAACACAACGCATGAAAAATAAATATTCTTTTTCAAACTCAAACCATAATCTAATATTATTCTCTCTATCATATTTTTTTTGTTCTATTTGGTGACGAAATGTTTGACTTGCAATAGTGCAATATTATTTCCAATTGACTATATTATTATCCTCTTCAAAATAGATGGTATTGGCTGGCCTAAACACTAATCTATATAGTAGTCACCGATCTTGGCTACATTTATACTCGTATGTTATACAATTTCACAGAGCAATGCATCTAATTCAGAAGTCATTGCACAATACTGCCCTTTCACTCATGATACTTGCATCACGGCCAATAACTGACCGCTGCCTTGGCTCTTAAACAATATCGATTTACTGTATTATTTTTTATGAGTTAGTTATAATAGAGCAAGAATGCTTAGTTGGTTTGGACATTTAGAGAGCGTGGGTGAAAGAAGACTGACGAATCAGATTTATTGATCAAGTATGAATAGGACAAGACGGTAGAGGTGGACGTATTGAGGACGTCCTAAAAGAAAGGCCAAGTCAAAAGTCCCTATAACTCAATGGAACTCATGAAAGTGACATAAGTGAACAAGGTTTATCAGGGTCCTTCAACAGAAATACGGAACCCTAAAAAGGCTTGACTGTATGTATATGTGTCTGCGTATTAGTTACTATGTATTAGCTTATTTATGTACTTCTGCATAACTGATTGATTTATATAATTCTAATTTCATTATATACTAGGGGGACGGTGTCAACCCTATATGTTCGAGTAGCAATATGCAACCTTTTTCGAGAGGTGTACACTGTACAGACTATGTTAAAAATATTTTAAACAGGTTTGCTAGTTCTTGACCTGAAGCGTATTGTACTGGTGATTTTCTTGGAGATAAGGTGGACTTCACACGATGCCGCTTGTCTTTTGTACAAGCGTAAAGGATCAGTTCGCTCCGTATAAATCTATGTTCAGTCCGCAGACGTAGGATGATAAAAAAAAAATAGCAATGTAGATACCTCATTGGCATTGAAAATAACAAAAGAAGAACGTATCACGGACCCAACCCACGCTTTCTCATTGAGACATCTAACCGCAAAACTAAATACAGGTATCAAAATAAAAAAAATATAAGATGACCACATTAAAATACCTCTCAATCCTTTCCATTGCCTTGAATTTGGACAATTATCTGATCATTAAAGCTTTGTTACGCAAGAAATAGAGGCTAGTTTTAAATGGTCCGATCGCAATCTAATTACGATTGATTGCATTATCAAATGTGTTGCACCACTGCATAAATGCACTCTGAGTCAGCGGACCTTTATCTAGTTGAATAAGATGGTTTGGTTTTGGCGGATGCCCTAAAATGTGACATATTATTATTTCGTTTTCTTATCGAGTAATTCAAGTATGGGCAAATAATATGAATCCAGAAAAACTGGCCATGTGCGAGCCGTACTTGCGCATATAGGGTTCCGTACCATTTACTATAACAACGAGCAAAAAAAAACACGTTTGTTGTATGGAAGCTCCTTTAAATATTTGTTTTATGCTGTTTTTTAGTATTTGTTGTTATAGCGGTAGGTATTTAACAGAAATACACCATCTGTGAACATTTCAATCGTCTAACTAACACGGTTCATAAGATACAGCCTGGATACAGACAGACAGAAAGATAAACAGACAGACAGACGGACGGATGGACGGACATCGGAGTCTTAGTAATAGAGTCCTGTTCCCTTTGGGTACAGACCCCTAAAAACGTGTCAAATCTAACGATATCTAAGACAATCGAGTAGTATAGTCGAAAAGTTCGTTACCTCAAAGTAAGATAAGTAACTGATCTCTATATCATATGGCATGCAACGCGTCTAGATCACTAACGCCCGAAATTAATATTGTATCTTCTATCCAAGATTAAAATCGATCTTGGATTGCTGCCTATCGTTCGATCGATCTCCAACCTGCGTACCTTCATAAACCAACCCACGGATCGGTTATTGGCACGTTTGACCCTAAAATGGATTGTGATATCAATCCCAGATAGCAAAATTTGGATTGGGATTGATTATTAATTTCGTAGTCTTGCCCACGTCTGGGCTAGGTTTTACGCAATTGCAGATGTAGATTTCCGGTCCGACGCGTGTTTTTCTCGGTTTTTGGATGAGAATACTAATCGAGTTCTTTGACCTAGATGAAAGACATTCTTATGTGAAATCTTGTTGGGGGCATATTAAATTGTTGTTTTTCTATAAACAATATTGTACAGTCACCGCAGAAAGTAGCTCCGCTTGTTTTTGTTAATACTAGAAACGCCTCGCCGTTTCACCCGCGTTTACTACTATCCCGCGGGAACCGTTAGTTTTTACGGTATAAAAACTAGCCTGTGCCACCCGTGTAGCTTCCCAACAGTGAAATAATTTTTCAAATAGGTTCAGTAGTTTCGGAGCCTATTCAATGCAAACAAACCATCAACTCTTTCCTCTTCATACTCGTAATACGTCTTATTAGTTAAGTATTAGGGCGCAAGATTTTTTTTTTTTATAATCACTAAGTTTTGTCACTAACTGTACATAACGACGCTATGACACGTAACCCTCCTTCTGTGCAGTCAGGTAAAAGAAATTACAATGGTATCTACAACAAACGTCGTCAGTACTCGTCAGTACCACATTTCATCTTATGCCTGCCTGCATTTGGCCCAGTCCTAATTCATTACTTGAGAACTTCGGTTTCTAATAGAACATCATAATTAAAATCATTGAAATCAAGATGGCCGAGCGGTTACGTGCGCTTTGCAACCCACCGATACCGGGTTCGATCCTTAGTATTCCAATAATAATTTATCCAACCAATTACTTTGATTGTTATGTGCGGCTTTCCATCCCCCCGCGATTGATAGCGATAGCAATCGTTAAGCCAAGTCAGAGACTCTTGGGCGGCCTATTAAGCTCTGACACTAGACACTGGACCACCTCATTCAACAAACAAACATACTTAACGATTAAACCATCAAAAAAATAGCATCATGCGACTTGCTTAAGCACCGACACTCAAATAAGCAAGCAACAACGAATCGACTTATAATAACATTCACACATGCATACACCCATCGTACACATACATACAACAACACACACATGCAAGCAATAATAGCAATCACTTAACCAATCTACCGCCTATGAAATTAAGAGCAAGGAATTTAACTATTACTCGCTTTACATAATGGCGATCCGAGAACGGATGCGCTTGCGCAGGTCAGTTGATGCCGAACATGACGTATGCTAGTAACGCGTGCGTACCCGTTGGCGGACACGGCACGAACGAACGAAAGAAATAAACGCAATTTTAAAGTTTTTTATTTTTTTCTATTTATCATAGCTTTGTTTGATTTGATGCGCAACGTAAAATAAAAATGATGGAAAATAATGTACACTAACCTCTACCTATATACAACCTTTTTTTTTTTATGGATATACGCTTTTATTATTAAAATATAGTTACACAAAGACAAAAAAAAACTAGATACTTAAACTAAGTAAACCTAATCTAATATTATTTATATTTTATGTGACGTAACATTTAAATTGCCTATGTATTTCGTTTATGTATGAAACACTATCTACGAGTGTCAATTTTTTTTGCTGCAAAATAGTCAAGTGAGCGTCGCGGTATGAGCTAGTTTGTTATTATAATTTTTGTTTTTTTTTTTACCCGACTGCGGAGGGGCATATTTTTCCAGTATATACCTACCTCCTTTACTAACATTTATAGGATACTAGAGAGATATTTTATGAGCTCGTTTTTCACTTTTTGCAGTTGGGTTTTTTAATATATAATTTATTTTTAGTGGTGTAACAATGGACACCACAAAACAAGTTTCATTAAAACATTGGTGTGGCTCCCAAAGCCTTTCTCTATAGACTTGAGAGATGGTTCATCTATAATTATTTATGTAGCTATCAATCTATCTAATATTGTTGTCTGTACTTTTACATAACTATACTTACTTTAACTATTGACCTTAGATTTAAGCTATAGAGTCGAAAATAAGTTGCGACTTCAATGAGATACGTCTTTGTATGGAATATGAATTATCATCGATGACGAATGAATAAACGCCAAAGTTGGGGCATGAAATTTGCAATATAATTTAATAGGTTCTATCGATTGTTGAGAATTTTGGCTAGAATTCAATATATTTGGTTGAAAATATTGAAATGAAAAGTTCTGAAATCTGTTTTTAAATCGAGGTTTTTACTAATTACCCAGATGCTTATGGCTCATTTATTCAGATCATCGTTTTTAAACTGTCCGAAATTCGAGCTGATTATTTATATAATTAAGAGTTCTTTCACTCAATGTTATGTTATGAAAGTCGATAATATTCTAGAATGGTTAATGCAAAATTTTCACTACAAAATAATAATAATAATATCCTATAATATCATAATGTATAAGTTTGTGTGTGTGGCTGTTTGTTACACAAGTTACCAAAAAAAAAGACACCAAAACAGCTAAACGATTTGTAATAAAATTTGATAGGTAGATGGAAAAAATCCTAGGTAAATATTACATTAGCTTGTTTTTCCTGAAAATCACGGGTTTAACTGCTGAGCACAGCTTAGTCAAATAAAGCACAGAGTATCTATTTTAATACCGTTGAAGAAGAGACACTTACAATTAAGGCGATATAATAATAATTAACATTTATTTTCAAATAACACAGATCCAATATTTGTTAGTAATTATTTAACGATAGTAATGATGATAGAAATGTTGTAATGATATAGCATGATCGATATTTTTGATGACACGTTGTCTCTCTCTTCCCTAGTTTTGAGTACCTTTTAAGCCAACCTTTAAAGCGTTAATAGAACTGCTAATTCGTAGAAAATTCGACACGGTTTTAAAGATCCGATACGAGTATTAAACTTAAGATGTCGTGTCTATTTCTAAGTCATCTGTGACAGAACCCAACGCAAGGTAACCGATGGGAGTGCACCGCGCAGATTACGTATAATTTTATCGATGTTAATATGGATTATTATGGAGTAATAAAATGCGTAGAATACAATTTAGATTGCTATATCACCGATTCGCTATGCGTTTGCTGTCGTATATAATTGGCTAGTGAAATTCATTTTTGGAACGTCTTTCGTTGTATTTGTTTCTGTGAAAAGGTGCAAAATTGCTTTAGGTTCTTTTATTTTCAGTTTTCAGAGTGGTGCGTTTAAATGTTATGTTCGGAATCGTGCTAGGGGTGTGAAGAATCTGCGTTCAAATAAAAACATGTACAAATTACATAGAAAATAGCATGTCTCTATGAGTGAACCACAGGTGCTTTTATTGGTTTGGGTGTTTCTGGGACCGTGGTCTTCGTATTTACTGAAACCCTATATACAGAGTTAGAGGTCAGGATCTATGTGATTCAATCTTCGACTAAATTGTTATCAACATATACGTGTTGCCATCTATATAATAATTATTAACGTTTTCTTTCTTTTCTGATCTGGAATATCTTGACGAATAATATAATCATTCAGATTGTAACTGTCCCACTGCTGGGCAAAGGCCTCCCCTAACTTTCTTGAGGATGATTAGGCCATAATCCACCACGGAAGCGCCCGGTCCAGAGCGGTGGATAGCATGCCTCCGAAATCATTCTCAGGCATGTTGGTTTCCTAATCATGTTTTTCTTCACCGAAAACCGAATGATTATGTATGTAAATACGTAAATATTGGTACGTGCCCGCACTGGGATTTGAACTCGCCACCTCCGCTTTGGAAGACGAATGTTCGCCCACTAGGCTACCATTACTATATCTTGACCAACTTTCATTAAATTAATCTATTCGTTCAGAATTAATTAACTGATCGAGTAACTTATTCCAGTAATTGTAGCAAACTTATCATGAAATTAGCATTTTTTTAGCCTCTGGTTACTTCTAAGGTCATAAACTTATGTGTATAAGTTAAGGTAACTTTTTATGTAAGTTTCTATAGTTAGACATCGTATTAGACGTTTATGGATGATGCAATGATTCTGTTTGTGGTAAACACGGCGAATAATTAAAATCAATTCGATTAGAATGTTATTTTAACTGGTTTGTATTTTTAAAAGTAGCATTATAGCCTTCTAGATTTGTGGCAGAGCGTTCACTTGTGCGCTTTGGGAACCAACGACACTGGGTTCGAAACCTCGGCCCAGCACCAATGATTTATTTCCATAATTATGTGCGGGTTATTATCGTTTCGTGATTCCGAAAGCACGGTAAACTGCCGGTGTCGGTTGTTAGCGTTTGATAGCAGTCGGTAATCCATGTCAGAAGGCCTGGAACAGCTTGACGGTCAAGGTCTGAACTTTGCTTTCTTTACCTCTTGTGAGACCAATCGATAAAGTATGACTTTTCACTTCTCTGGGTCAAATCTTGAGAATACATATTGACCCACTTCCTGTGGTTTAATGGAACGAGCGGACCTGAAGATAGAGACAGAAAGTAGACAACGGAACTCCTCAGAGATAAGCAGTTATGTGACAATAGTATCAGCGTACACTGACAGCACCAAATACTTAGTATATTCATATAACAAGCTGACCCGACAGACGTTGTCCTGTCATTGTCTCTATGGGAAAAGCTTCCTCTCCTTCTATCTCTCTGCCTCTATATCTATCTCTGTCCCTCACACTCTATCTCTCTTCCTCTCCCTCTGTACCCCTCCCTCTCGCTCTGTCCCACTCTCTGCCCCAGCTGTCAAACTGAGTGACAGCTATCAACTGTCAAAATGTACAGTATATACAGTACAGTATACAATAAATAAACAGTAGTCTACTGTTCAACCCGATTTTATCAGATATATTTATCCCAGATTCAAAATTTTTCCCGTGATAACGGGATAAATAGTATCCTATATCCATCTCCTGGTCCTCAGCTACCTCCCCACCAATTTTGCAGCCTAATCGGTTCAGCAGTTCTTGAGTTATAAATAATGTAACTAACACGACTTTCTTTTATTAATATAGAAGATTATAACATGAAACCGGTCACCGGTGTAATTAACTTGTCAAATTAACATTAGCTTAGACAAATATATAAGGACATAATTATAAAGATTCATTTAACATTTTACGCGTACGGTCAAACTCACAGGTCAAAGGCCACACGCCATGCGATTCGCATATAATGATGAGATTACACTTCATAGGTCACGATGATCAATCTATCTTCTTTCGGCTTGATATGACAAAGGTCTTCGGGCTACTGCGCCAGTGATGAGTTGGAACTGTATCATTGTAATTATAGGTAAATGTTCGAAGTGTCTTATTATATTTCCAATTGGATTAACTTGTTCGAACTGCGCTTGCTCGTAACGGTTACAGTGCCACTGCACCTGTTGAAGTAAGTGCGATATTTTTCAGGGCACTGCGTCACCCAGTCTTCAGTTTTTAATTTGTATACTGTCTCTGTCTACAGTCTACGCCTTCAAACTGGTGTTCAGGAACTTTTGCACACTACTGGTTCTATTTGGCAAAGCTACAGTTTATACCTAGAAGGGACTGTCTATCGTCATCTACATTTAGTCCACGGCCCATATTAATAAATCAATCTCAGCTATGAGAGCTATCTTGAGTGTGCACTTGCTATTTCGTTCTATTTAATATATACATCTTAAGTTGTAGATTAGGAACCGAAACTTACATGATATCTAGCAAATTAATAAATGACACTCCGTGGTTAAGTGCTATCCGATTATGACACAATTGACAAATACAAGACAGTATCTAGTAGCCAGTGCTACATCTCAATATCCATTGATTTCAAGATGTGATTCAATGATTTTGAGTGTGGATCAGCTGATAGCGCACTTGGTAGTGTTATTGAGGTTCAATGTATCGATTGATCGATCTCAACTGAGGTAGTATCCTGGCATCGGAGTTTATCAGACAGTCCAAAGGACACTCGGCGCTCTAGCCCTCCTACCCTCCAGCATAACAACAGCAAAACGAAAAAGGTCCCAAACCGCAGCCTACCATGGAAGATACGCTACCACCATGCCAGCGTACCATATTAGTGGTGGAAGAATAATTGACTGATTGGTCAGATGTCATATCGTCACTTAAAGCTGAGTTAATGGTAAAATTAAAGGCTATAATGTATTTAAAAAAATCGTGTTTCTATATAAACGGTCATCGAACTGTGCCGCTGGGGACGTTGCTGATAGATTAAGATCTCTCAAACTATGACAACAATGTGTGTGATAGTCGTTATAAGAACTCACGCAAACATTATACCCCCTGGCTATTGCTACTATAACCCAAACTATAAGCTATCAATCAAACAGCCTTCTGTGATGTTATCACGAGACTCGCGGAGTCAATGACCCTTTGACAGTGACAGCTGCGGCGTGAGTGACAGCAGGCGTTAGGGCTGTCGACCGTGAGTGGGAACTAATTTAGGAGTAGGGAGTTTTGGCGGGAATCTGAAAGTGAGACGTTGTTGATTTTGTCGTTTTAATATGTAGCATATTAATCATTGAGTGTTCCTTTACGATCACGAGTGTGGGCAAAAATCATGTACACCCAAAAAACGTGTAATTTTTTTTTTATTAATATAAAACGTTCCCCACACTAGGATTGCTCCTGTGTCGTGGGTACCGCTTACAGACATATAATTTCACATACACATCACACCCAGACCAGAAACAAATATTTGTGGACCGCACAAATATTTGACCCAGACGGGAATCGAACCCGCAACCCCTAGCGCAGCAGTCCGATTGCTCAGCCACTATGCCAAACGAGCCGTCATTGTATATTTTTGCCGAAACTCCCAGGAAGTTTCTGTAAAGAATTCACCACTTTGCTGAAACCTGATCATTCGTGATGTCGACTGCAACTAGACTCCACCACTTCACTAGATTTTGATTATTACGATAATATTGTATTTTACAAACATATTATTATTATTTTTAGATACTTGAAGTATGTTACTACTTGACACTGGCTAAATGCATAAACCGTGCCAAGCAAAAACTAAAAAAGAAGATATTATACCAAAAATCTGCCGCAATTATGCCAACATGAGAATTTCTATATAACTGTCACGGTCTTTGCTAACAACCCTAACACGCACGCGCTGTGCCATCGGTTAGCACGCGATGACATTGTGTGAACTTGGAGTTTTTAGACTTAAAGCCACTACCACACCGGCTTGGGCGCGATATTATCGTAAGCGTTTTTACGATCTATTTTTAGCAGGTACCTGGTACATCGTATTGGCGCAGTTGCGATCTAACACTTGTTAAAAATAATTATGTACATATAATTGTCACTCACTCGCTTTTCGGCGAAGGAAAGCATCGTGAACCAACATTACCGAGAATTATTTCGGAGCTTTTCGAATTATTCACCAAACCGGACTAATCCCCCGTGGTGGACTAAGGCCTAATACTCCTCACAAAAAAGAGTGGATGAGGGGAGACCCTTGCTCAACAATGGGTGAATAAGTGTTGATGATAATTATGATCTAACATACACTTGCTTTAATAACGGGTTACGTAGTGCGCTAGAAATATTGTAGGGTAAAACATAGCTAAAATTAATGCAAGATCACTGTGTGGTAGTGGCTTTAATTCACAACGTGGAAACGAGCTGTTTCCAGCGTTTTGTTTCAGTTTCTCATCTATTTGTTAGCAGAATAATTAGTTTTACTTTAATATGATGTTCAGTAAGCAAGAAGATTTTTTACTTAACTATGAAACGTAAATGTTTGTGTAGTGTGTGAACGGCTGAATCGAATTATGCTCAAACTTCTCACAGCCACAGTTTAGTGTTTCATACTTTTAAAAGCTAACCTTTAACTACTTAATTGTATTCTGTCTCGAGAACGAGACCGAATCTCTTTGAATTTGACTTTTAAATTTCACACAGTTTCTTCCAATATAATTGAATGCTATCTTTAAGAGTTTTAACTTAGAGTTAATTAATCATCACTTAATTGTTAACGGCAAAGATCATACCGCACAAACGTAGAATTTTCGAGGCCTTGACACACTTTACTGAACATAACTGTTGAGTTAATGACATCTAGTTTTCCTCTCTGTAATTATTCAAAGAATGACTGCACTATTATGCATTAATTGTTTTTGTAACGGTTTTCATTACGTTGATGTGGATTTTAAGATAAATGGTTGAAGGCATTGAACTCGACCTAAGAGTTATGTAAGATTAAGCCGTGTATTCACTTAGGACGATAATCCCGTGATGTGACGTCGAGAGAGTGTAAGGGCACTGGAAATCGTACGTCTCTGTACACAGATTCTTCGCCTATGCGTCCGTAACATGAATAGTCTATGGATGTCTATGATATCGAGTCCCGTCAACTGTCAGTTCTGATGTGATATCATAAAGTCACATCTTTATATAAATGTCAGTGCTAGAGCGTTTGTCCAACGACAATATTGTAGTAGTTCTGTCAGTCGGTCGGCCTTCCGGACCCTCTATGGTAGAGCCGACTAGAGAACGACCGCCATTGATTTAGGTTTGTAAATACGTTTTGTTTAAATATAATTGTTAAGTTAAACAATATAACTGTGATAAGAGATATATTTAATGTTTCATTTATGATTCCCTTCTGGGATAGTCTTACACCTCAGACCAAGGTGTGACGACGTGTGATGTCCGGCGTGCTTGGATGATGCCTCTTGCGACACGTGGCGAGTGGTGGGACATTTTTCCTCTAGTGGATATGCGGCTTTAGAGCAAAGTTATTTTATGCTATATTATTACTAGCTGCGACACACGGGTTTATCCGCATGACCATACATACTTTCACACATTAAAAAATATGTTGTAAAATGGCGTTTTGAATTTGCAACTAGGTATACATTTTCATATCTTGTACAATTTTTTTGATTTTCATATTAAGCCAATAAATCTAAGTGCATGCTAATATTACAAAAGGAACTACTGCACAAATTACTTACGTATAATACTTAGCTTCACCGGCTTCGGTGACGGTTAGTCAGTCAGTCAAGACATAATCTTAGTAGATATAATAAATTACGCGTCACTCTGTTTGTTCGCGATGGACTCCTAAACTACTTAACCGATTTTAATCAAATTTGTACACCGTGTGCATTTTGTTCTAACTTGAAAGATAAGGTAACTTACATATCTCAATTTAGAGTCGCAATAACAAAAACCTTAGACCCAACAATGCGTGGCCGTCATTTTACACGTCGCTAGTATTTTAAATGACTGTAGGTATATAATGCAACTGATTGTGTAACATGTTGTTTCTAACTTTAAAAAAACTATAACTGACAATCCAATAACGGAAATTAAAAATGAATTTTAAAATTATGAAGACATAACGCTATATTGCACGCTTATAAAAAAAAGTTGTTATGCACTATTGGAGATAAGATTAAAATAATATTTATTGTGGTTTTCATTTCATTAACATAATTATGTATCCTCGTATAAATTAAAATCTTCCTCAAAAGTTTCCTTAACGTAAAATAAAAGGCTTTTAAGACATTGCCAAAACGATATATTTTTTAATTTCATGAACTCTACCTGGTATTTTATACGATTTTAAACAAAACAACCTTCGAAAATCAACCAATAATCTCCAAAACGGTATTGAACTTTAAGTGATTCACTTTCATCACCCACCGAAAGTTCACAATTGGGGAACAAAACAAATTATGATTCGATATCTATCAAAGACTAACCTTTTACCCGAAAAAAAAAATAGTTCATTTGTAAGCTACTATCGTCCTCGCTGCTCCAGCGCACAGATCAGCTAAAGTAAAAGTGTAAGGCAGAGTCCCCGTATATAAGCGCACGCGCACACTTCACAAGCATCACAACATCTCAGGTTGTACCGCCGCACACAACAAACATGGCCAAGTGGAGCATTGTAAGTTCGGACATCGGATATTTTTGGATACTCCTTGGAGTGCAGTGAAGTGACAGTGAAAGTACTAAGTGATCAATCGGGTTACGAGATCCGATTGCGTGTGATTTGCGTAACGAGGATCGGATTGATACGCTAATTAGGATCTGCGCTGTGATCATCATTTGCAAAGTTGATTTCAAATCGAACCATCACCCTCTCAAAATCCTGTATCTCGGATTATACAACATCTTTGCTCTAAATTTACATGTAGCTTTCCCAAAGCTTTGCAAGCAAATCAAATCTTATGATCAAGTTCACAGATTGATTCCGTAAAGAAAAGAGCCTTAGTGATTTTTTCAACAATCAACCACGATTTAACAAATCTTTAAGCAGCAGAACCCATCGAAACCGTCAATTAACGCTAAAATCGAGCACAAAACCTCTTCAAATTCATTAACCCGTTTCAAAAACTACTCGATTAGCACCTAAAGATAAGATCCAAGTGCGTTTCCAAAAGTAAAACACCGTTTCCACCAACAGGTCACCCTCGCGCTGATCGGCTGCGCCGTCGCCGAGCCCCCAGTTGGCTACAACTACGCCCCGTCCTCGCTGGTCATCTCCGGGGGCCACAGCTCCGGAGGCCTCAGCTCCGGGGGCCACTACACCCCCGTGCCCGTCGGCTACCAAACCTCCGAAGGCTACCAGGTCGACCCTCACCTACTGGAGAAGATCAAGCACATCATCCTGAAGGACGAAATCCAGAACCAGGGCTACCAGTCATCCGGCCACGGTTCCCACGGCGTCTCCTCCCACTACGGCGCCCCTGCTCCCGTCTACGGCGTTCCTAACAACAGGATCGTCGGCATTGAACTGGAGCATCTGCAGCAAGGCATCCAGGTCGCTCAGTACCACCAGGCCGAGGAAGGTTACGCGTCCGGCTACGCCGGCGGTTACTCGAGCGGTGGCGGTTACTCGAGCGGTGGCGGTTACTCCAGCGGTGGCTACTCGAGCGGCGGTCACGGTGGTTACTCCAGCGGCGGTCACGGTGGTTACTCCAGCGGCGGTGACGGTGGTTACTCCAGCGGTGGCCAAGCTTCCATCTCCTACTCCGCCCCCATCTCCTACACAACGATCGGCGTCCCGTCCGGCTCCTACGGCCTGCCTTCCCCCTCATCCTCCTACGGATCCCCTCACCATTAAACAGTCATCTCATTAATGTAAATCATGTGATCGCATCCTAGATGTTACTATGTATTATATTATTGTTGTAAGTTTTCTGTAAATAAATACCTCCTTTTGTAACGAGTCGTTCATTCCGTTCGGATTCACTTTCTCGTGTCGCACTTGAGACCCAAGTAGTGGTGAGACAACAATCGTAACGCCTTAAGTGGTAGGTGCCTATTCGAAAAATGCATTATCGAAACGGCATGTCATGGCAGTAGCGGCCATCGAGACCCTATCGAAAGTGAGCTCGCAGCGATGACTTCACCGATCGAGTTCTCGATATGTGAAGTGAAGGTAAACTTTATCAGATATATCCATGTTATCCGCAAACTCGATTAAGAGGCCATTGTTTTTGTCGGTTCACTTTTACTTTCGGCTCGTAAATGAGTCAGGTTTGTTTCAAAATACGCATTACAGTTGACCACCCGACCACACGATGGCGTATATGAAACTCAAGGAAGCGTAACCTAGTAAACTAAATTCGTGTTCAAGTCATATGATACCTAATTTGTCATAATTAGTGGCAGCTTTCGATGATTATATATTGAAATTTGAAGCTGTAGGTACCTATTATCTAACCAAAATAACAACATTCCGAACTTAGGCGTAAGGATGATGAAATTGATGTGCGTAAAAAACAAACTGTAATTTTGACACGAGACATGATTAGATATAATCTTATATGAATATTTTTCCATACACATCATATTTTTTAAAAACATCTCTGCTCAGAATATTATTACGAATATAACTTCTTGTGATACCTATTCGATGTGCATAGGCCAGTCTCATTATAAACAATCTTGAATAGTTAATTTGCGAAAGTTTAATGGTTCTTTGTCTTTTATCGATGTAACCATACCAGTTCTCGTTTTCGTTATAAACCTCCAACGGATTGGACGTTATACATATAATAGCTCGATACATTTCGATGTATCTCGATTGCTCGATACATTCTCCACGGTCCAAATTGCCCCTGCGTGGGTCTCTGCCGGGTTGCGTAACGCTAGCGTCGGGTTAGCGAAATTAGCGAATATTTTAACGTTATCCGCTGCACCATGCACTTTCTCTGCAGCAGGCGGATCTTCGCTACATCTGTCTTAATTACGCTAGATATTAGTTATGTAAGTGTGCGTGTGACGCGAGAGGGATATGCGTGATCTGGACCATTAGGATTACTTCTTGGGTGAATGAGCGCAAACTATCTTTTCAAATATTTCACAATATGCAATAGAGCAATTAAACACAATTCTTACCGATAAGCATCTGAAATCATCAAAATAAAAACCCACAAAGTCGATTATAAAATTATCTCTAAAATAACCAACTTCACAATAATTATTGTTGCATAACATACGAAAGGAATCATTCGGACGATCCATTGATTGAATAAGAACACGTAGAAACGTTCGGTATTTCTACAAAATAGTATCTACCTATGACCGAAGTGTACGGATGCATAGTAAGTAAGTACCTATATTCATTGAGCATATGCACTAATTATTGTTCATTGATGCTATATTTCGCTGTAATGGATAATGGAATATTAGTCTTTAAGTGTTCGGTAACGTGCACGAGTGTGGGCAAATGATATGAACACAAAAAGCGTGTAACTTTCCCAGGAAGTTTCAGTAAAGCATCCGCCACTTTACTGAATCATGACTTTGACTATGTAAATAATTGACTTGACTACTTGACCACGAGGATTGCTTTATTGCTATGACTTTCCTATTGTGAAATTAAGGAATATTCAAATAACATACGCCACTGTCTAAATGCACAAACCGTGCGAAAGCATAACTAAAAAAATACACGAAGCAAGCGCGCGCTGCAGGATCCCGCCCAATATTGTACATAGTCGTTTCATTTATGAATACATGCATTACTTTATGGCATCCCTTTATGACCTTTATTACACCCGCATGCGTCTATTGTTCAATACAAAAGAGTCGGTAAGTAGGTAAACGTAACAAATTCAGTTAAAATGTATTATTTCTTAAAACATCAAAGTCGTTTCATTTACAGCTTGAAATACTAGTTCTTGTCTAACAGAGTTTTAGAAAGCAGTATTTTAAAAAACATTCCTAAAACTATGCAAACTTCCTAAATAATAGATTTGCGTAACATTAATTAAATAAATATTAAGAAATTAACATTCGCTTATGTATTCATTGGGTCACTTGATTTAGATTGAATATAATTAATTTATTCTACTATATTTTTTCATGTTTTTATTTTTGTTGTTGTTATTAACAGCGTCAGCTTTGGCAATCTCGATCTTTATAAGTTTTAGCGTTCTATACCCTTACCCAGGAGGTCCAAACGAAACCCGATTGCTGTCGCAACGTTGTCTGTCCATCTGCCGGTCGTTAAGTCGTACGGCACGTGTTTTAACGACCTATCAATCTAAATAGAGATATAAAGTACATTACCTGTAACTTAGTGATACTGGTATAAAATTATGTAAAGAAAAATATTTACGTACGGGGTCTGAGTTAGAACCTACGACCAAATTATGTCTCTGCTGATATTAATATTATGTAGTAAATAAATATCTTACCAAAGTTTTTAATATTTTAATAATAGACATAGGTAATAAACTGTGTGAGATAATGTAAATTGACCACGAAATAGCTATGTTAGGTACGCTCATGGTTACCTACATAGTTCTTTCTAATACTATAAAAATAGAACCGAACATATTATAATATTAACATAGCAATATTAACCATGCAAATATTATAATGAGGTTACGTGGTATTAGCGAAACTCACTTTTATTTATCATTATAATTCCATTACTATTTACAGAAATACCTTTAAAGTTTGAAAATCTAGTCTGCTCGCTTGAATATCACGGTACTCTACTGAAATCATGCCTGAAATAGATTTATGCATAGCCATAAGATTGCTACAAGTATATCACGTCACATTCATATAAATCCTAATCCCTAACTAAGGTTCCCCGTACCCAGGAAAGGGACTGCAGGGACCGTGGTCCCACTGAAACTCACTACTCAGTTCAAAAATACTGTTGTTGACGCAAATGATTACCCGACGCAGGAATGGAACCCGCAGCCTTATGCGTCACTGTTACTTTATTTCCACTTTACGCTACGGAGAGTATCACATTTATACTTTCAACTTTTCTATACAATAGTAAATAGATCTCACGGATTAATGAAACATCCGGCACACACTCCACTGCCAAGACTGCGTCATTACAGTCAAATTAACAATCAAAACTTTCATATGAAATTGGGCGAGTTACATCAATGTTATCACATAATTACAGACGAACTGCCTTTCCTTTTATAGATTGACGGCACGTTTGGCGTAGTGGCTGAGCAATTGGACTGCTGCACTTGGTGTCGCGGGTTCGATTCCCGCCCGGAACAAATATTTGTGCGATCCACAAATGTTTGTTGTGTGATGTGCATGTGAAATGATATGTCTGTAAGCGATACCCACGATACCTACAAGAGCAATCCTAGTGAGGGCCTAAGTTAAATAAAAAAAAAACATAAAATTAACTCAGATTTTTCGGATTAGACTTTAATCTCTAGTGAATAGGTGTGAATAAAAGGTCAATAACACTTTAAGGATCTTCGTTTATTAATTATTATTGACTCTAAATGTATGTACACAGTACACACATTACATAGCAAATAGACATATCTAAACGGAACTGCAAATATATTTTTTTTGATAAGCTGGTAAACTACGATGAGGTTGCTTGCTACCTACCTTGCTGGTAGGGCATTATGTATCGTCATCCCCTCCCCCCTCATCTCCTCCCCCTCTCTTCCTCTCCCCTCCTATCTAACTATCCAAAAGTGTCCTTAAAATCCTGAAATAGAATTAAGCTGGAGCATCATGATTCATGGACGATTTCTACGAAGTTTTTAAAATATCTACTCAATAAACTAGTACCTACTGTGCGTGGCCCGACGCCCGACACGTACTTCCCCAGCTTTTATTGTATACTAGCTGTTGCCCGCGACTTCGTCCGCGCGGACTATATTATATCGCGATAAAAGTATTCTATGTCCGTCTCGAAAGTACAATCTATCTCTATACCAAATTTCATCGAAATCGGTTCAGCCGTTTAGCCGTGAAAAGGTAACGAAGAAACAAAAATAGTTACTTTCAAGTATGGATGAACAGTTGATTGACGCACAGTATGGATGGGGTTGAGAAAGTTCCTAAGAAGTATTCAAATAATCCAAAAAATATTCAAACATGTCAAAGTTCTACCCTGTCTATGTTCCGTGTTAATACGGATTTCGAATTAAATCTGATGACAATATTTTGTACCCTTTTTTATAATTTTAGGGGTTGTATATTAAAAAACGATGAAATACCTACATGTAAATCTTTCAAATAATATAATTATGCCAAGTTTGAAGTAGATTTGACCAAGGCGAATCACGTTGTCCCATACAAACTTTGCTCCCTTTTTCACCCTCTTAGAGGTAGAATTTCGGAAAATCCTTTCTTATCGGATGTCTACGTCATACAAAGAACACACCCTCCAAGTTTCAGGTTTCTACAATCAGCGGTTGGTCCGTAAGTAATTCAAGACATCGAACTCGACTTCGACATCAACATCGCCATCCCATATCCAACATACGACATCTACCATCTTCTACCAAAATAACCTTTTTATACAAAAAAATCTACCATTTTATAACAAATTCTACCATTTTCTCCCAAAATCGACCATTTCCTACATTTCCTATCATGTACAATTTTTTATCATAATCTATCAAAAGCTTCCATTTACTAAAATCTATCAGGCTACCAGAATCTATCAAAGGCTACCATTTCATACTAAAATCTACCATTTTCTACCAAAATGTACAATTTTCTACCATAATCTACCATTTCCTACTGAAATCTACAATTTTCTACGACAACCTACCTTTTCTTTCTGAATCTTCTATTTTCTACCATTTCCTACCGAAATCTACTCAACCCCTACAACAGTCTACCATTTCCTACAACAATCTACCATTTCCTACCAAAATCTACCATTTTCTATATAAATCTACCATTTAAACGAAAATCTACCATTTTCTTTCTGTATTTACTATTTTCTACCAAAAGCTACCATTTATTACCAAAATGTACCGCTATTACCGAAATCTACCATTTCTTTCTAATACTACCATTTTCTACCAAAAGCTACTATTTCCTTCCGAAATCTACCATTTTTACCAAAAATCTACCATTTCCTACTAAAATCGGCCATTTCCTACCGATATTACCATTTCCTACTTAAATCTACCAATCCCTAGAACAATCTACCATTTCCTACCTAAATCTATCATCTTCTACCAAAATCTACCATTTTCCTGCGTAGATTTTAGGGATTGATGTTAAAACACGCGGAAACAGGTGCTAAATTAATTTTTAAAGAATTTTATTCGAAGTTTGTAGTTGATCAGACCAAGAAAACACGTTGTTGTATACAAATTTTGCAACCCCTTTTTACCCTCTTAGTGGTTAAACTTTAAAAAAATCCTTTCTTAGTGCACACCTACGTCACTACGAAATATTTGTGAAAAAAAATTATTTCGAAATAAAAATGACGAAAAATATTTTGTGGCCCCCTTTTATCCCTTAAGGGGTTGAATATTCAAAAACTATGAACCACGTGTTTAATTAAATCATTTAAAGAATATAACTGCCAAGTTTGAAGTTGATCAAACCAAGAAAACACGTTGCTCCATACAAACTTTGCAACCCCTTTTCACCCCCTTAGGGGTTGAATTTTCAAACATCCTTTCTTAGTGCACACCTACGTCACTTAAGAAATATTTGTGTAAAATTTCAATGTATAACTAAATCGGATGTAAAATATTTTGCATCCCCTTTTTACCCCTTTAGGGGTTGAATATTAAAAAAAGATGAAACACGTGTTTCATTAAATCTTTTAAAAAATATAATTGCCAAGTTTGAAGTGGATCAGGCCAAGAAAACACGTTGCTCCATACAAACTTTGCAACCCCTTTTCACCCCCTTAGGGGTTGAATTTTCAAAAATCCTTTCTTAGTGCACGCCTACGTCACATAAGGAGTATTTGTGCAAAATTTCATGGTTCTAGACCCAGTAGTTTCAGCTGTGCGTTGATCGTCAGTCAGTCAGTCAGTCAGTCAGTCAGTTTTGGCTTTTATATATATAGATTGTAATCTGAATTGCATGGTCTCCCATTAAGTCAGACAATGGTCAACACCCATATAACAGTGTACCAAGTCCACCACTTTCCCCGACCTTGTACGATGGCCTATTCAATGCAAATCGCTCTGACGCCATCTTCACACAATTATGGTGGTAGTATGGGTTTATTTCTGTATGTTGAGGTTAGTCTTATCAGGGTGTTCAGGCAGCCGGGTACTTGAGAGCCAGCCCTAGTCCCAGTTCTAGGCTGAGTTTTACCACCTTCGACCACTTCGACCATTTCGGCACTTAGGGGAGATTGTGGTGAAATGCTGCAAATGCTAACCTATAAATTAAAATAAAGAATGTGAGATTGCATATTTTTTTACGATTCCTGTGTTATGCAGATACTATATTAGTATTGCCGTCTTTTACGATATATAAATACAGGGCCTATAAGACTGATACGTACAGGGCATCTAATACACTTACCTACATACAGGGCATGTAAGTCTTAAAAGAAATGGAATAGGAGTGCAGTTCAGTGCCGCTCAAGATCTACACTTTTAGATGGCACTGCATTTCTTATGTGCTGGTACCATCACTCGCACGATCAGCTCAACTCACGAAGCAAACACGGACATGGTCAGTCATTCCAACTTGTAAATATGTGAACCAAACCACTGTTAGTCACCAGTTTACCTCACATATTAAAATGAGGCGATGAACTCAAGACCTGCTATGTGAAATAAAACTATTTGGCATTTCCCAATCGTTGCTGAGAATTAAAACTATAATTTAAGGCTTTTAGATACTTATATGGTTGATAATGAAATCGTTTTTAATTAATTACGTTTCGAGCTCGTCCATTGGATTGACGCAATGTTTAAAGCAATACTGTTGCCTTCTACCTTTGAACCTTTTTATGGGTGTTATGAACATATTTGAATATTGAGATTTGGTACAAATGAACAGACCTATTGAGCATATCGCGGTAATAGTGACATTAATTACGAATTCTGTTCTATTGTGTTAGCAATTATAAAGAATCAGCTCCACTCTTGGCTTAGCATATTTGGCGCACTTCGACCCTCGCATAAGGCGACAATAACAAAACGCTATAACCGCTTATAGACCTAAAAAAGGGGGTGCAGCTCAATACGAACACGAACAATTCAGGAAAGTCTGTGGTAGGTGTTCGAATGACACAATTGTCGAAGAAAAATGCAGTAATAAAGTCAAAGTCAAATCATTTAATGTAAATAGGCAATAAAATCGCACTTTTACAAGTCAAACACTTCAATCTCATTAACTATAGATCCATAAAAGAAATCCAAAAATTTAATTAATTGATTATGGTTTGATTTGAATAAGGATGTTTCCCTTTCAAGCATTCAAAG
Organism: Hylaea fasciaria; assembly: GCA_905147375.1. NCBI lineage: Eukaryota > Metazoa > Arthropoda > Insecta > Lepidoptera > Geometridae > Hylaea > Hylaea fasciaria. Next base: position 12,569,586 of record LR990194.1, read on the forward strand.
AAAACATATCGACAACGCAAATTAAATTACAGATCGATTATTGTGCGCAATGCAAAAGTTTTATCGAACTAACAGTCAAGTCAAAGTAAATCATTTATTAAGCAATAAAATCGCACTAGTACAAGTCAAGAACAGAAATTATACTATACGAGCATGACTTAAAGTGAATATGCGCATGTACTATTTTTTTGTGTGCGTATATAGGTATACAAACATTTGACCGTAGTCTCACCTGAGGGCCTACCATGACGTCTTATTGCGATCCAATTGAGGACCTAAACAGAATCGTTTCACTTTAAATAATAGTAATACTGTACTTTAGATATAATTTAGGTAGACGTCAATACCTTTAGACTTAAAGTAAGATGGTAAGTGACGACACGGTCAGAGGGGCATATTTGCCTAGAAGATAACCTATAATTATCGGCTTGAAAACTCCCACATGAGTTATCGGGAAACAAGGACACTGGTAAAGTTAGTGTTGCATTCCTCCGCTTCACTATTACAGCATATTCTGTTATTAAGAAAGCTTCACTACCAGTTTCACTGTCGACGCATTCTTGACTAGACTATATAAAGAAGTCTTGAAAAAAGTTTATGTACGTCTCATTCGAGATGGCAACTCGTCCACTCTCACCTTCGAACATTCACCCCATTCGTGAGAATTTAATTTGCAAATTAATGGTAACGACCAAAAAATATTCATTAATTAATCAGTAGTCAACACGATCGCTATCAATAATGGCAACACAGTTAAAAATCGCCTAAAGAAGGCGCCGGCTCGCCGTGGAATTAAATCAACGCAGAAATTATGCAGAAAGATGCATCATTACGTAACAGTGTTGCCATGTAATTTCATTTTATTAGCTTTGCATGTAATTAGCATAAATTCAGTGCATTGTCAGTCTGTCTTCCTATGGCGACTTCCGCCTTTTATTTTGAAGGTATCTAAAGATGCTTGCGATTTTGAATGCCTATTGTTTGGCGAGATGGTTTTAGTACCTCTAGTTAACTGGTTGGTAATTAGTGTGCCATGAAGTGAAGTTGGTAACTTGCTAGTTTAGTTAAGTTTAGTTTGTGAGTAAGTGACGAACTGTTCCAAACGAGCAATTCAAACCCAGAGGTGCGAATCAGCTATGGTGTGAAATGCCCAATATAATACCCACCCATAAGGTACATTCCCATTTCAATAACTATAATATAACTATAGGAACTACAATTGGATATTTGTTTATGTTATATAATACATCGCTACCACGTGCGCAATACACTATGCCTAACGGAGATTCCATTCTGAGGTTCATTTGAAGTTTTTCAGAAGCTCATCTCTCATCACTGATTAGGTAATCTACGTAATTGTAGCTTCAACTAAACACTTAGCGTCTGGTCGTAACAGTGAAACGTTACGTGGGACGACTGCTCCACAATCCCACATGTAAACTAACCCTTCTTACGCCATAACTGACCCATCGCAGGTGGGTTATGCAAGGCGTGGCAAGGTGTCCAGTTAGGCCGTCAGATCTGGCGATAAGCATCGGTGTAACCGCTGCGCATTGCAAATTCGCACAGAGATCTTTCTTTTGGCATGTGGTATTCAAGTATCCATAATGGATGCGACGTGTAAACTACATTTATAAACGCTTCAATTTATTCATCTCATTTTCGTTTGGTATGTTTTCTTGAGTTTTGTATTTTGTGTTTTTTGTGTATGTCATGGTGCGTTATTTATCACACACACACACACACACACATACACATATCGGCGCATTCATAATATTGATGAACAGCCCTGATCTATCTATCGATTCAGCCCGTATCTACCCACTGTTGAGTAAAGGCCTTCTCTGTCTCACGCCACTTGTTCCGGTCCTATGCAAGTCTCATCCAGTCTCTTCCTACGTGCTAAAGACGAGAAGAGTCCTCATCTAATAAACTAAATAAAAAACCATTACATAATAGATCTAATTGTGCCATCTCGGCTACAATAAATATAACCTGTGCGTATGGACATAGAATAGCAAATCGCGTAATGTGTCCGGTCAAACCACCTTCACTGGTATGACCGTTGCACTTCCTACTTATGAGGTAGAATTAAGGAAATTTAGACATGGCTCGTCAATAATATTTTCCTTAAAATGTATTCATACAAACAGCTGAAAAAATATAAGAGACATGGTCACGATCAATGTAACTTGACTGAAACGTTGAGGCTTATCAAAATGATGTTTTCATATTACTATAACGTAAGTGAGATTTGTATTCTACTGTAATAAATACACAAAACATCTGGCCGTATCTACGACACTTATAGCTCTGTAGAAGAAAGGTGAACGATCAATCTTGCGCGGGCGCAGCTCGCATAATGTCTGCCTTAAGTGTTTAAGTTACGGACAGTGAGCGGTGAGATGTGGTAGATGGTCGGTGGCAACTTTCAAAAAAGTTCTTTTAAGTTTAGAGTATCGACTACTTTGTAAACGGCATCGTGCGAGTATACTGCTAGAATAAAATCTACTACTTTTAGAACCCAAAAAACGTGTTTTTCTATGTTTTTGTATAGTTGGTTTTAGTTTATGCCGTGAGTACCTTTTACGTATTGTGTTTTATTTAAATTCCCATGACTATAAAACCATCAACCTCATAAAAACTTTAATAACCGTGTTTAGTCCATTATTTTTCCACTACTAAAATATTATACAATAGTTGTTACTTGCGACTATGTAATTGAGGAACAGAGTACCTAATCCATTATTTTGTTCTTAAAAGTTTACAATCTTATACCATGATTATTATTCTACTCGAAATTATTTATCGTTAAAACCCGTACCTATTTAGACCCGTTTAAAGATAGTTAATATATTATTATCAAGTTTTATTTTCATCTCCACCACAACTAAAGCCCAGTGGCTCAATAGTTTATTTCCATCATTATACAAAGCTTTTATCACTCGCTTTTCGGTGAAGGAAAACATCGTGAGGAAACCAACATACCCGAGAAATATTTCAGAGGCTTGTTATCCACCAACCCACATTACGCCCCCGTGGTGGACTATTAGAAAAAGCGAGGGTAATCCCTAGTTTCTGAAACGTCAGTCAACTTTGACAACAGACTAATTCTATTGCCATCCTTGTCATTTGTTAAAGTCAGATAGAGGCAACGATAGTTTTAATCTACTGTCAAAGCCAACAAACGTTCTAGAAACCGGGGGTTAGACGTTGAATTGTGGAGAAAATATTTAGACACATCTGTTCAACTCTTTTTTAATTATTTTGTGGTAAGACCGAAGTGTTGTTCAGTAGGTTATTGACTCAACCTTCCTAATCCCCCCCCTTCCCACATTGCCTAATTGGGCCTAAACCAAAACTTGTAGCTACATCAGCTACTGTTCATACTATTTATAGTCACCTACCATTCACACATGCTCGATTACCACTTTTTATCTACTGATATCTTATTTTTCAACCATTATGTCGTTATGAGTGCTATGACGACTGTATTGCGGCTATTGTCAGACGATAGGTAATTTAATTTGTCATCGCATTGTTATGGGATGTGAGTGATGCGTAATCCAAGTCTTGTATGTAATGCGGAATTAACAGTAGTTCTAAAGTTGGATAGAAATTTTACAGGAATTTCATTTATTTATTTGTTTGTCCTCTCAATGTTGCTGCTCTTTGCCGTATGAAGTTGTGCTAGCCTTTAGTGTCAGAGTTTACCAGGAGATGGCTTAATGACTACTACGATCGATCGATGTTGTTTAATCTCGATTTAAAAATGTATAACTACAATAAACTTACATACTTTGTGCACACTTTAAGCGAATTACTAATGTACCAGAGTGAAAAGCGCAGTGTAATGCAGTTTAGGTGGTACTGTTATTTTTATGGATAGGTGTGGGGCTTACCATCAGATGGTTCACCAGCTCGTACCGTCACCTTAGAAAAAAAAACAGCCTGTCAACTGTCCCACTGCTGGGCAAAGCCCTCCTCTCACTTTCGTGAGGAGGATTATGGCCAGAAAAAATAACATAATAAATTAATTTGGTGTCATTGTTTGTTTTTTTGTAAAATTCTAATGAATACTACAATTCTCGACTATGCAATATGCATGTGTTAGGATTAAAATATGTCCTTATATGCATGTCAATCAAATATTCTAAGTTATTCCGGTTTCTAGCGAGCTTTCCAGTGGTTGCGTCAACGAGGTCAGAAGTTAATTTTAGAGTGAAAGTCTTAATAGCTTTGTTATCCTTCTATCTGTTAATGGCAGGTTTACTAGACTGGTGTAAGTTCTAAATAAATTTTATGTTAGCATTGTAATTGGTTTCATAATCTTTTGTTTGTTCTGCGCTTGTTTCTACAACCATAATTACAAACATACAGTGATGCCTATCAACACGTTGATGCATTCTGCTAAGGATTTTAGTAATTGAAATTTAAAACTAAAGTCAGAATTAATTTAGACATGTTCACAGTTTTGGTTTTATACTTAACGTAGAGGGTTGGTATCGAATGGATTTTAATTTTTTACTCGAAAGGTGTTGTCTGAATCCTACTTATTCAATGGTTTTTTATTTCAAAATGTTCGGTGAACTTATGCAATAAAGGAAGTGATTCCGTTGAATGGTTACAGTTGATAAACGATAAGAAATGGGCGGTTTTCATATTAGCCGAATAATAATCGAGCGCGTACGTGAAAAATTTATATTTTAGTACCCAATCGAATCTTGTACTTAATTGAAATACAATTTCGTCATAGTTTTTGAAATATAGTAGAATGGAGACCCAGTTGCTCTCGCTTACTAGATGAAAGTAGGCAGGGTACTTTGTATAGCTTCCTTATAAGCACCTTAGTATGCATTGTACATGATGTGTTAGATCTTAACCGGCCACGCAAACTAACATCCAATTTGTACCACATTCTAGAACTTATCCCTCGGAGTTAAGGTCTAAATTATTTTAATAAAGTGACCGGTCAAGCGATGAGAAGTTACGTAACCATGGTCAACTGGAATAGCCAACCAATGTGTATGTACGATATAAACTCTTGTCGCAATTGGTAAAAGTGGTTTGTGGTTACAGTAACGTGATTTGGTGAATATTGATTGTGGTAAGGTACCAGGGTGATGAGGTTTTTATGGTGCTTGAAATGGATGTGTTCTAGACATGGGCCAGCCGTTATATGGCGATTAACTAGTTTAGAGCCGGTTGTTAGACAACTTTTTAGTTTGGGAGATTCGCTCAAGCCAAGTAATTGCATGGGTTTGGCGCTTAGACTTATGTAACTTGGTTTATGTGAGTGGGGTTTCCAATTGTCTTCCATTTGTATATTGCTTTGGTTAATCAACGGTTGGTTTGATAACAGAAAATATAGATTGACTACCATAACATGTAACGTATTACGATCACACTGAGGACGTCTAAAAAGGGCAAGTCAAAGGTACTTATAACCGGCAAGCATGTACGAAGAGACTGTAAAAGTGGAAGAAGCGTAAGATGTGTATCAGATTCCTAGCATGTCGAAAGATGTAGTCTCTGTCTATCCCCACGGGGAAAAGGTGTGACTGTATGTTTGTGTGTTCGTTAAATTGTGTTGGTGAAAGAAAATGTAGATTGGGTTGCACCAACATTCAATCTAGAATGAATATAATTTCAACTCCGCAGCTCTAACTTAGCATATCTTGCACCATGATTGGTTAGTGTTAATCTCGCAAACGTCAAATGTAGGTACGTAATGTTAAGCTGAGTTTCGCACTGAATCTCTTATGAACAACATTTACCATCTTACTACAAAAGTTACAGATGTTTCTAAAATTACGTTCTTCAAAATCGACGTCTATCACTCGCGTTCTCTTACTCAATCCTGGCATTCCTTATTATTTTACTTGTTAATTCGTAATTGAGTTAAAAAAATTAGACGTCGATTTGTGGAGAAAATATTTAAATTCATTGCTTCAACTATAGTTTAAATCTTTGGTGGTAAGGCGAGGTTTAGTTGCAATATTTTCTTCTAAAGGTGCAATAAAGCGCTCAGTAATATAATACTTAATATACGAGTACGCAGAGTAAAAAAACCTATTAAAAATGTTGTTGCATTTTAGTGTACTTGTTTATCTTCTATGTACAGACAGCATAAACGACAACATCATTCAAGATAAAAACGTCGATTATTTTATATTACACCACATATCGTGAAAATTGATTAATTGCAGTTATCTCACAACAATGATTAGTGTCCAAACTCAATATGAAAGGATAAGTTCTGCCAGGCGATTTCCTTATTAAGCTTAGAGTTGTGTAACTGGCCCAAACAGGGCTGAACTAAGGGCAGGGCGTACTCTCAGGGGGGGTTAACCGAGACTGAATAAGATATCTCTGGGTTTGTTATCGCTCACAAAGTGATGAAAACAATTTTTCTTATGACTGAATCAAATAAAAATACCACCAACTTTCATTTTAGGCTCCGAGTGGCCACCTTTGACTACATCGTCACTTTTATTCAATTAAACCAACCGCAGCGAACAAACGCCAATAATAATTATAACACCAAATATGATTAGCTTAATTATCTACGCACAGACGGTCCGTAATTTTAATTCATAACACAGGCCAAAGTAGTCATGCAAAAATCGAACGAAACTCAAACTCTAACAAATCTTTAGTCACATGAGGCCTAATGACAGACTGTACAAGACTTCGAATCCACTACTATGAAAATTCACTTAGTCTGCCACGGAATTCGGATTTTATAGAAATAAATATATGCCCCCATAGTTTTCTCTTACTCCGTCCGACCAGAAATACCTTGTGCGTTTAGAAGCGCTGGATTTCGCTCGCGTGCCGCTATTATCAAACGTGTTTATCTGAACCTGTAAGTCTGAGTCATTTACACTGCGTATGAGTCATCTAGAAAATGTAGTTTTTACGCAAAGTGAAAGATAAGGGTATTTAAGTGAAGGTCAGAGCATTTCTCAAGAATTTGCCTGTGAATGGTCCGAAAGCTTTGGTAATTCTTAAAATTACGCGAACAGTTTTTTTTTAATTAACTATTTTGGGTTTATTCCGTTACATCATAATAATGAACCTACGAATATATTCTAAACACGGCTCCCCCTTCTCTTCTGTGAGGAAGATAAGGCCATGATACACTGCGGGGGCCTAATCCGGATAGACGGATCTTACGCCTCTGAAATAATTGTTGGGAGAAAGTGGATTTTCTCACGATGTCTGCATTAATTGAAAAGTATAAAAAATCACGAACAAATTAAATACCTATGTCGTATGATATAATTATGTTTGATAAAACTGTAGACAAATACTTCATTATCATTTTACATACGTTATTGCACAGTAAATGGAAACTTTTCTATTTGACCCTCGCGTGAGCGCACTTAATTTTTTATTTGAACACCGACAACTGGTTATGAAGATTGGCACGCGAACTTGAAAAAGCCTATTCATATCATCTTATAAAGATTGTTAGATAGGTATCTGGGGGCACGGCAGTGCCCCCGCCAAGTCGAGCAAAACAAAAGTCACGGCCGTACTATCCTTTTCTCGAAGCGGTTCGGGCCATTTTCGACCCCCTGTTACTTCGTTATGGATGAAACTAGAAGCCTAAATTTTTAGTGACCAAGAGGGCATCACGTCTACAGATAATAATCCAAATTACATCAAATTAGAACCAGTAGTTTAAGAATAATTGCAAGTCAAAGTTCCTTAATTTTGCTGCCCACTGACTGACTGACTGACTGACTGACTGACTGACTGACTGACTCACCGATCATCAAAATTCTAAGGTACTTCTAGCCGTCCCACAAGTTTCAAATTTTGAATATAGCTATTGTTTAGCCTATAAACCATGGAAAAAATCTGACATTCCATAACTTTCATCCCGTTTTCTAGATATGTAATCTGCATAAATAACTTTGTATTCCCATATAAATCCCATTAAATTGTATGTGATTACAAAGTTACTTTTACAGTTCATAATTAGACTTCATTGAAATTGAATGAAATGGGTAACAGGGGTTAAAAATGAGAAATGGGTTCGAGAAATTTGACAGTTGAGCGCTTTTTAAAAACTTCCACGATAAGGTACACCTACCGTAGATAGAGAGATACAAATCCCTATACTATACCTACCTACACTTTTATAGGTCGAACAAATTCGTTACCTAGGTACATTAAAATAGGTACCTAGGTACCTCATACCTAATACGTATCTGTGGAGACGCAAAGACACTCGTTCATGGTAATCTATGAGCATTACCTATGTCGCAAGGGGCCCCGTCCGCGCAGGCGCGGGGCGCGCGTTTATGCATTTCGCAAAAAAACGAAATAAAGAAAGAAAACCTACAAAAAGAAATGAGATCCCATCAAAAACATTACATGTACAAAAATGCACAAGTCTCGCAACGCAGTTTATCTGCCGTAAAATGTTGTGAGATCGAATGTAAACCAAGTCGGTTAATTTCAATACCTACCTATACCTATCTATGGGAGCAGTTATATCTTTATTTCTTTAGTAAATAGAGTGTCTTGGCGATTGTACACGGTAGCATACATAATCTACTAGGCAATCTAAATATAGTCTTCCGTATAGGTGTACTTTCAAACAAATACAAGCACAAAGCGCTTAACATCTATTTATGTTGCCGTGTGCAATTGCCAAGTCACTTTAATTTACTAAAGAAATAAAGATATAACTGCTCCCATAGATAGGTATAGGTAGGTATTGAAATTAACCGACTTGGTTTACATTCGATCTCACAACATTTTACGGCAGATAAACTGCGTTGCGAGACTTGTGCATTTTTGTACATGTAATGTTTTTGATGGGATTTCACTTTCTCAAATTGTTCAAATATTTTGCGTAACTAACCTACCTTATTATGGTGAGAATAAAAATGCATAATATTATATAATAGAGGCGTTATAGATTAGGAAGGATGATTTTTATCTTTATCGTGAAGGATTTATGATTTAGAGTCACATTGTTGGAATATTTAAACGCTAGAACATTCCGCCCATTCAAAAGAGTTCAACGCGGTGCTCTCATAAATCGATCCAGTGTGAATTTATTAATGGGTTTGTTCATAATAATGGGTTTATTTATATCTTGGCAAGGTGGTGTGCTTACCACTAGGAAAATGACCTGCTCGTTTCGTTTCTGTGCTATAAAACCATTTAAACATGATTCTTGTGTGTTCGTGTTTCGCACTCGAGTCATTGGCTAACCGAGTTGAAAGCTCTGCGTTGTTGTTGGTGGTTTCTCAAAAGTTTCCGGCATAGTATCATTATTGTACAATAGGTGCCGTGCAAGTCGTATTTCAAAACTGTTCGTTTTACAAAAAAATACTGTCCAACTGCCCCGACCTCCTTCGACATCTGATTATGTCAGATGACAAACATAAAAAAACATGTATAAGATAGATAGTCTAGAAGAAGGCTAACATATCCATCGCAAGGACATCTGTGTCCTACTTCAGACCTCATAAAACCGACATTCACACGCAAAGACCGCACACGCTGACCCTGCTACGATTTCGTCATCTAAGTGTGTAAGCACAGCTCAGTGACACTTGCACGCTATAAGGATCTTAATATGCATCGCATATGGTGTATTATAGCTTTTACTGCTTACCATTTTTAGAATTATGTGCGATTACGTGTTACAACTGTGGACGCATAACTATAACCTAGCAATGGTAGAGCTGTAGTAGTAGAGGAGTAGTGTGTTATACCTATATAATACACCATTCCCAGATAGACGTTGTCCTGTCAAAATGTATGAGTTATTTTAATAAGTATTAATTTTTCTCTTTTTCGTTAACATTTCCTGTGTTTTAACACTTACTCTGCTATTCAGAACGCAGACAAATCCAACAAAGAATAGATCTTAAAAATCGGTCCACCCATTTGCGAGTTATAAATGGTAAAACTAACACCACTTTGTTTTATATATTAGGATATCGAAGATTATATATAGGTAACAGCGCATTCAAATATGCGATATCTGAGTTGAAAGACTGTTAAGTAGTGAGTCCTATATTAGTACTTAGTCAGGTCATAAATATTGTCACACAGTAAAAACTTTTCTTTTAGAATGCTGGCCACAAAAAAGTTTATTGAATTCGAATTTTTCATGAAAATAAAAATGTATACTTTTTAGAATTTTACTCATTTTTAAATATGGAGTGGACGCTTAAAGAAGACCGTGTTGCAGTTATTGCGTTGCATCGTTGCGGTTACGCGCCAATTCAAATTTTTGACATACTGAAAAATTTGAATATAACCAAGAGATTCGTTTATCGTACCATCAAACGATACAATGAAGACTCTAGTGTAAATGACAGGTCAAGAAGTGGTCGCCCTCGGTCTGTTAGGACTCCAGCAGTGATAAAAGCTGTGAAGGCGCGAATTCAAAGAAATCCCAAACGTAAGCAGAAACTGTTGGCCCTTCAGATGGGATTAAGCAGAACCACGGTGAAAAGGGTGTTAAATGAAGACTTAGGGCTTCGGGCATATCGAAGAAAAACAGGACATCATTTGAATGCTCGTCTAATGGACCTTAGACTGAAGAGATGCCGCGCTTTGTTGAAGCGGTACGCGGGAAAAAAATATCGGGAAATTCATTTTTCGGATGAAAAAATTTTTACCGTAGAAGAGAGCTACAACAAACAAAATGATAAGGTGTACGCACACAGTAGTGAAGAAGCGAGCAACCGTATTCCGCGTGTCCAACGAGGTCATTTTCCATCCTCGCTCATGGTATGGTTGGGAGTGTCTTATTGGGGCTTAACAGAGGTACATTTTTGTGAGAAAGGTGTAAAAACGAATGCAGTTGTGTATCAAAATACAGTCCTGACGAACCTTGTGGAACCTGTTTCTCATACCATGTTTAATAACAGGCACTGGGTATTCCAACAAGATTCGGCGCCAGCTCATAGAGCGAAGAGCACACAAGACTGGCTGGCGGCGCGTGAAATCGACTTCGTCCGGCACGAAGACTGGCCCTCCTCCAGTCCAGATTTGAATCCGCTAGATTACAAGATATGGCAACACTTGGAGGAAAAGGCGTGCTCAAAGCCTCATCCCAATTTGGAGTCACTCAAGACATCCTTGATTAAGGCAGCCGCCGATATTGACATGGACCTCGTTCGTGCTGCGATAGACGACTGGCCGCGCAGATTGAAGGCCTGTATTCAAAATCACGGAGGTCATTTTGAATAAACTTTAGTGTCATAAGAATCTATGTTTTGTTAAGTTCATTTTGGTATATAAATGGTTACATAATGAATAAACTTGTTTCAATTATTTTATATAAAACATGTGACAGAATTTATGACCTGACTAGGTACACTAATATGGCTATTCATTGACCATATCATTTTCCTTACATAACTGCAATGATAGAGAAACCATACTATTGTATATTTATGAATGCATTTAGCACCTATTAGAACTACTATGTGAATTAATACTACGGAAAAAATACTACTACAAGATGTGACTTGCAGAACAAACACTATAAATAGAAGCAGGGATGAACTCACGGCGCGTTTATTTTAATACTCACACAGTTTTTGCGTGAAACGCCAGCGGAGCCTAGGAAAGGAATCGCCGCTTGCCACGAGGTTCTGTTTTGTTCTAGTCGCGTGCGAGCGAATATATAGGGCGCGAACTGTTAAATTTCCATGCATTTTGAAATTCCACGGCTATTGCGATGCGCGGGGAAAAAAGCTGCGTGAGTTCACAGCCTTACAATCACCACGTGTTATGTTCCGGATGCGAGAACAAGGCAAAATTGAGAAAATATTATGCAATATCATGCGAGTTTCTATTTGATCTATAGTGATGATCGAGACGAGTTTTTGTAGTGCCGGGTGGACTGGACACGGAAAGTATAGTAAGCCAAATCTAGGTGACTCCCGAGGTTCTGACGAGACACAGATGTTGACTATATGAACTTTTTTTCAAGCTCTGTGGAGGTCGAACTCAATGTCTAGGGGAGTCGGGGGTTGTCTCGGCCAAAATAATCAATCGAATGGCTGAATGTCCCCATTCAATTTAGTAAGTGGCGACTCGAACGCACATTTAAAGTACAGTCAGATGTGTTGCACAGCACACACTCGGCCATATTACTTCCCAGAACCAACGACCAGTGCTAAAACTCGTTAATTCGATGATAGCCATCTTCAGCGAAAGGGAAACCTCGACAAATCGTTATGGCCTAACGTATTTATGATCGAGTGAAGTCATCAAATGATTGTATCATATACCCACGTATTATGTCGCCTATTAGATTGATAAATCACTGTAAAGGTGTATAATTATTGCGGTTTTAAATGTATTTATAATTAACTAGCTGGTCCCCGCGACTTTGTCTGCGTAGGATTCGTATTTCGTGCATTTGAAATAAATTATACATTTTTATTGTTGTTATGGTTCACTATTTTGGCTATAATTACTTACAAATAAGATATATACTGTGATCGGCATTATTGTAGGACTATTTAAGATAAACATTTCCATCATACATTACACATGTCTGACTCTTACGGTTTTGGCAGCGCACGCCAGAATAGCTCGCAGATGGTAGATTTTTTCCTACTTACTTGACACTTATCGTCATATTTTGGACAATTCACACAATATCTTTATAAATTGTACCCTATGTGTTATTCTGATGTATAAGCTATATTATTGTAAAGTTTCATCAAAATCCATTCAGTAGTTTTTACGTGAAAGAGTAACAAACATCCATCCATCCATCCATCCATACTTACAAGTATGATTACGATTATAAGGTTGAGTATCAGAAATTCATTAAGTTCCAGGTCATCATTGGATCATGCCTTCATTTACCAAGTATATGAATTGGATGAAAGTTAAAAATAACAGCTTTAGAGTACTATCCTAAGTAGGTTAGTGTGGCACTGATTAAAAAGCTAAAATATACAAAGGCTTAGTAACACAAACAAAAAATATGTACACAAAATAAATTTGTTAAAATTGTGCAAATTTACCAAAAAAAAACATACTTTGCATGTGAAATACAAATACAATGTTCTTGATACCATGCCACATGGACATCCATCTTTAGATTTTTAAGGTTTAGATTTAGTTAGTTTTACTTTTTTTTTTATTTAATTTACCAATTTTCTTTCATCGAACAAAAGACTTGTTCTGGATTTTCTTTACATATTTTCTTTTTGCCTGAATTTGATTTTGGTATTATTTTACTGAATAAAAATGGCTACCTACAAACTTACTCCACTACATTCTAACACGCTACCCAAGTTCACGACAGGTTACGTAACGAAAGTGAACGTAGCCACATGGGCCAGTCGAGATGGGTTCACGGACACCCGTGGTGGGTTGCTACCTTTATGCAACGAGCTGACCTGCCGCATGTCACATGTACAATCATATATATATATAATCATATATATATATAATCATATATATATATATACATATATACAGATGTACAATCAATATATACAATCAAGTCAAAACTTGATTGTATATATTACCAGCGCCCGTGGCTACGGCCTTCTTGTTCTAACCGACTTCAAAAAAGGAGGAGATTCCCACTTTGTTTTTTCTTTGTTGGTTTCTTCAGATCTCCGTTAGTTACAAACAGTTTTGGATGATTCTGTTTATTTTTGAAAGGGTCATCATACCCATAGAAATGAATCCAAATTCAGTTTTAGTGGTTCAGTAATTTGGTTTTAAAAATTAGAACTAACTGCGGTCAATCTGTCTAGTTAATAATTGTCTTCAAAGTAAACGAAATTATTTTTACAGTTTTTTTTTCAATTTTTCTTGATAATGATGAGAATATATTATATATTTAGTTGATGGTACGCTTCACTAGATTATGTGGAATTTGAAAATATAATATGTTTAGAGGTGTACATTTTAACTAATCCTTAGCTTGAGTAAACCATCTTCAGTTCCCGCATCAGAACTTATTTTTGTAATGGTCCAAGTCCGTTCAACACGATCTCCACCGAAAGTATGCAATTTAAGAAAACCAACATCAATTTCGTTTATCAACAGAATGCATTACGCCGTGAAAGTGCGTAATTACTACGGATGTGTTGGGTATACGTACGTATCCGTAAACGAAACAATGTAATTATATCTCAAAAAATCCGTAACTGAAATTATAACCGTAAATATAATTATAATCAAAAACAAAATCTAGAACTGTAACCGATATCAATAAATAATATGGCTTTGTGACTCGCGAAATGACTTTTGTTCTCGTAATCGTATAAGTCGTCACTAAGCCCTGTCATATCCAACCAACTAATAAAAACACGGATATCCGTTAATTTAAAAAAATCGGATCTAAAGCCGTAATCAATTTCATATTTTTATCATTATTCGTATCCGTAACCGATCCTATATCCGTAACAGCTAGCAATTAACTTTATTTACTACCATTACCTGAGAAATAAACTGATGCACTGTCAGTGGAAGAACTCGTATTTAACATGCGAAGTGTCTTGTCGCACGTCAATAAAAAATACACCATCGTCAATAGAGATTATTTCGAACACACCAGAAATAAGATCTACAAGTATGGAAGGTTGTCGTCTAATTTCTACTAAAAAAGAGAGGGTTGGTGTAATTTTATTGACAACAATCGACGTCATCGACAGTTACTACTAGTACTCCATGAAATATTTTTGCTCAATTAAATTTTACTAACGATTCTTCATCGATCGGTGATTGATCGGCCATGAAGTGCCAAGCTTATGAATATAGATCGTGAATCAATCAACGATCGACTATCAAATTCATCACGAAGCAATTATTTTATCAATCCGGGAGCTATCCGTGGATCAGTCGTTGTCGATTGATCATTATATTATTATCTGCTAATAACTTAATAATTACCTACTTCAAGTTAAAAGTTATACTTAACAATAAATAAAGTTTTATTTAAATGGAACTCAATAGCAATGCTTGCTTACGTTTTAATTTTTTTTTTAATAATAACGAAGCGTTTATTTTTAGTCGTTTATTTTTTATTATAGTCTATTAAATCAGAAACTACAGATGGTAACATTCTGTTAACCATACGTTTAGAGTTGGGCGTGATGGCCGCGGGCTATAATATTAAACGTCTGCTAAAAGTATGTACAGCAGATGTTATTGGAAGGCAATAATTATTTAATTAACGGTTTATTTTTATGGCAACCCACAATGGTTTTGACATTGGCTAAAGGATCATTTCCGCGAGCAACTCTCCCGCGATAAGTGACGAGAGTGTTCATATGAAACTTTACCCATCTGTAAAATGAACTGTGCCCTCATTATGAGTTTTTACTAGATAGACATGATTCGCGTCAATAGCGCTTTGTATGAAGATTTTTCGTTCATAAACGCACCGGTACAGGATCTTCATACAAAAGCGCTAGTTGACGCGTACTATGTCGAGCTAGTAAAATCTCATACAAGGGGTGCTAATGCTAAATAATAATAGCGATGAAAACTACGCGGCGATTATAACTGCGATTTTTTAGTATCGCGGCGTTACCGCGATAAATTTGCTCGAGGAGGGGACGCCTTAGTTAAGGCTATGGCTGCAAGATTGGACAAGTTTTTGTGTGTGCGACTTTTGGCAACATTACATTGTCGTTAATTGAATCAGGTTAATTGGTGTTTTTATAGGGTAACCTTTTCGAAAAGGTGTAATCTTGAACCCCGAATATGAGGACGTCGTAGTGAGAATCAGTAAGTTTGTGATTTTAGGCCATACCTTGGTTGTAGCGTTGAGTTTTGCGTGGACTTTTGTGGAAGCGTTTAGAAAATCGCGTGTGGAAATTTTAATGATTGCGTAGTGTATTATTTGGTAGACTCATAGTCGTTATAGTACAAAACTTGTGCTCTGCATTCAGCATTGTGTTTTTTATTTAACTTTTCAAACTGATTATTCTGCTTATTTCATTCATTGCAAAATATCGACGTAATAATTATTACAATCCCTGCATGAATAAAACAAGACATTATATTATGCGTGCTAACTTATTTTCTATTTATTTTTATAACTACATTGACATGAGATTAACCTGCCCACTGACCAGTGCCTGTACCCCTAGTATGAGTTTTTACTAGTTCGACATAGTACGCGTCAACTAGCGCTTTTGTATTAAGATCCTGTATAGCGTCCCTACCGGCGCGTTTATGAACGAAATATCTTCATACAACGAGCTAGTTGACGCGTACTATGTCGAGCTAGTAAAAACTCATACTCAGGGCACAGTTGCAGTTTCGCGCTGTAAGCGCTACCCGCAATACGCTCTGCAAACCGCCAACTCAATACCAACGCACACCTCATAAGGCCGAATCTTTTTCTTACGATATGTCATCGTGGCATGTTATTATAGTTAGCAGATCCCCATAATTTGTGGAACCTCACACAATATTCTGAGTACTAACCTATACTTAACAAGTTTTTGATGATGCTATTCTGTTATGAATTGCGCTATGAAAATTGTTGATAGTTGACAATGTTCGGGTAAGTTCACCTGTCAAATAATTTGAATATAGTCGTATCCGACTACATAGAGTCAGGATTCTTTCTATTGAAGACAGCAACTTTATAAAAAAATAAACATGTATATAGGTCCATGTGAATAATGTATAAATGTAAAAAAATATATATAACAGTCACAGATCATAAAAAACGATGAACCTAACGACGCTGACTACGCTAATGCTGATGACTTCTTACAGCCGAAATTAATATTGTATCTCCTATCCAAGATTGAAATCGATCTTGGATTGCTGCCTATCGTTCGATCGATTTCCAATCTACGTGCCTTTATAAACCAATCCACGGATCGGTTATTGGCACGTTTGACCCTAAAAATGGATTGTGATATCAATCCCAGATACTTAACAAAATTTAGATTGGATTGATTATTAATTTCGGCCGTTAATTGACCCTGTCGACGTCAACGCAAACCTTGACGACGCCAACGCCGACCCTTACGATGCTGATGCCAAGGCTGACGGCGCCAAGGCCGACGCCGCCAACCCTGACGACACCGATACTGATGCTGACGACAACAACATCGACGCGAACGCTGACGCAGACGACGCAAACGCCACCGACGCTTATTCTAAAAATCTACAGGGAAAGTCAGAAATGCAATGAATACTGAAATATTACATTTTTCTTTTTCTTTGCAGGCCCTCTGGGGGTGACTACACGTGCGAAATCGAGGTGGAACGGTAGTTATTAGAAGATCTTATAAAATTACAACAGATATATACCAGGCCTTGCGTTCACCTCAAATCACCCAATACCACATACAAACAAAACGGTTCCCGCAGCCGCCCGCCCGCCACCCGCCTATAAATCTGCCTAATCATTTGAATTACAACGTCTCTTAATAATGCCGCCCGGAGAGGAGCGGAGCGGAGATATGCGAGAGTGATGGCGGAATTGAAGGGTTTAATTCGATTTTGAAATTTGTAATTCGCGTGACATATTTCAAGAGATACGAGTGAATTATGTATGAAATGATAGATTTTATAATGTTTCTTAAATGTAAGACACAATGTTTATGGAGACATTTATTTGCTCATTTTAATGTAAGTAATTTGTGATCCAAAAATAAGGTCTAATTTCAATTTAATTCATATCCATACGAGTATTATCAATAGGACAACAACTTTGTATATTGTTTTTTACGTTTTCACGGCTCGACGGCTGAACTGGTCTCGATGAAATTTGGTATAGAGATAGATAGGACCTTGGAGTAGGTCATAGGACACTTTTAATCTTGAAATGACGGAGTCCATGCGAACGAAATCGCGGACAACCGCTCGTTTCTATGAAAAGAAAAATACCTATGACTAACTTTTTTTTACTACACTGTATAGCAACGTAACTGCAGTCATGCTATATCTACTATCAGGTTACAAAACAATCTACACAAAGCTAAATTTTCATCTGACTAAAAGCGCTATAGCTAATTAACAGTAATATTTAAAACAAACGCCGCCCGAAACGCTAAGCGGAATTTGCACAAGACGATATTAGAGAAATACAAAATGCAATAATAATAAATAGCAATAAATAAAAGGATTCATTCGTTGCTTGTATTGTATGATACTAATCCTGAGGGGGGAGAGGCGTGGAGTCGCATTAGGGCTAAAAGTTTTATGGAAGTCAATATATTTTTAATGGAATATTCTTTCTTCTTCAATATATTTTTAATTGTATATTATTACGATTTAATACATATATTATACGGTAAATGTTATGCTATTATATTACCTTGTTAATGCAGATTGAGAACAGAGGTAACGAGAATGAGTATTGATATCATTATTATCCCTATCATATAAATATGCATATTATAATTAAGTATAGGTAAATAAGTTATGTACCTACCATTATAAAATTAAAATTTATTTAATTCAATAAGAAATAAAAGCACCAACAAGACAAAAATAAAACACTGTCCAGTGTCCAACCCAAATAAAAAAAAACAGCTTTTCCGATACAAATTTCTCAGGAGAACTCCGTAAGCTCCATACCTCAAGTGACACCAAACTATGGACTAGGAAACCATGCTTCTCAAGGGGCATTGTATGAACTAGCTAAAAACAGGTCTAATTCGCGCACAAACTAATATCAAAAATAGTGACCTACTACCTCGACATCCTCGAATTAGACCCGCTTATTATGTTTTCTGTTCGAGAAAGTTTAAAAACTTCTAAGGCTCATTGTTTTTCAGAACTTTACCCACGACAACTCCACGCCTTTCTTCGCCACAGAACTAATCCAAGGCAGCGCCGACTGCTACGGCGATTACTTTAATTGGTTCAATCTCCATTCAAAACCACCTCGCGGCTGGCAGTATAGGTCACAGTAATTACAGTAGGGAAACAACGCACAGTACGCGTAAAGTTCAAACTTCAGTGTCTATTACAGCGTGCTGCAATATTGCAACCGTATTTCAACTCATGGGTTGCACTGCAGCTGTTAGAGACAAGAGCAGTGGAACTTACCATCAAGTTACATACCTGCTAGTGTTATTACTCTATGGTAAAGTCTACGAACGCATCCAGACTCTCGCAGAAGCCCGCCCCTTCAAGATGACTGCAAAAGCACAGCACTAAAAATCCCTACATCCCTTACTGGCTGCGATCCTGTAGTGTGACTAGGGGGTGGAGGGTAGACACAGGGGGGTCACCGGCAGATTTATAGCGAAAGGGTAAGGCTCCTGATCCCTGTTTATGAAGGAAGATAGGGAAAAATGTGGAGATAGTTTCGCTTTGGACCCGATTGGTGGCAGGGAAGCTAATTTCTGATGGCAATTGTTTGTTTTAAAAGAGCTCAGAACTATTGATAAGGTAAAGTCAGAAGAGCACGCTTTACAATCCAACGGCACTTGGTTTAAGCTAGGTCTTTTACCAGTGACTGTTTTATCTATATCAGTTTGAAGTCTCCTCTTCGGTTCAAGTAACTATTATTGTACATAACATAATCATTACGTGCGTAGGAAGATTTATTTTATATATATTTTTTGCAATACAATGGAAAAAGAAGAAAAATAGTAAACTGTTTTGAGCCTTGCAAATGTTACATCACGAACGCCAGGCGATGTCATAAATATGTCTTTGAGCAAGGATTAAGTAATAAACATTACTAAAACAGCCAGACTTCCACTCGTTAGCCGAAAACCCCATAAAAAGCCCAACCCTCTAGGCTCCGATAAATAAGCGAGCGGCAACCTTATTATTTAACATCTCTGTACTGCCGTGCGTCTGTCCGTCCGAACTCCGGGCGATATATCAACATTAGGGCTGTCCCCGCGTTGAGGACCAGACACGTGGCCCGGGATGTAAGGCGCTGGAAGTGGCATGGAACTTTCATAATATATACATGACATATATAGATGACGAAGGTTGCGACTTTTGGTAGGACACAATATCATAACTTTTTTATTTTTTTGGTTGAAACACGAGTCAACCCATTTTCGACTTGGCTCTAGTTTTATAAACGCTAAGAGACATCTAAAACGGATATCTTTAAAAGAAAATCCCATTTAGAAGTCGATTAAGGATCTCCCAGGGTACACAAAAATCGATAATTTAAAGTGTCTAACATTTTTTAATACCCTAACATGGTAGTCAAACGTACAACAAAATCAATTACTTACATGACAAACAAGTTCTTCGTAAGGGGGAACATTTTTAACTCCCCACGGGAACTACATTACACCCTGTCACCATCAGGAGTAGGAATTCCCACAAACTTAGAACACTACAAAAAAACAAAGTGCCTACAATCTGACTAGATCTCTACCCTCAACGTATGTGCTCATCCCAAACTATGCTTCTACTATCGACTCCCCGACACTACTAGAGTACTACCCTACCCTATCCATCATCTCTAGATCCCCGTCAACACCCACGGGACGTCAAAAATGAAGATTTAGTCCCCCGCCGCGTCATACGTTAAAGCAGCCTAATGAAAACACGGCCGCGTGATGAAGCGGCCAGGTCGGAAGGTCGACTAGACCAAGTAGAGCTTCAGGATCTGAACTAATATTGCTAATGTTTCAACACAGACATTTAAGAAGCAGACCGGACATCCATATTAAAATTTAGTCAAGCCAGAAAAAGATATTCACGCAGAGCCGAACTAAGGTTGTAAAAACAACTATGCATACGTTCATGAAATTTAACTAAGATTAAAGTTTGTGCTGAATACGACTTCGTAGTTTTATAAGTAGAATGATCGGACCAAATGTCATCAACGTCATTAATGAATATGGCGGGTGGCTTCACGACTGGATTCACTACATATCTGTACCTAATGCTCGGTCTTCTTACTCTATGTCTCGCACATTAAGTCGTCACCGGGTCATCGGTGACCCCTACCTACGTTTTAAATCAGGCCATGGTGTGCATCCATGACTAGTAACACAACTGCGTTTTTGAATGTAAATTCTGCGTCGCTGGTCACTTTTTATCTGAATTCTACTATGCTATATTGACAAAGCAAGCTTACCCAAATCATTAGGAATTGCTATGCGTACGAAATATACAGATATATACAAATATCTGCAACGGTCCATTCGACACATGTACACTGGATTATGGAGTTGTGCTGATAGACCCATAACTTTACAGCCATTGTGGTGGCTATAAAGTTATGGATGCATGAGAACGGCCACGGCATTTATTTAGTAATATAGTTTGTTCGAAGAGCATCTGGAAGTTTTTAAGTCGAGAGTAAATAGCAGGCATGCTCTATCTTCGACCGCGTCATCACTTACCATTAAGAGAGACTGCGGTCAAATGCTTGTTATAACAATTATGAGGGAATGTTGTTAAACTATAGAAAAAATACTGGTGGACTTTACGTAAAATCTTGGCCGCTACATCCTAAACTTTTGTATCCACGCGGCGGCTATTCCGGCGATATCTGGTGATGGATAGCGCCATTAGTTTTTTGAGTTCCACTCGCCTCTGTCTTAGTTCCATAATTAACGACAATGCTTTCGCTATTTATGGCGGCGAGGAGACATTTTCTGCACTTTCAGAAGGATGATTTTTATGAGTGGAAAAGAAATTGTAATGGTGACTTAGAATAGTGGCCGTCTAAGGTATAGTTTGCTATCATAATGCAATTTCGCATTAATTTACAGAAAAATTACGCTGTCGACGCGGACGCCAAAGCCAACACTGAGGCCAATATCGACGCCGACGCCAACATTGACGCCCCAACACTGAGGGCAATATCGACGCCGACGCCGACATCGACGCCCCAACACTGAGGACGTTACCAACGCCGACGCCGACATCGATGCCCCAACACTGAGGGCAATATCGACGCCGACGCCGACATCGACGCCCCAACACTGAGGACGTTACCAACGCCGACGCCGACATCGACGCCCCAACACTGAGGACAATATCGACGCCCTCACCGACATCGACGCCCCAACACTGAGGACGTTATCAACGCCGACGCTGACATCGACGCCCTAACACTGAGGACAATATCCACGCTGACGCTGAAGTCGACGCCCCAACACTGAGGACAATATCGACGCCGACGCCGACATCGACGCCCCAACACTGAGGACAATATCGACGCCGACGCCGACATCGATGCCCCAACACTGAGGACAATATCGACGCCGACGCCGACATCGACGCTGATATCAGAGTGTTACAGTCTAATCCATTTTAAATAGTAAGTACGAAGTTCACCAGGGTCTATAGCTATACTAGTTTAATTTTGATTTATTCGTGTTATAACTTAATAGAAGGTATTTGTAGGGAGTTATAACGTGACGTGTTATACGTAGTGATTTTAACATTGCAGCCGTAATTACGCCGCGTAATTTCGGCGTTTCTGAACCAAGATGAACTTTAGTCTTAAAATCGCCATTTGCATTAAATCCTGTCTGTTTCTACGGGGGCTGTTCCTGATGAAAGGCTCCCCCGGGTGCGCCTGGATCACTCACTCACTCACGTGAGAGGGTGAGTTGAGTCAGTTCAACGAAAGAAGGGTGGGTCAGTTATTTAGTACAGAGCTTTGTAGACTGGAACGTTGGTGTGGTTTTCATTTGATGTGCCACGTTCATTTGTTTTTTAACCACTTCAATGTAAAACAATGTGTATAATCTGTAGTGCTGACGAGGGTTATGGGATTCTAAATTATTTTAAGACATACCTAGTGCATGTGTAAGAGTTTAGTGCATGAGGAAATAGATTTTTTTATGACAGTATTTCTTAAATTTTTAAAATTCAAAATCTTTGCATATTACAAGAAATTGCCATCCAAACATTTTTTACTGTACGCTAATAAATAAATACGAAAACTCAACAGTAACAGTTATCAATCTATATAATCTAACGTTCTTGCTTTTTTGATAGCGGCATTGACCTAGCCTAAGCCCAATCCCACATAGTGGAGATAGGTCGGTCGATTGTAAATATGAAGTAATACATATTATTATTACCTACAGCTTCAACGCTAAACCCTCTCGTGATGCGAGCAAATAAATTGTCTATGGACGAGATTGGCTACTTGCAGGCGGTACGGGTGGCGTAGTGAGATACTCTACTACCAGTTTTTTAGCTTTTGAGCATTTAAAAAGTTTCGTGGACCTCTAAGCCACGTAACAAACAGCATTACGTAGTTATTTGATAACATGTATAATTTTCTTACAGTAAACATATAAATATGTATTTTTACCATCACTATTTTCGTACAGTATGTTTGTTGATAACGACCAATTAACTAATTTAGAATAGAATAATAATTATAATAGAATAGAAAACTCTTTACTGTACACCAAAATGAAATGATAATACAGAAAAAAAATACAATAGGTAAGTGGTGTAAAACGGGTAGTGCAATGGGTGGGCTTATCGCTTAAAGCGATTTCTTCCAAACAACCATTAATTTAGAGTTTTAAATTTTATGATTGTAACGTATGCTTTGATCAAGCTACGACGACCTAGCTCGTACATACGTGAATCAGTTTCGGAGTCAATAAATATTAGTCTGTAAAATAGGCGATGGTGATATGAAATTATTGCAAGCCTCGGTAAGCATTTAAAAACAATGAAACTTTTTAAATAAGGTGTTTCTTGTTTTGCTTGCAAACTGCATGACAGAATAGCCATCGTCGGTCTTGACTGTGACACAGAGAAAATAAATCCTACAACTGTGCTTGCAACACAATCAACTCTACAGATCAACTCTGAACAAGAGTATTGTTTGCGACTGATTCTTCTTATTTTAAAGTAGAGCATCTTGCACTCCGTTCACCGCCCAAGCTAAGCCCCGATAATTTCCAAGAGGCAGGCAAGATACCAGACTCAAGACTGAAATATAGGAGCGATCACTACATCATGCTAGATATTGATCGCTGACGGCCGATCTCTGATTTATTCGCCTGAAAAATGGTATGTGCAGAAGAATTAGCGGGAGATCGGCCAGAGTACATGGAACTATTCATTATTCTGTGCCTGGAGATGGTTTATGAGGCAGATCCAGTGGGGTTTGATTTATCTGGAGAGAATGGGCGAGTTTTTAAAGTGTTGCTAGTAGATAGATAGATAGATAACTATTTATTGACTCCAAAATGTACAGAACACAGAAAGGTCAATTAAAATAAGTACAATGGTGGTACAATGGCAAGGTCAAACTCAAAATAGGTACATTAGCTTAAAGCGATCTCTACCAGACAACCTTTGGATGGACAAGATTGATAGCAGAATAGGTTTAGGTCTGTTGACATCAGTGTCAAATTATGAATAGGTATATATTTTACATACTAATAATTAAGGGTTTTATACCAATAAAATACCTATAGGTATATGGGAGATAAGGCCACCAATTCCACGGCCCAAATACCTTTTATACATGGTTTATGCTGTCATTTAATCACTAGGTATCTCATCTGGTGTGGTCACAGGTGGTAAAGCACTCCTGCTGAAACACCTTGTCGATTACTTATCTATTTATTTCAATTTTATAAAATTACGGTGCCTAATTTCCCGTTACTGCTTGGGTTTGCATGCACCTAACTTGATATAGTGAGCTTTGTAACCATTAATTATTTATCTATGTATAATTAAGTCACAAGCCGTGAAAAATCCACGTGCAACGGAAATTTCAGTTACAGCCAGTCAGAAACTGTTTTGTGTGCGTCGTGATTGCGCACTCGTACGCACACTCAAACCATTTACCTTGCATGAATGTAGAATTATGTTCCAAGAATCAAAGACAACGTACTTCATGGAATAGGACATAATTTTTGCCGCCAAAAATATAAACACGAAAATAAATTCACCTTACTACGTAACAAATCAGGTGAAAAGATAAACAAGATCTAAATCAAATCGGAAACCGCTCTTTCCCGCACGCGCAGCTAACACACTACCGCCATCTGTCAATCACCGGCGCACATTACACGTTCGCGTTGCCTCCCGTCTTTGATAGATGGCAGCACACGCTGACAGACATATCGATGCGATGACCGTTTTATACGCCACTTGATGTGTTGTAATAACATTATACCGAATTTTCTCACGTGAACCGCACTTGTTTGTTTTAGTTGTTTGCTACAGTGAATTATTTAGATGGTAATCGATGGAGGGGAATTTTAAGCCGATATTTTTACGAGGAAGTGTGTGGTTATCGCGTCATGATCGTAAAGTACAACCCGTCTAGTCAACACTCAATGATTTGCGAGAAAATGGATTGCTCTATAAAACCAGACTAGACTATACAGTATACAGTATACATAGTATACATTACATACATACATTTTTGTATCCTGTTTATAAACTAGCTCTTTCTTTCAGCCTTTCCCGCGTTGCCTTCATGTAACAATTCGGTACCTGCCTTAAATATGTATTTTTTTCACATGATTTGTTTCATGTTAGTTCCCCAGCTTTTCACTCTTAGCATCCACCCAAACATTTTTTGTCAACAAAACGCTTTCACTATTGTACCAATTTAGGATTTTCTACCCAAACCTGAAGATTAATTTCCTCCACCTCAGCACAAACATCACCCAAAACGGTCATCAGCCATAATTCACCGCAATCATAATCGATCTGGAGTTAAGACGGCAATGATTTACCGGTTCCGCTCCGGTATCGGGCCGGCTCGGTATCGGCTCGTATCGGGTCGGCCGCGGAAGGGCCGTTATCGGTGTGATCGCACGTCGGATCGCAACTCGTTAATTTGTGCGGATGTCAGAAGACGCGGTGTGGTGGGCTAGAGGGCGAGGCACATTACGCTTCAATGTGTATTTTGCAGATAAACAAAACCAGTTTTTCGAAATAAGAACTAATAGAACTAATAGAAATAAGAAAATTAATGTCTTGCTACGAAGATTATGAAATTACTGCTACGATAAAACCGTATGCGAAAGCAGAGGATATTGTGAGTATATGTTCTTCACTTGATTTCACAGAAAGAGACCAAGTCGTACTATGTGTCGGAGAAAATGACTCAAATGTCAAAAAATTAACTTATGCACTTTCTGGAGCAATTGGATCTTTGAAGTGTAATGTAATAGTTGTTAGTGTCAATAATAACAAAAGTTTAAACGAGAATATGTTGAATGGTTGTCTCAGGCATATATGCTTGCAATTTTTGAACTGTATATTTTTATCTATAGACATAACTCGATTGACTTCAAATTCTAAATATATAAATTATCTGTGTCGGAAAATTAATTTTATGCTTGATTCACGACATTACAATAATAAGTACATACATTCAATCAAATCGCATTTGACACGTCCTGCAAGCAGCAACCCGCAAAATAAAAACATTAATAATAATCAGCCAAAGAGGGGCACCATACCCTACTATTTCCAAAAATTGAAGAATGAAAGCTCTACCCCAAATAGCAACTGCAAAATTCAAGCACCAGCCGAAGTGTCACAAAAAGGAACAATACCTTATTATTTTAAGAGTTCAAAGAATTTTGATCATAAAGTTGACCATAGCATGAATATCAGTCAGTTTTTTCGTGAATAAAAAGGCATCAAATAGCATTACTTTATTTCATCAAAATATTGCTGGTCTTTTGAATAAGCTTGAGGTCATTGAAATATGTATAGAAGAATTTTCACAGAAAAATAATGAAATAGATATATTGTGCTTAACTGAAACTTTTGTGAAAGCTGGTAGTGAATTGAATATTAAGCTAAAAGGTTTTCAGGTTGGTAATTTTTTCTCGAGAAGCGACACGAAACGAGGAGGTGTGTGCATATTATTGCGTAATTCAATGGGATTTAAAAAATTAGATATTAACAAAGACATTCCATTAGAAAAGTCGTTTGAGGTATGTGGTGTGACCATCGCTGGAATAAATTATGTAATTCTGTGCATATACCGGACTCCAACTAGCGATATTAACATCTTTTTCAACAAATTAGAAATACTTTTAAACAAATATGTGGTAAGACTTTCGAAAAAGGTAATTATTGCCGGTGATCTTAATATAGACACATTGAAACAGAGTACGGCAGCCATTCGCCTAGAAGATCTTGCTCTAAATTATAATGTTACTCTGCATATTACACAGCCTACCAGACAAAATGGCTGTATTGATCACATTCTCAGCAATGTTGATGGAGCAATAGGTGCTATTCATTCAACCTATCTCTCCGATCATGATACTAGCCAAACTCTCACTTTTCCTGTTACGCACAAACACAATCGAATACATTACTGGTATATAGAGACACGAAATTACAGTCAAGAGAACATAGATATATTTTTAAAACATTTATCAACTCTTAAATGGACAGATGTGTATTATGAAAGTGACTTAAATATAGCATTTGATAATTTCCACGAACTTTTTTGTCTATTATATAATCTATGCTTTCCGATGGAAAAACACAAAGTTCAGAGTAATGCAACATCGGCTAAATGGATAACGAAAGGTATAAAAGTATCAACAAAACATAAGAGAGAACTAAGATACCGCTGTTATAAATTAAAAACTCCCAACCATAAATTGACTTATAAAAAATATAGCAAAATTCTAAGACAATGCATAAATAACTCTAGAAAAAAGCTCAATAGTAAATTCTTATCAGACTCAAAGAATAAATGTAAAGCTGCATGGCACATCATAAAGGACAAAGTGGATTGTGAGAAATCCTTTGATAGTGTAAATGCTATTAACTACAACGGGCACACGACAACAGATCCAGTTAAAATTGCGGAGGTTTTTAATAATTTTTTTATCAGTATCACCAACCAA
Source organism: Hylaea fasciaria (assembly GCA_905147375.1). Lineage (NCBI taxonomy): Eukaryota > Metazoa > Arthropoda > Insecta > Lepidoptera > Geometridae > Hylaea > Hylaea fasciaria. The sequence continues at coordinate 12,597,383 of LR990194.1, forward strand.
CCCCAGCCAAACGATACAAACAAAGCTGAACATGTTTTAGATATACAAAAAAATTGCTCTAGTATATTCCTCAGGCCACTATCTGAAGTTGAAGTACTAAAAATTGTCTTCTCCTTAAACAACACAAAATCTGTAGGCTATGATGGTATCTGTACTCATATAATAAAGCGGTGTGTGTCTTTAATTTGCCCTGTACTAAAATACCTACTTAATCTTTCGCTTTCAGAGGGTGTTTTCCCAAAAAAACTTAAGCTATCCGTGGTAAAGCCCCTACACAAGAAAGATAGTAAAAAAGATTTAAATAACTACAGACCAATTACTCTTATTCCCACTATAGCTAAGATATTTGAAAAAGCAATGCATCATCGCTTAGTTTCCTTTTTAGATAAATTTAGAATAATAAAAGACGAGCAAAATGGTTTTCAGAAAAAAAAATCAACAACATTGGCAGCTTTTGCTCTAGTGCATAATGTAATTAACTTTATTGACAAGCGTATACCAGTTTCAGTTATATTCTTTGATATGAGTAAGGCATTTGATTTTGTGGATCATAAAATCCTTTTAAAGAAGTGCGAGTTTTATGGTATTAGAGGGCCGGCTCTGGATTGGATAGAGAGTTATTTGAGTGGTCGCAAACAATATGTAGAAGTTAAAACTCTTGATGAACAGCTAGTATCAACTACCTATAAATCTAGTGCTAGAAGTAACAATGTTGGCGTGCCCCAAGGCAGTATTTTGGGACCATTGCTATTTTTAATATACATCAACGACCTACCAAGTATAACAAATCATCAATGCGTATTGTTTGCTGATGACGTCTCAATCGTGGTAGAAGACAATAAGGATACGACATTAGAAGATTCTCTAAATGTAGAAGTAGAATCCGTTATAAATTGGTTACAACGGAATAATTTACGGGCGAATATATCTAAAACTAAATTTATTTATTTTCAAAATTATAATAGTAATGACAATTTTAATTTTAATTTGACATGTGGAAACGAAGCAATAGGAAAGGTTGATGAAGTAAAATTTCTTGGTATTACACTGGATAAATATTTGAATTGGAAATCACATATAGAACAAATTTGTAAGAAGCTCAATCGTTTTGTTTTTGCTCTGAAGAGAATAAGGCAAACCTCGGGTCAAAACACTGCACTGACTGCATATTTTGGCTATGTCGCCTCAGTACTAAGATATGGTCTAATAATTTGGGGTAATTCCACTCATATCAAAAGAGCTTTCATAGTTCAAAAAAAGTGTGTTAGAGCTATATGTGGAGTCGGACCAATGGTTTCATGCAAACCACTATTTAAGAGATTAAATATATTAACATTAACAGGGCTTTATATATTTCAAATAGGTTGTTTTGTCAGAGAACATCCACAGTTTTTTGACCATTGTAAGGACAAATCGAGCTCCAGAATACAATATAGAGACCCAACCAGATTATTGTTACCTACCCGCAAATCTGCTCTATGTCATAAAGGCTGTTTTATTATGACTGTTAAAATTTTTAATAAAATACCTAGACATATAAGAGAATCGCCGATTATGCAATTTAAGACAAAGTTGTTTAAGTGGCTTATTGAAAATTGTTTTTATAATGTAAAAGACTTATTTAACTAGATAATAGACATATTTATTTTGTATTATTTTATTCTGACATTATTATTATTACATACCATAATATTAATGAATTAATTATGTAGTGACTTTTCAAATTATATACGATTATTGAAAATGGGACGGTTTGCCATGATGTGTTATGTTTGCTTTTGAGTTCCTGATATTTCGAATCGAGAGTATGCCTAGTGTAAACCATATTCCCATACTTGTATTATTGTACGTCCGTCATGGATAAATTGTTGGTACCTCACTGTGACTTACTTAACATCCTGTATGTACACAATTTCTGCAATAAATGTTCATTTCATTTCATTTCATTTCATTTCATTTCATTTCATTTCAAATGCAGGTAGGTACCTAAGATAAGGACAATGGCAGTGCCGTCAGTACTAGGCATTGCTAAATCTTACGTGACACTGCTGGTTGCTCAACATCCCATGTTACCTCTACCTGTTTTTTGTTCAATTAAATGTTATTTTATTTGGTTACATTTAATTTATTAAAAAAAACATAGGTTAATTATTTAAGTACATACTCGTATAGGTATTTATTCCCGTCAAGATTTTGTGCTCTGCTGTGTCAGACACTTATCATCACCATAACAATATCTGGAACATACAAATTAAGGATTTAATATGCTTCGATGTGTTCATGTTTCAGCCCACCTGTGAAACTTCCCTCCCAGTGTGCCTACGACTCGATGCCATCTCGAAGTTAATGTCCCAAGTTAGCAGCCAAATTTTAATAATAATATATCTTTGTAATTTATTCGATCCGCGACGCCAGTGACAAACGTTTGTTCGTATTTCAGCATTTATCGTAATCGATGAACCTGCGGTATTATGGGGAATCGATTTTGAAGTAATTTAGGTGGTAACGGGTGAGGTTGATGAAGTTAGTCGGATTTGATACACCGCCCGCCGTGCGGTCACAAAGGCGCAATGCGGGGTCAAGTGGATCGCTTTACTTTGGAATACATTTTAACTGTAGGTACATACCTAAATCACGCAAGCGATGTTATGGAGATGCTAAGGAAAAAACGACGAGAGTGAGACGCTGCTCCTGGGCAATCAGTTCCCATTACCCATATACTTACCTATATATATTACCTACCTATTGTCATTTCTACTATTTTTGTCAAATGCCCATGAGATGCGGGGAACAGGCTAATAGTAGGTAATCCATGTAGCTCCCTATAATTACGTACCGCGATGCCCATATTTGTTTTTGTAAGCTGCCCTGAATATTAAATACAAAGTTCGCAATTAATTCGTGGTCAAAGTTTTACTTCGGCTTTTCATCCCTATCTTTTATACCACTTATACCTACCTACACCATAGGCTACTTATATAACCCTATACTAGTAGTACCCCGCGGTTTCACCCCCGTTCGCTATAACCCACAGAAACAGTTATTTTTTACCGCACAAAAAGTAATATATTTTTTATTCCAGGATCTATAGCATCTGCATACCAAATTTCGTCAAAATCCGTTCATCCATTAAATCATGAAGAGAGGACAAACACGCACACAAACTTACAATATTTGTAGGGTTAAAGATAGCCCAGCCCAATGGTCTATTCCGCCAACCAAACTGACCCTCAAGCGCCGTCAGTAGGCCCTGGTGCCGCCAGCGTAGATCTAACCACTGCCAAAGATGTGACATCATGGCCGCGCCCGTAAATTACCATTATCTGCAGACGCAGTGTAGTATTTATTATTTATGGGTCGAATCGGCCCGCCTCGGGGCTGATAGGGATGCTTTTTCCCCATGGCCTGTGGGGTGCTAATGTAGCAGGTGGTGGGCTGCTTGTTTGTTGTGATCATCGTGGTTTGGGTTAAAAATGTATTGGTGGTAATGTACAAATGTATTTAATTCCATCTTTATTTTTTTAACCCTATGTGCCTTATTTAGAAAATAAAGATAGAATTAGCATTGTAGAAATGACTATAGATTCTTAGATAAAGTTTTCGTTATCGTAGCTGATGTAGTGGAAAAATATTGTGCTGCTTAAAAATACACCTCAGGGTCACTTTTCCAAAAATTTGCGCGTAGTTAGGTTTGATATGTAATAAAGTATTTGACCAGCATTGTCTTATATAATTAATTGCTCTTTTGAACCCATACAATTTTCGTGACTGTAACAAAGATATAGTTTTCAATTACATGTTGAATCATGTACTTCAGAGCGCATATCCTTCACCATAGATTCGGCCAAAAACTGATCATTCCATTTCCACTTTAACCCCTTCCCGTCAATCTCAACCCCCCATCGGAGCTCCAATCGAACAACACCATACCTCAATGTCTTCCGAAATCGCTAATTAATAAAACTTAAGCCATAAATAAAGTGAAGCGATGGAGGTGGCTGTTAGCAAAAACTGTGAGCATCATAAAGCTGTCAGCGGGTGAGGCACTGCCTTTGTTGGCTCCTCCGATAAATCTAATAACAGAACAATTTCGGTCTTGCGCGTTGCAGGCGGATCTTTGCAGTACAGCGATTAGGGGCTTGGTTTCAATGCAATGGATCCAGTCTAGCCTGGTGGGAAGAAAAGAGGGGCTTGTTAAACAAAGGTTGGTTTTCGGCAAAGGAAAACATTGTGAGGAAACTCGCAGGGGTCACAAGGAACTCGAAACTCTCAAACTATCAAAGTGTGCGGGGCAAAGTTTGATGAGATGAGATAATAATTACTTATGTGTCTACGTTTAATTAATATGGAAGAATTTAAGGACTACCGGTAAAATGTGTTGGTCTTTATCCCTAATGCTATAAGTAAATGTGAAATATTGAATTTACGGACGTTTCCATGTTTGGCTGTTTTTTTAGTCAATCTCGTCAAAACAGCTACCTACTAAATCGGATTTTGATGAAATTTCGTACATAGTTTAATAAAATTTCCTATCGCAGCTGAAAAAATCGGAGAACAGTTTAATAGATTCATATTTGTACAGATTGTTATTGTACGCCATCTTTTAAAATTGTAGATTACTACTTCAGTGAATGCAAGGTCTTCATATGGCCTTTGACCATATTCACTCAGAGACATCTGTGCCAACGCGATCAAAGTTTTTAGTGAGTCCAATAACAAGAACGCAACGTGAAAGGCATGCGCATGCGCATGGTCACTGACCACGTTACTAGCGACATCTGTCTTTTAAGCTGTGAACTACAAAGACCATAATCAAGTAAGCTTCAGTAAAGTGTTTTAGTTATATTACCTACTTACTAAATTAGAAATTTGCATTTCTAAAATGTCCATTAAATATTCTACGACAAAGAGGTGACAAAGACTTAGTAAATTGCCTACATGAATAACTAATAAGTACGACTTTTTGAAATAATTCTTGTGTACATAGGTTCAACAACAATAATGACTAGAAATATAATTATAAAGATATGCCTACTCTATAAATAGAATGAGTTTATAAATAATTGTGAAAAAATACAGCAAAATATTTCTATTCCACACACACAAAAATTACAAAGACCAATCAACATTTCAGGGCATGATTTACACCATCATATTCACCGCCGCCGCTAGATGGCGCTGGCCGCTAAGTGGCGCCATTTTCGCCTCTACTTAAAGCGTGTTGGCGTTGTGACCGCGTTATTTATCGCGCCATTACTGAGCGGACCCTTAAATCATCACGTGACGTCGCCCTACGTGCGCTCTAATGAATGGAGTACGGGTTGCCGAAAACTTATTTTTTTTCTTCATAAAATTGTTCAGAAGCACTTAGGCAGAATCTATTAAAGGGCTGGGATTAATATGAGGCTGTATGAAGTCTGGTGGTTGATTTATGTGTCGCGTTCTATTGTTTTTGAGTGTTGACTTGTTCTGCAGTTTTGTTTATGGGTTCTTTTTTTGCCATCTTTAGTTACTTCTTCTTTTCATCTGGCAGTGCTACCAATTAATACCAGATTGAACCGTCGGCCAAAGTATGTACTTGTAAGTTATGTATGGATTTCCTACACCGTGCTTTGGATTGATGGCTGACTAGTGTGACCATAGACCATAACGAGCGGCATTTCGCTTAGAGCGATCTCTACCAGACACCCAGCCATAGTTGATCAAAGTGGGGTTTACCGTTTACTATTTACTAGGCGTATTAAGTCGAAAGGTCCTTGTGTTCTTCTACCGGGTCGAATAAGTATATCTAAAAAAATCCGAGGATTACTACCAAAATTAAGGGTATACGGGAATAAAGTATAGACAATAATTTCCACGTCCACGTAATCCGCTAAAAGCTCGCTTTCCTTACTTGATAAAATTCCTCAAAAGGCACAACTTGGGTCCGATAAATTTAACCCCGAAATAAAGGGAGCCATAAATTAAATTTCAAAGATCAAACATAAATATGACAAACGCAAAAATGTCCCAACAAAGCGCATACATCAGGGCCATTATCGCGTCTTTGGCCACAAAAGGTTGAAAAGTCGCGTTTCACACGTATCGCGTTATCGTACGTTCAAACCCTTACGTTAGAGGAGAATTATGTCGGTGGTGGAAATGCAGGAGTCGAGCGTGGAAACCTCCCATTTTACTGTTGCCTATTTGACATACAGTGACATTGCTTTAGTTTAACTGACTGTTTAGTGTAGTCACTGACAGAGTCAGGGACTCTCTGCCAGCTTGCATGGCATCACATATGGGTGGATTGGTGACGAATGTCACCTCTCCACAGCTATAGAATTTCGAAACATGGTCCTACCGCTGAAGCAACATGGTGAATGTTACCGCGAAGCTCCATCATGCTCCACGCCACAGGACTGCTCACGGGAGGGTTTTAAGGAATTCGACCCCTTCGCCCCTCTCTCCATCCCCCCAATGGCGTAGACAATAGCACAACAGCATTTTCCCTCTTAAAAAGGGTTCTTACTTTGATCTACGTCCCTATCGACATACTTGAATAGGCGACGTTTAGTTGCATAACATCTAAGCGTTGCCGTGCCTTGGACGGCATGAGGTATTCTGTATATCGATGGATATAATATTCAACCGTTTGTACACCGTCTCTCCTTTGAGCCTGACAAACTATGTCTCTATCTACAGTTGCTAAACCCACATCCAAAAGCAATTAGGTTCTCCCTTGCGTCGCTTCTCACTCGCACCAAACAATCGCTTCTCCGGGCGAATTATCAGGAGTCGTTCAAATGATTTATGTACACAATTATTGGGTTACTCAGGTACGATGTTTTGTGCGATCCGATCCGACCCGATATAAGTTCGGAGACAATGAAACTTAATTTAATGGTGTTTTGAAAGCTCTGACAAGATCGTAATAATATGTAGTTAGCGTGAACGATGTTGCCGATAACGATCGTGATTTGTGCTATTTTAATGGTGAAAATTTATTTCATTGAGTGAGATGCTATCAAAGATTATGCTTTGATTCTAGCTCTTTTACTAAAAACCGGTTCTCTAATACTCATACAAGAAACGAGCAGTTCTATTGACAACCCTTTTTAATGAATAGATTACACGCGAAGCCATAAATCTTACGATGGTATACGCCGCCCTAAAATAAACTTTACATTACTTGAAGACTCCCAGATTATAACTATCAGAAAACTCAGAACTACGGCAAAATCAGAACAACCTTAGCTCAAAATGCAATTTTCAATTAAATCCGCTGCAGCAAAGCGTAACCAAATCACAACCACTGCATCTAACCACAAGGGGACCATTTCCACAGCTCCACTAGAATCTATCACTGTCACCGATGCTTACCGAAACTAGTCTGCATAAATCCCACAAGTATAACACGATTTTGACATATCATTGATCTATCCCAGCCCAGGATAACCTCAACACCTAGCTTGACTCCCCCGGGACATCGAGCCGTACCTGTATTACTTTTACTATCACATCTACTCTCGACTCTCTATAAATCATCTCATACATTGACGGCTCGAACTGATTTCAATGTCTCAGCAACAAGATCGAGCGAGCAATGTGCTGATTACAATTCGAAATAATCACGTTACAGAAGCTTCTGCCACATGCTTTTGTCGATACAGTAGCCCTTTCAGGCGTAAGTCGAAACTGTTTGCCAAGAGATTATATTCGTAGTGTGTAGGCCATTTAAGTTTACATTTCAGCGATGGTGAACTGGTGGTTAAACGAAGCACACAGACATATTGGAGTAGATAGTTTGAGAGACAGCTCCTATCAACCAGTGACACCTACATATTGTTTAGACGTGTGTTTTATTCGGTGAGAGATCTCTGTTTAGAATTGAACCCTGAAAATTGTCTTCAGGTAGATCGAATACATTACTCAACTGTCGACTGCTGTGTGAATGGTGCTTGTCGACGATTGTTCCGATGTCAGAAGGCGTATGCTTACTGTATAGGTGCTTACTGTGTTGTTTAAGGTATTTATTTGTTATACTATTAATTTTAATTGATCTCTGGAAACATTTACACATCATTCTAAAATTGGCTAACAGAGCACTGTCAAAATATCAATGTATGGAACTTACTATCAGGCAAATTCCCTGCTCGCAATCAAAACAAAACAAAAAGGGCTTCACATGTTTATTTCCTGTGCAACAAAAACATTAAAATTAATTATGCATGTTGATTCATAGATAAACCGTCATACTACAAGATTTACAACCAATCTTGATACTGGCACAACTAAATTTAAAAAGGGCTGAGGATGTAACTGTTATTTAATCTGTGGCTGACTAGACTATAATCTGTGGTCGAGCTTCAAGCAGCTGACAATCAAAAAAATTAAAAAGAAAGTGCAATAAATATGGTTTTATCAGATCAAACGTAGTCTGTAGATATGTCTGTATATAAATATAGCCCGTTCGGTATTTTTTATGATAAAAGTTAATAATAATGTGGTATAAATCAATGGGTGAATGGGATTGTCGGGAGACGGTGGTGAATGATTTGTTGTAATGCGAGCTTCGGTCGGGCGATGTAAGGGTGCGATGCGTTTTGATACTTTAGTAGCGTGTGCTTAAGGACTATTTTCTTATAAATAATATCTTTACGCTATGCTGTTTAAACTTGGTTAGCATGGAGTCTGATGAAATTGAGACAATATTTAATCAAAATATTCCCATAAGTTTTGCACTAGATGTTTTTTTCTTACTCATGTTGATTTTGTATTGGCATTTTGATCTTGCCTAATAATTTTGATATGATCCTACCCAAGGGTCTCTGACTATCAATCGTACTATACTACTACGGACTTTATTACGCTGTCCTAGTATAACCAAATATTGTCATTTTCATAGAACCTACATTGACATTAAAACAAATATGTATTTACAAATAAATTTCTGTTATACATTAGGCTAAGTATTCTTTTAACCCTAAAATCACTCGTATATGTAAGAAAATATCTTAATATCACTATTAACGAACTACGATCAAATCGTCTAGAGCTGATGTAGTAAATCACTCCACCCGGGGGTATCTCGCAGTCTCTATATCGGCACTACTCTGTGATACCGCGGGCGGATGGATGGGCGGTACAGTCGGACTCAGAAGTCACTGAACAAATGGCTGCATCTATTTTAAGTTTTAATTTTACACAGGCAAAATGTTATTGGTAGTGAAATATGAAAGTTAAATCACTGAAATGTACAGCTACTAAGAGGTCATTTGTATATTATACCAAAAATATTGAGTACCCATCAAGTTAGTAGGTTACGAAAGAGGATTTTTTTAGAAAAGTACGTGTAGAACTAACACGAAAATCTGCTCATTTAAAAAAATATATATTTTTATACTACAGACCAGTGCTGATGGTAAGTGCCACGTCTGTCCATAACAATTGCAGTGCCGCCCAGCACTTTGCAAATCCTTACGCGGCACTGCACTGCGCTCGTCACCATTTCAGTCAGCAAGTCTATACTTGTAAATAAAATCGCACTACGCTTTATAAAGTTAGTTTTGAGAAGGAAACCCCCTGCTAACATATTCAACTGTTCTAGGTAACACAAACAAGGCATACCTAACTAAATGTTGAGGTAAACGCCAGGCTGCGGTGACATACGGACAGGGGAAGACGGGGCTTCCCCGGGCCGGGGCCCGTGTTCGAATTTTGATGAGACCACATCTTGCATCGACGTTTTATGTCCTTGGTGATTTATTTAATTCCTATGCAGTGGATTGTTTAGGTACATTTAGTAATATCGAGCGTAAGTTTCCTTAGAGTTCGTTGATGTAGCATTAGAGTTGAGCAGGTAAGCTGAAAAGTTACTCCGTTCGCATCAATTGTAACTGAAGCATTGTTTCAGAAAGATAGAGAGAGCGAGATGGATCTAGATTCTAGACAGACCATAATATGATGGTCAGGTTGATAAGCGTTACCATTATCGGTATTTCCGCACATTGCTGATCACGGGTCACATCTCTACTCACTTTTTCAGGAGGATTAGGACACAATCCACCACGGTACGCAACGAAACAGCTGTTATTATAGGTAGGAGAGAAAGTTTTTTGTATACTTATATTTACGTAATTTAAAACAAGACTGGATCCTTAGAATAACAACACATAGAAAACAAGTACTACAACAGTAAACAAGTACTCAGACTTTTTGGGCCTGATTCGGACTTTGACTCGCTATTGCTCGAAATCAAAGCTTCTGTGTTTATTAATTTTCCCTGCTTTTGGACTAAATACCAACACGCATGCGCTTGTGTGCGTTTTGGAGAAGATAATTACATACCACTCACGCACACATTAATAAAAAAGTGGCTTCACTTTTGAGTGAAACTACGCGTGGAACTATCCTTCTTAACGTTATTATTCTTAAGACCGGATCAATATAAGGCCAGTAATATATTGCTAACAAAATATCAATCACAAATCACACTTGACAGATCCCGGGCCGGTCCGAGTGAGCGAACAAATGAACGAGTGGAACTTAATTGTCGGCCCAGCATTATGATTATCGTGCGCAGGCGCAGCGGTCTTGTTTTACACAGATATTTTATCGAACGGCTGTTGAAGCTACACGTTATTGCTGACTTTACTTGACTTACAAAATACAGTTTTTTATAACTAAGCTTTTAGAGAATACGTACGTATTATAATATTATGGGACTGCAATCTGACCACAATATGAGCTTTTACGTCATATCTATTTATTTATTCTAAACAAAACCTATCACCTATATTATGTTTACGGATCCAGACTAGTAATTTGAGGAGTTCACTTATCAACGGCTCTATCATCGGATTATCTTTTACATCATAATAACTATTAATAATGCAATATATAATACCTACAAGTATGTAGGTATAATCGGTATATTACAGGCCTATACAATTTTAACTAATTACAGACAAATCAATCCATTATAGACATGTACGTACCTGCACAATGCGCTAAAATCTGAGCGAATGCCATTGTGAATAAGCTTTACGCTTCCTATCAGATAAACATTTTAAATTTTTTCTTATGACAAAATCGTAGCCGGTAACAAGTACACGCACATTTACAAATATTTTTCATCGTACAGACAAACAGACAAATCCACCTTCAGATCAATAAAAACACAGATACAGACTATCTACAGATTATAAATATTTCAGCCACAGATTATAAATTAGACGGCCAGTGATGGGAGGGGCGTACGGAGGATCCTACTCTTCGATTTATGTTGCAGTGGTAAGCCAGAATGGTCAAGGCAGATATTGCTATTTTCTTTTGTTGTTCTTTTTGATGTATGAAACTAATTCATGTATTCTATTTCACGAAGATCGCTCAGCCAAGGATGTAGTAATGCCTTGTACCGATAGAAAAGCGTGTGTCTGTGTGCGTGTCGCGGCTTTCGGTGTGCCTAGTGCGAGTTTTGACAATTTATTTACGCGCTCGGTCCGTTTGGCGTAAACTTGAAATTGTATGGAATAAGAGCAGCGCCATCTAGTGACTGATTCACTGACGCTAGATGGCGCTGCTCTTATTCCATACAATTTCAAGTTTACGCCAAACGGACAAGCGCGTAAATAAATTGACAAAACTCGCACTAGGCACACAGATCGAAAGCTCACGCACACTACAACAATGGCATGTATACGTAATCAAACAATCGTCCTGAAATAGAATATCTACCTATATAAAATATATATAAATAGAATATCTACATATACATAATTATAACGAGGTGTTTTTAAGCTCGATTGTAATTTTGCACCTAATGCTATTATTTCCTTAACTTATACTTAACTTTTCGGAGTAGTCCACTAGTATTGTGATTGCATTGCGATACTTGACGCGGAGTTGATTGGTAGTGGGGGTTTTTTGGCCGCCTAAAGGCCTCTGGCGTGGCTTCTTGATCGATTTAACGTGTCTCCCATGCATGGAGGCGTGCGAATGCCATGCCACTAAACAATTAGCCATCCGAGTGTGCACCGCCGGGACGTCGCTTAACTTCGTTTATGATCCTTTAGTAAAACTATGCCAAAGTCGTGAAATGAGTGATAATCACTTGTATTTATCTATTTAACCGATTACAGCTGAAGGCTGCGTTTCACAGACTGTATGGTATTAGTTTTTGCCCACTTCGTCTGCGTCATCGTATTAAAAAGTGTTCTACGTCCATCTCTATGGTTAGGTTTAAGGTAAGGTCATCAAAATTGGTTCAGTGCATGGTACTGTTGTACAAATGTTGTCAATCGGAACAGACACTTTTGCATTCATAATAATGTTAGTATCGATTATTTGACATTACCAGCTATCTGCGCTGTAACCTCTGAAGGTTACAGAGCTGGAAACGTTCGCCGTTGATGGATACTCAATCATCGTCACCATCATCGTCAGCCTTATCCCGCTCACTTCTGGGTATAGACCTCCTTTTGCTTGTGCCTATGCCACGGTCCTGTACTGTTCCTGTGCGATCCCGTGCTGTGTGATCATCATCATCATCATCATCATCATCATCATGACCAAATAAACATGTAAACAACTTCAAACTATTTATAAGCGTCCTACAGTCTTAGAAGTCGGACGCAGCCCGCGGGCCCAATTTTTATTTAAATTTATTTTCTGCTATGTTTAATCGAACCGATCGTAGACATTTGTTATATTTTATTAATTGTAGGTTTGGAGCTGAGGTGATTAGAGCTAAATAATCGTTTACAGGCGTGATGATAAAATATTGGATGTACTTGTGTGGTGTTTACCGGCATCCTTAGTTAATCAATGGATACGAACATAGAAGTTGGCATAATTTTAATGGTTGTGGATAAAACAACGACTAAAATGGTGATTAAGGAACCTTAACCTTATATAGTTTGGAAATAACTATAATTTTAGATAGTAATGAATACAGGTATTGTTAATGAAATCATACAAAATTATGACCATGATATTTTTGTATTACTATTACTATTTTCTATTTAGTAAACTACTATATTCTATTGCTAGTAACGTATTTTGAACTGTCATTAATGAAGACGGCTGCGAACGATCAGCTATCTACCTTCAAAACTTTTTTCTTTGATTACTTGTACTACCTATTTATTTAATTCTGTGGTGTGGTAATTTTTTTTATCAACTAAGCAGTAAGTGCGCAAATGTTACTGTGTTCCAGTTTGAAATACCTATGGTATATCGATATTAGTAACATAATCATGACTAGCCCAATACATTGCTGCACTATACATTTTGCTATTATAAACAAAACATAGTTTTCAGCCTACCAATCATGATGATAAGCGCCACACCCATACTCAGTAAAATAAATATTTTATAATTTTTGGCCGGTTATTCTAAATGGTAAAATTAAATTTTAGGTAAGTTATAATCCAGTAAACTTAGTAGTCTTCGTAACTTGGTAGTCAACAAACTTTTCGACTACTTTCAGATATAAGAATACTCGACGTTGACCAGATTTGCATTATTAAAAATCATATTTCTACGAAATAAAGCTACTCACACACTCTTCAAGTTTCGGCTCGTAGGAGTCGTGTGTTCGGCCATCGAAACTTGGTAATTATGAGAACGATAAATAACTTTACTTTAAGGCGTGACTTGGTAAGGCTGAGTACAGGATAGAATAATTTTGAAGTGTTTTTGGAATTATGTTCTATGTAGCTCTAGGCTTTCGTCGCTGTTAGGTACATCTTACTTTCGCGAGTCGGAGCCATTATAAATAATAAAATTATTTGGCAACACTGAATTTATTGCTGCATGTCTTTCAGTTAATAACAATTTGAGAAAGTGACAGCCAATTGTGTAAAGGACCATAGTTAAAAAAGGTGGGAAAAAACTTCTAAATATTAATACAGATGTGACCATGACCAATGTATACTGTTTTTTGCGTGTAATCAAATTAACCTTTGGCACACCATACAGAACAAACAAAAAGAGAGTACACAGACAGACACACATAACACACTGTCATTTTTATACTTTTTTTATTACCTAACATTAGACCTTTATAATATCATATCACTACTTATTTGGTTACAATTAAATGAAACTACGCAACTTTTTCGTCCATGTGCACTACGCACGAGCCATGAATCATACCGGGTGAGCGAATGACAAGTCTCGGCTCTGTTAATTGCTATAAACATAGAAATTTTCGGGCAGTCGAGATTTATGTCGGTTTGTTGTATAACAATGAGACGTCCGTAACTATCGTAACTGCGGATGGTAGCTGATGTATGGAAAATGAAAGTTCGAATTGTGATTGGATGGTCTATTGTTTTGAAACTTTTAAATGATAAATAGTATGTATGCACCTATGTTTATGGGATACGTAAGGAATGTTTTATGGAGATTATGAGCTGTGTCTGAAAACTGGGTTTATTTGTATATTGTAAGTTAGTAAATAATACAGATATTTGCTCTGAGTCTGAATGTTTGTGGATCCATGGTCCCTATAGCTCCTAATTTCTTTGACATAGATAATATTGTATTATTGTATGTGACAGAAACTATAAATATAAATTACCATCAAACATAGGTCTTATTATAAACCAACTTTAATTGTGTTTACCGAAAAAAATACTGATATGCCTTATGTTGGGTTGACCTTTTTCTAATAAAATATTAACAGAAATCTTCGAGATGAAAAATGCACATAAAGAACTTCAACCTTTTTTAAAGTCAGTTCCAAAAGTATAAATTCGTATCGAAGCAGCAATAAAAGCTGAATTGAAATAATTTATGGAGGATTTTAGTGCAATTTCTGGGTGGGAAAACTTAAAGCGATCGATTTTGAGAACCCATCCGACACTTCAGGGGGGGCACATCAAAGTTTGCATAGTCAGAACACGTGGGTACGCCCGTACGCGCATATGACACGGTTTTTCGGTAGAAAGAAAAATTTAATGTATGGGAACTGATTACCTACCTAGTTGCAATTTTGCGCATATTATGTTCGATCATCCATAGGACATAATAAATTCAACACCTTTTACACTTTTTTACAAGCACTGTACTTACGTTATTATGCATACAAAAGTATTTATATAGATAGTCAAAATATACTTGTACTTAGTAATGTAACGTCTACTTATTGAACAATTGGGCATACTTGTGAAAAGGGAAGAAACAGACTGTTACTTTCGCTTTTGTAATGTTAGTCAGTTTAGGTCAATGATTGCCGAGTTTTTCACGTAGATAGATACCTTCATACAAACAAACTTTACATGTTTTTAGCACGATAGTAGGTATCAGAGAAAAATAACGGACCCGTCTACTAACTCCGCTTCGGCTTACACAACTTAGTGTTATAAAATGTTTTTACCACAAAAATACCGTATCACCTTCTTATTAATTTAAAAACCATTTACTCTCCACTTTTAACTACGGCCATCGCAATCGTTACGGTGAGTGGCATATCGATATCACCAATATCGATAATAATATCTCGATTAACGCTAAAGTCGTTAGCTCCGTATTACAATATCGATTTGGGAATCGTCGCTGATGGTTTTTGTTACGATAAAAGTTTTACGATTTTTATATTGATTCTTGAGGCGCCCGAATTGATCCTTTCGAACTATTGACACGTTCGTATTGACCTGGTTGGGATTCGATTTCACTGTTGACCCGAGACCGACTATCGAATAGGTACCTACGTATTAATTATAACTTTGATGCCGAATTTTGCGTACCTAATTGTTGATGAAATTATTTGCAAATAATATTATTTTAACAAATGTACATTTGTTTATTATTTATGTTATAAGTAATTATTTCAACCCGAAACAATAAGAAAAAAGAAGCCGAAAAAATAATGTCAATGTGATTTTGTAATGGCGGACGACAAAAAAATTATGGTGGAGTGACGTCGTCTTTGTTTATACGTAACGTGTACCAATAAATAGCATCATAACAATAAAAATGGTACCTACCAGATCCAGGATTGAGAAGCCTTATATTATGTATAAAAAGGTGTTATTTTTTAATTAAAAGCTAATTAATAAAAAGAAGTATAAATTAGTATGTAGATTCTGCCTTGCGCCATAATATTATCTCGCTACCTCAATGAGTTTACTTTTTGAATCATTTAATAGCAACATACATTTTACTTACAAAAAAAAAACTTTGTACAATTGAATGGTTAATTGGTCACGTATTGTCCAAGACAATGGAAACGCGCACGTTCGCAGTGCATCGACGCGAACGCATCAAACTCCGCCGTTGCGACACGAACGCTTCGGATACACTATTATAAAGCGCCAGTGTGAAAGGCAACCGATTTGCCAGTTTTAATGTTAAAGTGGTGAGAGGAGAATCATTGGGAAGATTAAATTAATACGGATCTTAAAACTTATAATAAAAAATATTATTTCGCAAAAACAATGTAAGCAATCAAGAGTGACTTTGAGCAAATAGGTGTCGTAACCTTTTCCGATTCCGTTGGTAATGATAAAGTTAAATGAAACAGTTAATATCAATAAAAATGACTGTTTTGATGTTGAAGGAGTTAAAAACATTTCATACAAACGTACACTCCATTTAATCGACTCTAATTGAGTTTGAAAGTTTGTAGACTGGACTGTGCCTAATTAATTTATATACAAAAGTTTTATCATTCATACGCTTCAGAAGGATCATGATCAGCTCATAATCACGGAGGCAGTCAAGAAAGCAAACCGATGTTGCACCAAAACTGATGGAAATTTAATTAATCGTAAATTATCCGCGAAAATAAAATTATTGAAACGGGTACGGACATACTTTATTCTTAAATTTCAATTTACGAACAATGTATCAGGAAGGATCGTAAAGTTTTTTATAAATAAGTATAATTAGGTGTACAAACCGTGCGAAGCCTAAACAGTTTACTTTTTTAAATGAAAATGTAATTCTCGTCTACATTTTTGGCGATCATTGGATGTATGCTTTATTTACAATACGTGTGCGTTTGCGAACATTAGAATAAATTTAAAAAGTTTGTAATGCCGCCTATAATCTGTAGGTGTGTGTAGAATTTTGACAACAATGCAAATTGGTTTAAAAAGATTGAATTTGATTATATTTTTATTTGAAAGTGAACGTGACTACTTGTGCAATATTCTTACGTTTTTTAAATTGTATACCTACTTATTATATTTCTCACAATCTCGGTGTGAAAAATTGTGTGTTTTACGCGGGTTTCAAACGACTCACTCATACTCGATTCTATGTGCTCTGTTCTATGTGCTACGCTCGTGAGGCATAACATCGAGTAATGAATGAGTCGTTTTCGTCCCTTGTAAAACAAACTACTATTCTTCCTGTCTTACGCAAAATTCTCCCAATTGTCTGATTCAAATCGAAAATCGTACTATAGGTGCGAATTATTTAAGTATAGGAAATAGAACAACGCTCTTATAATAGGTCAGCCAATAAAGGTTGCGCCACACCAGGTAGCTGACCCAATAGCTATAATACATAAAGCTACTTTTTAATCAGCCAACACTGTAAAGCCGACACACACTCGTAAACCACGATAGTGGATCCCCAATCAACAGTGTTGTCAGCCGTCAGTCTGGAGTTATCTTTATCACCATCCGTCTGGGATGGCGGCGTGTGTGCTGGGATTAAGCTGATGGTGACTTGTTTATGGAACTGTGACGGTATTAGAACCTTTTCTAGGGAGCGATGGTGGACGAGCAACATTTGTACGAACCTAATTATTGTACGTTTGTTCGTTGAATGAGGCAGGCTCTGGTGTCTGTTTGTCGAGCCGCCCAAGGGCCTATGAGGTGACTTAACGAATGCTATCGCTCGAAAACGACCGGGAAGCGAAGGCACGGAGCGATGGATCTGCACACGAGTTACGAAAAGTCGAAGGACGGGGATCGAACCCAGTATCATTGGATTGTGAAAGGAACAAGCACTACTACTCGTACATATTACCTACTAATTCTTCTTGTAAGTTTTAAAGTTACAGGTTCTGTAGCGATTGGTGACATTTAAATTTAAACTAGGAAATTCTTGCACCAGGATATAATATTACAATAACACATCAACATTTACAATGGGCATGACGCAATGAACGCGGATCTTCTACTATAATAATTTCAAGTTGACCGAATTAAAATTCATTTATGATCCGATATCGAGATTTAAAATGCACGTCTGATACAATAGTTAAATATTTATAAATATTATATTTATCTAAAGGAAATCTCTGCAGAAATCTAAGCAATAATTATCACCAAAATGTCTATCTACGATATTATAACAAATTTATAAGATTAGGTGGCATAAATCGGTACAGTTCATTATTCGCAGGTGTAAATCTAGTCACTTTTTCTATAGGAAATCAGTGGAAATTAAAGCGGTGAAAAAACACCGTAAAGCATTTACCGTGGTCGCCAATGCATTGCAATTTGTATTAACCCTGTTTGTTTACCGAACAAAGTAGTGTTGGCGCCTCGTGTCCATAAATTAGAAGAGTTTGTCCATGATTATGCCCATTTGTCCATATGTGTAAGGACCTTGGCAACTATCAATCGATAACAATCGAAACCGTTCACTCAACGTGGTTTCTTAAACATGGATGGAAATCCGCACATCACATGCTTCTTATGACTAAAAGATAAGCACAGTTTCTCGAAATCTCAGATCCAAAAGTATCAAACCCAAAAAGCACTAACGCCACTTTTAATAAAAAAAAAACACTTTTACCATGGTTTCCAAAAATCGCAATCGCTACTCATTTGCGAATATCGCCAAGCGAGGCGATATAACGAAGGTTCCTCGGACATTTCAAGTCTTGACAGAAAGTCAGCAATTCCAGAAATGTCGTCCATTGACGGACACACTTGTCGTAAAGTTTTATATGTACACAATTTATTAGGGTTCCGCGTTTGAAGAGCGCAAACGACGAAATAGGTTCTCGCTCCGTTCGTTTGTTATCTAGAGGATGACTGACTCAGTTGATTCTTAGAGAACTCGTCGAGTTTGAGGCGTTGTTTCTGTTTGAATATCCGAGCATATTGAAACCAACTGATATTGTATTTGTGCCTTTTTTTGTTGTTTATGTTCAACGTTTATTACTTTTTTAAATCTACACATTCGCTGGCAGACTGCTAATTGTTCTACGAAATCAAAGAAGTCAGTCTTGATTATGTGAGTTAATTATTGAATTTGTATACTAGTATGTATATAAAATAAAGCTGTTATTTCTTTTGTTACACTTCTTCGCACTGTCAGTTGTGGACGATACTTCGAATCTCATAAAAAAAAAATACGGAACCTTTTCAAATAATCAACTACTTTCTTAACCGTCAACACTTATAGTCAATAAAAATTCGTGCTCGCTTCCCAACGATCCACAGTCCGAAATTATAGTATTTTTATTGTAATAATATATGTTTTTATTATAATAATATATGCGTTTATCGCGCCTGAAGTGGTCGTCAGAGGGGCGGCCGTGGAGGAAAGTTTCAGATAAGGTCCGAGGAGCTGTGAAAGGAGCTTATCTGATTGAGCTTTTTAGTGTTATTCAAAAAATGAATCGTTCGGCGAATGAGTGCTGATTAGATTTTTTATATGTTTGCTGTGGCTAAGGTTATTGTTATCGCGACTATAAATTGAAATGTGAGCTATTCTATCTTTCAAGTTAGATCAAACTGCACACGGTGTGCAAATTTGATTAAAATCGGTTCCGTAGTTTAGGAGTCCATCGCGAACCAACCAGCCAAAACCAACCAGCCCTATCCTGTCCAGTTACCTAGTATTATTGATCATCAGGCAGAACAACCTCCAACCAGCCAATCTAGACCTGTCCAAGCTTACTATGACGTCTTATTGCGATCCAATTGAGGACCTAAACAGAATTGTTTTACTTATTAATAGTACGACGACGTCTAAGATTGCTGCCATTTGAAATCTAAAGGCATTGACTTGTACTTAAATGATATCGAAAGTCTTGTAAAAACTTTATTAAACGTAAAACAACTCTGTTTAGGTCCTCGTTCTCAATTGGATCGCAAAAAGACGTCATGGTAAGCCCCCAGTTCCTATTATCTAGTATCGGTCATCAGAGAGGTTCCAAATCTGCCGCTGGTACCTTCCATCTAGCGCCGCCCCCCGAACTTCACGTAAGACGTTATTTATGGCCAAGAGGCGGTCGTGTCCAAAAAGCTTAGTTGTGTCAAAAGTTGAGCGTTAAATCATAGGCCACTATCTGGACGGCACAGGCCGGACAGTGGCCACTAGTGTTGGGCGCGTGTCCGTTGTCAGGCGGGACACGGGAATGACGGACGAAGAAGAGTTGTTGGCGGTGTGTCGATTGAAGCAGAGATAAGCTCTGGATCGTAGTTTCCAGCCAGGCTCTGACTATCCAATAGCCTCTGGTGCATTCTCACTCAGGACGCCGGAACAAAGGGGCCTTACCATGACCTCTTATTGCGATCCAATTGCAGACCTAAACAGAATCGTACCACTCACGTTCTACTCAGTCGTACCATAACGTCTTATTTTGACATCTTCGACGCTCAGTTTAGGTTGCCGCCATTTTATATTCAAAGGATTTACGTCTGCTTTATTGATATCGAAACCGAGGTATTACTATTATTTCATGTTTCGTTCATTCATTTGGTACTAACCTACTTCTTTTGACCTTTTTACCAATACTGAACCGCTTAGCTGTCATAATTAGCGGCCCAAGAAAAGTTAAGATTTTCTCGCCAAAACTGAATCGTTTTGATACATACTACACTTTGCACATTCCCAAGACTGACGAAACCCGAGGATTCGACCCGTGGTCACTTCGACAGATTAACTGTAATCATCGCGGCACCCGCCACGGTCACAACTTCAACAATACCAGCCTTTTGTTCTGAGAATACGAGTTGTAGCCCCGACCGTCAACGAAACCTCTCTAGTCTCTCGCCTGGACGAGGAATCCTAAGATGTTGGACTCACACGAACAATAACAACATCGAGTTTTGGTGGGAATCCTATAGTAAGACGTTAGTTTTGTATTTTTTTCACAAACTTGTGCTTCTTCAAATGTTAATGTGTAGTATTGGTGGCATAGTAATCACTTAGTGTTCGTTAACGTAAACGAGTGTGGGCGAATGATATTAACCCAAAAAGCGTGTCACTTCGCATTTTTTCCAAATCACCCAAGAAGTTTCAGTAAAGCATCCACTACTTTTTACTGAATCGTGACTTTGACCATGTAAATACTTAATGATTAATATTCCACCAATATTGCACATTAACGCTCGAAGAAACACAAGTTTGAGAAAATGATACAAAACCAAAAACATCTCACTATAGGATTCCCGCCAAAACTCATGTACCTACCTAGGTACTTTATAGCTTACAGCTCCACCACGGAGAATTTTATCGCAAATGAATGAGCGAGGAATGAACGTTAACCTTACGTAGACGGAAAGAGCTATAGACGATTGGTATCGGTAGTCTCTTTCCCACAATAAGGAGAAGACCATGAGAAGACTATTCAAATGTTACTCGTGACGGAAAAGGACAGAGCTAGTCTATATTTTGCATCTTGCTATAAGTAGGTAGTATCCAGCAGTCTGTGGCTCTGCTTTCGATACCTACATATAAAAAATAATATTTTCACGGTTTGTACCATAGACGAAGTATCAATAGACTTGACAAAAGCGTAAACCCGAAAGGGACGGGACACCTATGCTGCAATTGATAAATCGGATAAATTTAATACACTTTATTTAGGTGTAGCTCCAATCATTAGTGCGACAAAAACAAAACATCATCGTACTATCCTACTTACTCCTTTGTCTATTTGTATTCACTTGTCTCTTTTCTTCCCCGGATCTGGAGTTTAAATATCATACCTATCTGTTAAATTAATAATCTGAGGTTTGTGCATAGCCATAGATAATATTGTTCATTCATTCTAAGCTTAGCGATGTCAATCAGGGACATATTCATGGTATTTTCAAAACCCCCGATAATGGTAATTGATACATTGCTAAATATCGATATTTTCTTAGTACCTACCTATTTTGGGAATTAAAATACTGAACACGTGTGTAACCACACGGCACAGGTAAATAGGTACCTACGCGCAAGCCACATTCTTCTCGTGGTCGTCGGCGTGGAAACAATTTTCAAATAAAGGACTATTTCTGCTGTGTAAAAAAATGATGATTATAGCCTCAATTGCAGCTTGAACACGGAACGCTCAAACACACGCACAGACAAGTAGGTACGCGCAAGCCGGGCTTGCACATGCAAAATTTAAAGCAAGTCGAAAAGTGTACAAGCCAAGCCCAGATCCCACACAGAGAGCACACACAGAGAACACACACACAGATCCCACAGTGTTCGTGTACAAGCCGGCTTGCGCATGCAAAACTGTGGTGAAGCTTGTGCGTGTGGTTGGCCGTTGGCCGATGTGTATTTTAACCGATATTTTATATCGATACCCAGGTACCTCAAAAATATCAGTATTTCAGTGCCCGTTGTCGATCTCAATACGGTTATCTTTAGAAGTAGGTGATGGTACGAAATTAGTCGATTCCATTTAGGAACCTAAACTGGATAGAACCTAAAGAAAATCGTTTGCTATAAGGTGGGAGTAGGCCCCCAGTTTTGAGGTTTTCATTCTGCGTTTTTGGATTGCAAAGCTCTCTGATTACCTGTAATGTTTAAAAAAATTTTTTAATACGAGACTGTTTGCTATGACTGTGCTCCAATGAATCGCATTGCAGAAACGTACGAGTATGATTTTGGTTTTCGTACATAGAAAAAACACGGTTAAAACGAAGTCTAGCTTTGTGATCGAGAGTTGGAATGAAAGTTAGAATCGTGATGCAACAAACGAAGGTGCTGATATACGCCGTGCGACAATGGAAACGGTCTCAAGCTAAGTGATCCGGCACAAAATGAAATATGATGACACTTTCACACATTACAATACGAATTTTTCGTGTAAATGAAAAAAATAACTATATTTTTGGTGGCATAAAGCTGCAGCCGAGATGCTGAGAGCTTCTCTTCCTATTGTTTTATTTAGGTCGCACCAACTCTAAGTACACACAGATAATGTCAATGTTCGCTTTTGTATTATTTTATAGAACTTACTCTACATACTACTTAGTATTTTTATTTATAAGATAACACGTATTGGCAAACAGAGACAGTTATTATGTGCCATCAAGTCTCATAATTACGCAAATGTTATGTAGGAATTCTGATCATATGAATACGAGATTACAATCAATATTTTCACCTACTTCCTCTTAATATGAGTATACAATGTTGAAGTTTTGCATGTTGGATCAGTGTTTATTGTTACCTACTCATTTTTATATTCGTTTTTATTTCAAACTAAAATATAATAGACATCAATAAAAGTAGAGTTGTTATTTTACAAGGCCCTATAGCAAAATCCTGCGTTACTTATCCCTATATAACTCATATGATATAATCGAGATGGCCATTTCTAATTTACCAGCTTGTTGCAAGCACAGTATATGAGCAGTATGTGATCTAGGCACAACCCTAATTCAATTTACGTTGGTCCTAGGTGAAGTCTAGCAGTAATGCAAATAACTTTGCTTGTGTAATTATAAGGCATTAGTATTATTGTGGAAATGAAGATCTGATGTTTAGGTTAGGTTAGGTTAAGTTAAGTCATTGGTGAATATGAATATTGTCAATGTTTCAACTCTTGTGGAAGAGATGAGACGTTTGGTTTGAAATATAATATCACAGTGGCAGGGTAGAAATTCTAGCATGTTAGTCTAGTTGTCTATCTATTTTGAGAATGGGATGTCTGCTAATGACTTTTGCAATGTGAAAAAAACCACTAACATGGAGGAAAACGTACTGGCATAGTGTGTCTAAACATTTTCCACGATCACAAAGTTATTTGTGTCAGCTCGAATAATTTTTAAAGAGCGTCCATACTGCACACGGCCTTTAACATCAGAGGGCAGGACCTACTTTCATAAAACACCATCAAATAGGGATCGTCCATTAAACGAAACCGATCGAATCGGCTTCACGATAATTGCTACAACTGTTGTTTATGCGTACAATTAACAATAAATAATATAACGATCTCATTAACCTAGCTGCCCGGTCGGTTGTGTAGTTTTTAATTGAATTATTGACATGTGGAGAGTATTTAGTAAATGTAACTGTGGAGAATCGATACCTATATTTAGCGATTTATTCGCAATGCACCTATTGTTGTTTTTTATACATTAGTAGCAGACACGGCCACGCGTTGCTGTGGCTAAGGTTTTTGTTATTGCGACTATAAATTGCGATGTGAGCTATTCTATCTTTCAAGTTACATCAAACTGCACACGGTGTGAAAATTTGATTGAAATCGGTTAAGTAGCTTAGGAGGCCATCGCGGACAAACAACGTGACGCGTAATTTATATAATATATTTAGAAGAAGAAGATAAGATAGGTTAGTATTTGACCACGGTCTCACCTGGTGCTGGTGATGATTATATAAATACATAATATGCTCAGTATTTCTCAGGCTGGTATGGGACTGGCTGTCAAGGGCCGCTGCTAGAAAACCCCGATAGGAGTTTGGCGACATTTTCTCCGTGACTTTTTTATTGAACTGCTATTTCGATGTGCTAAATAAGTACTGTGGTAAGTAGTAATAATTGCTGACCGCGTACCGGCAGACGCGACGTGGGCAGGTCCCTAGCACGGTGGACCGACGACGAGGTAAAGGCCACGGGAAACAGCTGGATGAGGGAAGCACTAGGCCGGTCATCGTGGAAGGCATTGGGGGAGGCCTATGCCCGGCAGTGGGCGTCTGTCGGCTGTTAAAGGGGAAGAAATAAGTAGGTAGGTACTATCATTTTGATTGCGTATACATAAGTTCAGGGTTTAAGGAAAAAAAGGCAATTTTAACCCTACAATTCCAGTGATAGAAACGATGTCATCTGAATCACCCACAGATCTGAGTCACGACAATCATTCATGAATCAATCAACACTGATCAGTGACAATTGGAACAATATAACTTTAGATTGACCTTATCAGACCATGAGCATATGGTTATAGACTACTAGTTAGTATTTCATATCCTTATATTTAGGCCTCTCGATATTATTTTTTACTAGTAGCTCCTTGCGGGTTCACCCGCCTTAGCTATTATCTCACAGGAATGTAAACTACGTCACATTTTGCACTCGAGCCCCAAGATGCAGGCCTCGTGTCTAGTTTGGGTTTCGCCGATAATTCGTTTCAATTGCAAAACGCTTGTTTTTCCATAATTTGTAACATATTGTCATGAATTACGTAATCTTTTTGGCATTTTAAATTCATTTATCATTTATAATTTTGGGTTACCAACCAAAAACTCGAAACACAAATCAAATGGATCTAGATCGAGTCTTGATCCAATGACTAATGGATCTAAATCTAGACATAGCAAATTACTAATTAACTAAAGCACGTAATTTAGTACAATTACTGTACACATCTTAATTAGTTTAAGACATAGAGCATACCTAATTATTCACACTAAACGGCCCGTTATAACTAGGAAGCACTGACGGACAGCCAGCCTGACATCTTTGATGTCTCCAACACACGTTAGTTCAATTTCAACCCTTTCGCATCTAGACATAAAGGCCAGTTTGAAATATGTAAAATTGGAAAAGTGTGGGTATGAATAGACGGACCGAAATTAGACCCTGTTGATTAATTTGGTTAGGAAGAGATGCATTGTTATGTGCGTTATGGACTTTGATGTGCATTTGGCATTTTTGGTACAACAATAACGTACGGGTAATTAGTTGGGAGAAAATATTCGCCTGATATTGGCTGTTTCGGCGATGTTCTCGAGGTTGTTGTTTTAATACTTTATAGACTGGAATTTGACTGACCTATCTCACCTGGTATTCAGTGACGATGTCGTCGAAGGTGGTTAACATGCTCAGCTTAGAGTGGGACTGGTTCTAAAGGACCATCGCCGTCAAAACATCCCAATTTTTCGGATGGAGTAGTACTGTTGGTCTCTAATCTTGACTCGATCTTCACGCTTAGTGCTGTTGGTCTCTAGCCAATCTTGACCGCATCTTCGGGTCATCTTCATCAGCTGCTAGGTTTGGGTTGATAATACGCCAACCCTACGAGGTAGGCTCTCAAGTATTTCCGGAACACCGAAAATTCCGATACACTTAGGTATCTCGGTCCTCGCTTGTCACATAAATACAAATCACGTCTATATATCACATTCGCGAGACAGACCGGCCATCAATCGGCTTGTCTGTGTGTTTGTCTGTCCCTGTCTATTAGCCGCTATTTCTATAGCTCGAGTGGCAATGTGTAAGCGGATGTCTGGCTATTCTTGGAGTGTTTTAGGTAGCAAGGTCCCTGATAATTAATTTTATACTTGTTAAATCTGCTTTTTATTGCTGTGCAAGTGTGCAGGGTAGTAACCCGCAAAGGAACTGCAAAATCACTCAATGTATTTTTATTGTAGCTCAAAATTAGAGCTACCTTATTGAATTTTACACAGCTTTATACAATGAAAAATGTATGATTCGATCTTATAAGGTCTTCTCTAACGTCGATCTTTTAAGGTCGTTGATTTACTATCGCTTCTATAGGCTGAAAAAATCAACCACTGTTATAATATTTAGACAATAAAACTAGCACTTGTTAGTAAACAAGTACAGACAGACCTCTGTGATAAATTTTGTCAGACCATCTCAGGATCTTTGAACAGCTTATCGACGGCTATTTATGATAATAACCGATTATCAAAAATCTCTGCAAACCTTACTAGAAATCATAGATAAGTAGTGCCTACGTACGGGACCGAGAATCAAACCCGGTTCACTATGCAAATGCATCATATAATATAATCAAATATCAATATAATCAGTATGTAACAGTAACCAGAAGCTGCATAAAAGTATCCACATCAATCCAATCGTTGTTTTTACGATTTCTCCGACCCTTTTTATGACAAAGTGCATACATATTGTGATATAAAATATTACAAATTATGTTTTACATCGTACATTATATTAAAATTTATAAGGTTAACGTATTTTATGAAGTTTTTTTTGTAATTAGTGAAGATACTGGGGTAGATACTGCCTGGTTGCCGATTTCCCTACTAAATTCAGAAGAAAAATGAAATAGTAACTCGACCATACCACAGGCATTGGTGCGCACGGGTCTAGCCAAACTTACAAATAGAAGATAAGTCCATACTCCACCACGGGGGCCCGGTCCAGATTGGTGCATCACATACTTCCGAATTAATTATCAGGCATAGGCGTGTGGAGTTTCTCTAGATGTTTTCGTTCGCCACTTACTACCACTAGGTACCAGGTAAATCATCACATTATCATTTATATGCTTCAACATACTCAATTCATAAGCATCGATGCAGATCAATTTCCGATCAATATTCAGTTTTTGAAGGCACGCTGCAAATTAATGTTCATAAGTTAGGGCTTCTAATTTTACGTAATTGCATGAAAAATGTCGTAAAAGGTAAAAAGTCGTAAAAAATCTACATAGAGTGTAAAGTTTAGGGAGAACGTGATAGGTAGTTCTGATCATTCCGGACTGGTTCTCGCTTGCGTTGTCGAAGGACTGGGTTAGTTGGTATGGAATAGGACTCGGTTTGCTTATACGGAATCATCTGTAGGGAAGAAATTTAAAAAACATTTTTAATGTTCTGAGCACTTCGGCATTTACAAAATAGTATACCTACGACTTAAATAAAGACCGTGAGAAAGCTATTTAGTTAAGCGACGAAATTATTCTCGTTTTCGTTTTCTAATAATCGAATACTATTTTGTACTTACTACAAATCAAATACGTATCCAAAAATACTCAAAAGTCTTCTCCATGCTAACATACCGTCACATAAAACCTTATAAAAGCTACTAAATAGTCATCTATATTGGATACTAAATGTCGGAGGCTTTCAAAAAACGCCAATAAATATATCAAACCTGAGTTTTTTTTTGATCTCATCATTTTAAGAGTCAGATTAATGCATGCATCAAACGCAGACTATAGAAAATATTTACTATTTTATATACTTTTTTATTTGTTGGTCGTAAAATGAAAAATGTCGATCAGGAATTGAATGTTTATGAAATAGTGGTAAAAAGGGTTGGCCCGTTGTTGATGTGATATTAATCCAAATAGATATTGTCGTAAAAATCCAAGTGTAGATTAGAGATAATTTTAAGCCTACGCGTATAAAAAAATATTAGTAGGAAATGAAAGGTAACGAAATGGACGTGTAGCTAAAATGGCTGTATGTACCTACCAACTGATTGATTTCAGAACGAAGTTGTAAAATAATAAACCTCCAAGGTCTACCACTTTTTTTATATTGGAAATCTTTGGTGCCTAATTACCTACATGAGAGAAAATCCTACTTTGGCAAAATGACAAAAATATATTCCCATGGTCACAAGTTCAAATGCGACCTCGATTTTATATAAGTATCAAATGTTTGTTTGTTTATCGAATGAAGTTACCAGAGGTTGTAAGCCTTCTGAATGACCTCTTACATGGCTTATTGACTTATTCCTATCAGTCAGTATCAACGGACCAATGCAAATCCGCAGGTAACTTTTTCAAACCCTAGATGCAAGGCGAAGATAGAACCCTGGTACCAAACCTTGGCCTTGAAAACACTGGTTTCTGGTGGTTAGGTCGCAAAGCAGCCAAGATCCACTCACCTTTCTGAAAGCCCTAAATCATTACAAAATGCCACTATTCAACAATAACTGTATAAAACTCCCTTTCAAGTCCACAGAGAATATCAATCAGCCGTATAAACGGCTCCAAAACTGAGCGGTCCTTTCCCGTATACACCGTATAGCCGTATCAACGTATAAATTAGGATGAAAGCTAAATATTTAACCGACTTGTATACGACGAGCTCCTAAATGTAACGCATAAATTCGGCCAAGTAAAAAGTCGTCAACGCCCCGCCACGGCGGAGTAGTGTGGACACACCTTTATTAATTTTTGGCTGTGATTTTCAGATTACTTAAAAATTTTACTAAGTTTTTTTTGTTTAGGATCGATTTTGAATGTAGGTGATGAGTTTGTAGACAACTCTCGGATCTAAAACAACTTTCCGAGTTTCAGTAAACCTTACTGTACTTAATTAGAGCTTTTTAAAAATGTATGGTTTTAGATTATAGCTTTATGGATGCCCGTTTCCACATTACCATGGGTATTTATTCATTTAATTAATACGGCATCAATCTTTATGTAATTATAAAAGTGATTTTGAGTGATTTTTATTTATACGTATCTACAAATTGATAATTTTATATCATTTCAAGCGATGATGCTTTGGTGCGTAATAACATGCATAGATGTAGAGTAGTAAACTAGTAATGCTAAAAATAGCACACCCCCACTACTCCGACGCCCTATTGCCATTAAACGCAATAGTTACGGGTACAAAATTTATTGTTTTTCATCTTTGAAATCTTAGCGGAGTCAAGTTGTATAAATCATACGTTAATGCCCGGGCATTATACAAATTCAAATTTATAACCCGATAAAATTACGGAATGGCCAAGGGTGGGGGTGCGAGGGTCGCCACCTAGCGGGTGGCGCGATTACTAACTAGCTAAATGATGCTCTGTTTGGGTATTGAGGTGCCGGTAATGATTTGGGTATTTATTAAGGGGATGTTTCTTTACGTCTCTTCGTACAACCTGAAGCAGCCTTACTGGTTTGTATCTTACGGATGTACCTATTCCAAATGCAGTGGTAATCAGTTCACTTTCATGACTTTCTTCTTGGGGATCTCGTTGTTTTTTTCTTTCATAATAACCTTCTCCTGACGATAACAAACACAACAAAAAAAGAATTAGCAACATTGGTCCAGCCGTTAGCGTGATGCCATGACCAAGGGAAATAACACAAATAATTTTAATATCTTTAACTACTTTCCTGACGACTCCTAAAAATGATGACAAATAACACCACAAATATGCAAATATGCAAAACCAAATCACAATCCGAAAATAGACCGCTATCAATAATCGACTCAAAAATATCTCGATCAAAAAAAGGTTCATAATCACGGGCAATTATATCGACCGATTTGATTTGTGGCGATTTCTGAGAGTAACCCTCTTTCGCGCTGAATCGGATGGAATCGTTGAATTCGGAATGATTTTCGAGCCATTGTATAAGGTTTTGAAGACAATAGGGATTAATCGGCGTGCGGTGTTCAATCGAGTCTTTTTAATAGGTTTTAGGTAAAAGTTTGAATAACGAAGATAAAAAGTCAAAGCTAAGTACAATTGAAATGATTATGATGATGTGATGAATGAAGAATGTGTCGCCAAGCCTCTTTTGGTCTGGTCTCTTTTGCTCTTGTGGTCTGGGAGCAGTTGAAGTTGTTAGAAGCTTAGCATGTTCATCAACTTTTTTATTGCATTTCATATTGTCGTCTTACACAACTTTACCTATTCATTATTTCATTTTACACAACTTAATTTTATGTGCATGCCGTGTTCACTCCTAGAAGGACGTACACATAGTACGGTCATCATTGTTAACCCGTTTTAAGCTTTTCCTGTGTATAACCAGTTCAGTGATTCTAATATAAAAAAAAAAAATCGACCATAACGTCAGCCAGTAGAAAAAGTGGTTTGAGGGTTTGAGGGACAAACAATAACGATGACTGAACTAAGCCGAAATCAGTACATACAAGAGTAGGTTATCTTGCCTGTAATTTACGTATAGTGAAGTCTTTACCTTTTCTACATACTAACGGTGTCATTTTCTCACGACTGTGTTATTGTTAAGGCGCGCAAACTGGGGCGTAGTATTTGAAACACATTAAAACGTAGAGAGCCCTTACATTTTAAACATAATAATATCACGGTTTTTAAAATGTCAAAACATAACAATAAACCCTCTAAATTTCCCCCAGTGCTGGCATACAGCCAGAACGGCCATCAATCTGCATTACCTCGAGTCAAACTTCTCGCATAACTAATCGTTAGCGCGACAGTATCCGAAACGAATATAACAAATATATCCCCGAGCGGTGCTACGGTGGCCATAAGTGGTCAGCGGTCGTCGGTCGCCCACCACCGACGGTGGTAAATCTAATTCCAACATTTAATTAATGGGGAAGCAAGTTTAATTGCAATTTCATTTTAAAGCTCCGCTGTCCGTCTGTCTGTCACCAGGCTGTCTCATGAACCATGATAGTAAGACAGTTGAATTTTTCACAGATGATGTAGGTATTTCTATTGCCGCTAAGTATAACAACAAAAAAAACATAATCAAATAAATAGGTATCCCATACAACAAATGCGATTTTTTGCAGTTATTATAGATATTGGTACGTTCGTGCACGAGTCCGACTCGAACTTGGGCATTTTTTTAAATTAAGTGTTATGATAATAGAGTTTATATTGATACGGTGTCTTTTAATTTCAGCTGTCGATGCTTCGTGTGATCATACTCGTAGTTATAGCTCGTAGTAATGTGGCAAATCGAGTTATCATTGCGATCTAACGATAAAACGCCGCTTTGAACACTTTGCTATCCACAACTTCGTCATACATGCAATCATCCATTATTGGTATAATGCTAGATCTTGCTTACAGACGTCCTTGAGAGCCAAGTTAAAAAATAGAGGTTTTCAGACACATTTGACTGCTAACAAAAAAGTGGAAAAAATGAGAATTTCCGCTACAAAAATCGAACTCCTGCCCACCAGTTCTAAACTGACCTGCTTAACCCCCACGGGGGCTGTCAATAGCTCTGTTATCCCCGCCTGGATTCACTTGCGTATTTTACCACTTGTCTTATAGATAAACACTTAGCTCAACATTCGCCGACGTAGATAAGTGTGCCACTTAGCACAGAGAGTGTGCAAAAGCACTGCTTTTTGATATGCCGCGCTGAATGTACAGTGAAAGTGAAAACTCAATGCACTTTTGAAAAATATACTGATCCTTGGATTAGATTGTAAAGGTAACTAATACATATAAAGACGGTAACTGTTCTGATATACTAGCTATAATAAAGCGTTTTAGAAAAAAGTATGTATATTGAAGTTTCTGAAAACATTATGTATGAAAGTTCTAGTAAACTTCGAATGTAAAGATTTACATGATATTACAGTTTCGAAATTTATGTCTTCATGTTTGTTTTCGCACACGTACAAATATGTCTGACTTTTTAGGCTGTATTTAGAATAGAAAACAAAACAGTTACTTCTTCACACGATTGTACGTTCAGGCTACAGCGTTTCGGTTCTGTATGCGAGCGGGCTATCGCCTCGTATCCTATCTCTGATTAAGTCAATAGGTGGCGCTAGCTCGGGTGGAATATAGTATTTTATATCAAAAATGCAGCAAGAAACAGAGGTACCTATTGTTAGAAACTAACGCCTTAGCGTATGTAGGTAAGTACAATTTAAAAAAAGTGGAAATAAAATCAGGTACGCTTGCATGCGCCAAAAAAGCTCTAACAATTTGGTATTTCATGTTGGATGTAGGAACCTTTTCTATTCGTATACCTACCTACCAACTGTAAAAAAGATTGCGCTGTCTAACAATATTCTAGTCACAAAGCAATTAATAAAAGCTTAAAAACAGTCATATATCTGTCAAAAATCATGCCTATTTGACAGATTTATGACTGTAACAAGGACTTATTTTTCTCGTCCCAATTATAAGGCGGCGTGCACACGGAGCCGCGTCACATTTGGCGCGTATTATTAGTGGTTAATCCTGCGTGGAGGAAACATAAATCATTCATTTTTGAAGTCTCGAATTGGTACAATTTTTAAGGACAGCCAAATGCTAAGTTTTTCCATAACAAATGATGTTATAATGCCAGTTTATAATCGTAAAATTAGTAAATAGTTTTGACTTCCACCTACATAGACTACATACCTACTGCATAAGCGTTTAGTTTAAATATTATTTTACAGACAAACTACTTAGAATATTTATTACTGCAAACTGTTCAAAATGAGCCCAAATACCATCAATATACTGTAATTGTAGTTCCCTCGTCTATATTTCACATCTACTATCAGATCAGCTCACTGTCACAATAATAGCATTGTATTGACATCGTAACATACCCAAACAACCTAACCCTATTATTATAAATAAATTCATCCATCCACACTAAGGACCGTATGAGCAACTCCGACATTGAATTAAATTTTATATAGCCTAGATAACTTAGGTCATAGAAAAGCACGTACAGTACTTTTCATACTCGGCTGAAGCCGTAAAGTGCATCGAGTAAAAAAAAAAAAAAAAAATCTCATTAAATATTCTCCTGTATATTCAGTCTTACACTGTCACAGTAGCATAGCAGGAACATAATGTCCAAGTAGTAATATCAAATTAGCTACTATCTTCAAAATATTGGGAACACGCACCGCACATGCTGCGCCAATTATAAGGCATCACGCTCACTGTCACCCGCGAAGTCGAGCGTCACATTTGGCGCGTTACTTCGTGGCGGGTTAATCCCGCGTGGAGGAAGCGATAAATCACGCCATTAAGTCGAAAAAACGGCGTGTCGCGTGTGGTGACTAGTGCGCACGCTGGTTTACATTGAGGCGAATGCTTATGTTTTGAATAATTAGAAAAAGCGATCAAAGTTATTGACTTAATTTTCTTTTCTATTCGGTCGAGGGATTTTACGTCGTTTTATGTTACTTAGTAACGTGCTTAATGTAAGTGGAGCTTTATTTACCTGTTTTGGAATTTGGACATGGAAGATAAAATTGACAAAACGATGGCATAATTATAGTATACCTACCTAATTTTATAAGTAATAT
Source organism: Hylaea fasciaria (assembly GCA_905147375.1). Classification (NCBI taxonomy): domain Eukaryota; kingdom Metazoa; phylum Arthropoda; class Insecta; order Lepidoptera; family Geometridae; genus Hylaea; species Hylaea fasciaria. The sequence goes on from LR990194.1 coordinate 12,631,250, forward strand.
TTCAATAAGTTTTGTGACTGCACCACAATTACAAAATCATATCACTTTCCCACGTTTCCCGAAACTAAACTTCAAAGACTGTATCCACTTCACATTTAGGGAACCGAACTGGCCCCACCCATCCATCTGCGTCACAAATCAACAAGACACACGCCTTCCGGGCTAGGACCGGTGCGGCGCCGGCCGATTTATTAACGCACTACACGGTAACGTCGTTAGACGCGACGACACCGGAAAAAATACGTGTGCACTAAGCCTTAGGTCGTAATGAACTAACTTGAAGTAACTGAGAGATCATACAAGTATATAAAGTGAGATTATATAAAAAAAACCGCACACAAAGTAAGCCTTTTGTTTTTTATGTTCTTTCTTATCACTTACTACATTATACTTAAATGACTCTACATCATATCGACCGATTGAATATTATTTGCGTGTTTCAAACCGTTTCACGCAATCAACCACACCATAACACACCTATTTCCTGGAACTAGTAATGGGTGAATTCAAGATGTCGAATCAAAAGAATCGCCAGTGCAAAATTACAATCGAGTAAACATCTCGCTTCCTGAACCATCGAGATTTTCTAAGAGAGTTTTTCAATTGTGTTTGATTGACTCGCTACTGCGATCTTCGATCGCTCTCGCTCGTGATCATATCATACTCGAAACTCAAAATAATCGCATCAGTAACCAACCTTCGTATACCTAAAACAACTCGGATTCATTCAAATTCGACAGCAAAAGGTAATCGTCGAGAACCACCGAGATGTTTGAACAATCGAAACAATCGACCGAAACGTCTCGGACTCCCATCGCTACCTGTAACCCCATAAACTAGTAGTAATATGGCAAGCAGATGGTGTGTGGCCACTAAATCACCGAGACGCGGACAAGTGCGTTAGTCTGACACGTGACGTACAACAAACATGGTATTATCATTAGTATCCATCATATTATATGACATACATTTATGTTACAGTAGTACATAAAAGTTGTTTTATCATTGCTGCGTTCTGAAATTAATTAATTAAACTGCTTTACTTATTTATATTGTTATGTTGCTCATTTTAGTCCCAGGGTGGACAGTTGGACACTCCGTACTCTAAGGGTACTCAAACCCACGGAAGAGAGAGACAACACGCTCAAAAGCTATAAAAAATCCCGATCGCTTTAATTGAGATTACCCCTTTTTCTAGGGTATTAATAAGGTAAGTGTGACAAAATATGTTTATACATTCTCGGCAACCAGCAAATATAACTCATTTTATGTACAAAACTGTTTACGTTTAGTAATCATTATTCATTGAAAGGTCATGGAAAGTAACCTATTGACGTAATTTATTTTGTAGGTACCTAAAAATAACAAAACATACGAGTGAATCACACTTGCCCCAACTGGTTGGCTGTAATGAATATATATCCCTAATTTTGTCTATAATTTCGCTAATATGATCGAAATAGATTAGGTACTCCAGTACAATCATTTTCCCAATTAAAAATAATATTAACGGAAGTCACGATTACATGCTACCTGTAAATACTTTTTCCTACAAAACTTTACATCATACAACGTCCATGGAGTGACTTTATTGCATGGATCGGTACTTTGATAAAAAGCGGTACCAAATTTCACTTTTACGCATCTCCTTATCACCATTCAATTAACAGAAGACCTGCTTTTAAAAGCCGACTCCAAAACCCACTCAAGATCTCGACAAACAAAGCTTATAACGTTGCGTTTGAGTAGGCGGCGCGCGCGCATGTGCCGTGGCGAGTCAACATGGCGGCAGTTTTTTGTGGTAAGCTGAGGGTAAACAGAACGGATTGTTTAGATGGTTGAGGATTGCAGCGATGAAATGAGGCTGGACTTCTGTTTTGTTGTAGATAACATGACAAAGTTCTTTTCATTGTCTCTTTGCTCGTGCGTTTAATTATAACGTCACAATTACAACACATTTAGGATGATTGCGTTTTAGTTATACTCTTATTAGTAACTGTAGAGGGCTGTCAGAATTAGTGATAATCTGTCCCCTAGTGTGCATTTTCACTAGCTCGACATAGTACGCGTCAACTAGCGCTTTTGTATGAAGAACCTGTACAGTGCCCCTACCGGCACGATTCGAAACGAGAAATCTTCATAAGTACAAAGAGCTAGTTGACGCGTACTATGTCGAGCTAGTAAAAACTCATACTCAGGGCACTGTTGTATGAGTGTCCTAGTTAACTACTATCCGCAAATAGACAGTCTTTTTGCATATTCTAGCAGCAAGGTAGCTAAATAATAGCCACCGGCTCACGGAGTCACTTTGTAAAAGGCGTTAATCCAATTTATATTCAAGGACGCGTTTATCCCAACGAATGTTTCTAAGCAGCCCCGTGACGCACAAAAACCTTATTTCAAGCCTTCAAACTAAATGATCCACGTGTTAGTAGGCCACTTCGACTCGAAGCACCAAACATTGGCGCCCAAACCGGGGCTAAAAAAAGTTCAGCCTTCAAAAAGAATCCTAGAATGAAACCCGAACTTACCCTCGCAATGAGGCAAATAAATTTACTTTATTTCATTCCCCGATCGAGAAAGTATTTGATTCACCCCCGTCGGAGTGATCCGCGTTTTTTTATTTTGTTTCGCTGTTCACTGCCATTCTTCGCTCCGAGTTGGTTAAGGAATAGGCTATAAATTTTTTGAGTGTCTCCCCTTAAGTAGGTATGTGTGTACGCAGTTATTTATTGCTTATAATTACGCTCTTTGTAGGTATAAATTCGGTTGTGTTTTGAGGGTAGGGAGAACATTTTTGTGCTTTCGTTTGCCGAGAGATTTGTTAAGAGTTACAGTGTTTTGAGCTTCCTTTTCATCTACTTCTACCTCCCAAACATATATTATTTAATTAGAGTATTATTGTTTATTTCGTTATATGATAGCATTTGAACACTATTGTATCACACCTTTATATACCTTGCGAGTGTGTAAATAAAACATAACTCAACCTTACATAACGATAAATCTATAAGTGCAATAAAATATCCCAATAGTCCTTAAATACAGATTTTTCTAAGATACTGGATTGGTATAATGATATGCCAATAATAACAGAGGAATTAGTCACCAGTTTATAGTATTTAGCTAGGTACTCCAATTAGTCACTTCTGAACATCAAACCTTTGCGACTAGGATTTCTTGACTTCAGTCAACTCGACTTAATTCTACAAAAATACTTTGCTCCCAGTTCTCAGAGACGACGGGAATTCGGGACGCGGCGCATCCCGCGTCCCGAATGTCCCGCCGTGGACGCGGGATGCGGGACGAGGCTCTGATCCACCCCTCCGTGCCACGCGGTCAACATGACCCGCGATCCCATAAATTCTTGGGACGACACGGTGACGAAGTGTGGCTCTCGTCACTGGGATGTACGTACAGAGCAAACATTTTTGTTAAATTCACTGTACAAATGGTAAAGTGGATCTTGAGTGGGAACAAATTAGAACTAAAGTACGTTTACTCGCTTTGGTGGCAGACTTTTGAATTTCCAAATTTAACTGTGCTGTAAAAATGTTCCAATAGGAATGACCTAAAAAAAAACCAGTAGTAGAAATGCACTCCTTTTTTAATAATAGCTAAAAAGCTATGTATTCATGACCTAATTTAAATTTACAGGTGTAAAACATTTTATTTTTGTTAAAAAAAATTTTTATTGTTTCTCACATCGAATTAAAAATAAGTTCCTATTACTTTTACTAATAGAAAATGTACCTTACGAAGATGTCAGCTACTTTTGCGGCCACCTGTATCTATTAGAATTGTGTCCACTATAAATCTTCGGTACCTATTCAACATACTACACTTATTCCAGTATCCACCTACGTTTTTAAGACTGTTCGTCTTGACGACTGGATAATGAAAATCACTAAACAACATAACCCTTCCTCGGCGGTCGGGTAAAACAAAACGCTGTTGTGGCAATTTGGTTAAGGTGGCCATGATGAACCCGAAACTCTGAGCAGGCAACCGCTAGTTCCATCCCATCTCCGCAACTCGTCCCAAGCCAACACTTCTCGACGAAAACCAAAAAACTTTCCGTACCCCACTCTCATATTCGTCAATGGCCGATTCATAAATATTCAGGGGCCGACGCCCCCCTGATTACACTTAAATAATAAATTCAATTTGCCTTCGCAGCCATCAAATATTTTCTCGGCGATAACGTTTCTGTATTTGGACGGGTGGATCTTGGAAATAATGGCGTTATTTAGAGCCTTGCAATATGCTAAGATAGTAGGCTGGTGGCATTAACAAGTCAGGAGATGGTTGTGCCCGGGTGCGGACAGCGGAAACTGTCGAGTTGCCGTTGCTGTACATATTTTGAAAGAATTTTCATGGTGACACGCCACACACATCTTTGCAGTCAATCCGTACTACGTAAAATACTGCTATTTTTAAAAATAAGTAGTTTGAAGTAACTATTTTATAGAGGTGTCTATGTTTAAAAAAGCAATCGGTCTGTATGTGATTTCGCTTACTAAAGTTTGATACAAAATTGTAGTTCAAGCCAAACACAGTACATAAAAGGCATTTGTAACAATATACGTAGTATAAAAAATACTACAGGTTATTATAAAAATAAATGAGTAAAAAAATATATACAAACAACATTTCAGGCGTCTCTACGGGTCTCGGCGCACAGTTTTTACGACATAGCTGAGGCGCTGCGCTGCGCTAGTGGCCTCTTACAATTTCTCGTGGCCTTCTGGCGCGGGTGTTAAAAACACAATGAATAATTATTGACTGCGTAGACCCGGGCTTTTTGTTTAGAAAACTCGCGTGAACAGCCAAGGGTTAAAATTGAGCTTACGTTCAATTAACGTAGAATTTAGTTCACGGTTTGTCTTGATGTGGGCTAGCTCTGCGAAGGGTTAAGTTTCTATGTCGTTACTAATTGGATATAATTAGACTTATTTACACTATCTCACCAAATGTGTGGATAGGGTGGATGATCGTACCTAGCTAATGGGTTAAAATATATTGAATGTACACGTTAAAGTACTTATGTAAACAAATATATCTAATATTGTTAAATTGTTTTATTATTAACTAACAGAGCACATCTATTGTTATGTGTTTAATCGTTTCATTACAAGAGGCAAAGTACAAAAAACTAGTACGTTAGATTCGTCTTTTGCCGACATTGCTGTTGGTGTCTTCGCATATCAAATGAATATTACTTTTTAAATTGTTAGCAATAAGCACCACCACCTATTATGTAGATATATCTGCAATGCCAGAAGCATTGCCGGTGCCTTGCCTACCTTCATCTCATAAGCTCGGTTTCTGTAACTTTGACCAACCGTTAAGCCTATCGCCGTCTCTATCTGATACTAAACAAAAGACACAAACAGCAATACACCAATCAGTTGGCGGTAGGCTGGCCTATGTTAACTAACACTTCAGAAATATGAGCATGAGATAAATGCCAAACATTAGAAATCTTTGGAAAAAGCAACAAACACTCACCGATTTTCAGCTCGGATACTCGTACAGGTTACTATCACCAGAATGTCCACTACACGTATACTAAAGACAAAATGTCCGAGGTTAATCGTCTCACACACAATATTGCCGAATATGATTGTTCGCGACGTTATATCACTACCGATAAAACCTTAATACCGATAGAGCTACGCGCCTTCGCGGTAAGCTCGACACAATAATCCCGCTTCACATAATTATCACACCATTTATTGTAAACAGGTGGGCAATTGGGCATGCAAGCAAGAAGGAATACTAAACTGCCACAGTGTAAAAAAAATTGCTACCCTCAAAACTTGTCCATACATTTTTACGTTCGTAAACAGTGAAATGTTTCCTAAGTTCTAAATTAAGTTCAAAACCAAGGTTATAAAAAAGTCTGTAAGATCTAAATCAAATTATTTGTTCTCACCTTTCGTGTTTGAAAAATGTAACATCAATTATATTCAGCGTAGCGGAACTAAAGTGTGAGTAAGTAGGTAGGTACTTAGTTCTTTTTAAATTTAATTTTACTCTTTAAAACAAGCTAACATTGTTTTGTAAAGATTCAACTTTTCAATGTTCCTTTTTTAAATATTTTTATGCATAAAGAAGATTATTTATTCTTAATGCTTAAACAGTGCGTAGCCAAAACCTAAAACTTCTAACAAAGACACGAAATACTTAGGTACTTGGAATTTATATTTTAGAAAATGGAACTGATTTCGTCCTACATTGTTGTAGGTACCTACGTTGTTTCGTTTCATGATATCATTTTTTTCTTTTTTCTTTGGTCATGGTGCTGATCACACATTATGCCAATTTCATAACCATTATAAATGTAAGTACACGTAAAAGTGCGTTTGTTGATCAGAATAAATTAAAAAAGGTTGGTGTTGCCGCTATAATTTATAAAAAAATACAGCAATACATACGAATTAGGTTTAAAAACTATACTTGTACTTATGTTTTAATTATGTATTTTAACGAACTTAACTATTAAATTTAACGTAATTACATGTATCGTCGCTACGCTGGGGAAGTAATGTTTTACTTCCCCAGCGAGTATGTAATGAGTTAATGACTAGTTTTATTCCCGTGTTGCATAATCTACTACTAATATTTTGACATTCCCGTGGCGCAAGTGGGTGATGACGACAATGACGCGTGGAGTTGCAGGGTCGATTCTCACACTGGGCCAATATTTATATTAACTGCAGGTGTTTTATATATCATGCTCCACGTGGTTTTCCTGATTTCATAGATAAGGAAACCTTCGTTAACTTTCAAGATCCACGTATAATATTTTTTTTACTAACAAGTGTATTGGGGCTCTTCCGTCATCTCAACAATCGTCAACTTAATTTCGCTTCAACGACTCGTCTGAACAATTCCGACATCATAACGACTACTCCAACATTGGCCCACCGACGCGAACATAGCTTCACCTCCACAGCATCGCCTCAGTTGTGCCATAAATCGCAAGTTTGCGCTGATCGCGTAAATCAACCTGATATATTAGCGCCGCCGTGCTCTGGAATTAAAAATATAATGTGTTGAAGGAAGACGATCATGAGAGTTTGCAATGACGTGCGGGAGAAGGTAAGTAACGTGTTGTTTTCGTATCTAGGGCATCACTAGAACGTGTACAATACTAACTACTTTATGCAACAGTGAAGCAAGTGGCGCAATGCTGGATGAATTGGGGGACAGGACTATTTCAGCAGCTCAGCATTGGTGTTGATGATGATGTTATGACCATCACCTGCACCACCAAATCAATAATTTATAGTGTCAAATCATGTATAGTCTAAAGAGGCTGGTAAAAATAAATTAGTGTTGGGTTTATATCAAAACCGTTTCGAAAGAACGACAATTCAGAAAACGCTTTTCAATAAAAGTAATTTGTCGTGAACTCAAATACACTAGAATATTATTTTCGACCTCATATACAGGGCATTGTACCCAGCACATAAAAATAAATCAGTCACATTTATCACTTAAAACTCAACACCGTAGAAAATCTTTAATCTCAAGTAACAGTCAAACCCTAAACCGGGCATAACAGGAAACGTCCACTATAAATCAATGGTAACACCGCCGGGCGTTAGACAAATAAAACTTGTGACTAAACAAAAAAACCTTGCACAAAATTCGCAAAAAGAATTACAAGCTATAACATGCAGTAGTGATAATATTACCAATATGACCCGTGATTTTGCGTTATTTTGTGGTATTTTAGTCTTTATGTATTTTGTTTTAAGGTTGTTGTCGCTCGCAGATGGTGCGTGGCAGTGATTTAGTCCCTATCGGCCGTCAACCTGATTAATGTCGCTAGTAAATCAGCGGATTACGACAATGCGAGAAATGACGAGTCGCGGCCGGATCGCAAACGATGCCCGGATTTGGTGCAAGTGAAACGATGCTCCCAAAATCACAAAATGGAGCTATGTTGCTGACGATTTTATTTGGTCATAACATAATGGTTTATTTTATTATATTTTTGTATGTTGACGTTTTTAAGGTTAGCTCTTTACCGAAAAAGTAAGTTTAAAGGCTTCAAATTTTCATTTCATATAGTTAAAGAAAATGGTGTTGCCACACCACGACACAGTATTTAGCACCCCTATGCTCGAGCGCTAACTTCTCGCCGTGTATTAATAGACTACTTAAGCCACTCGCATCGTAATGTCCTATTATCTAATACAGTTGTTTGGTTTTCATTTAAATCGCTACCGCTCACAACTCGCACCAAGAAACGTCTCGTATCGAATTATTGAGTAAACACGCGGCGTAATCGCGCGATCGTTTCATTTAGAATGCTAACGTAAGGGTATCAAGAAATATCGCCAGAAATATATCTGATATTCACTGCCGATTGCAAGTAATAGGGTTTGCAGAAAAAATAGCACCTATTGTGCAAGACGTGCCAGCGTGAATGTTTTTACCTTGTTTGTTTATAATTTATCACCATACATCTGCTGTATTATGTTATGAGCTTTATTGTTATAAATAATTGGTATGTTTTATGCTAATTTATGGTGAAAAAGTAAGGTTTAAACAATAAAGGCACCTTTTGAAGACAGAAGCATGTGAAAGGCTTAACAAGACCTGATAATGGTTAAAAATTCAGCAATAATGTAATACGTATTTGTTAAAAGTAAGACGAATAATAAATTAAATTTAAAAAAAACCTGATAGATAATGTCGTTTTTTTTTTTAAGTTAAAGTGGGCATCTTTTATTTGTTTGTCATAGTGTACAGTATTCTACTAGTTTTGATAGTACACATATTGAAGCAGTTGTGAACAATATGTAATCCATTTTGTGGCGGCGGCCATCTTGGACCAATTTTCATCAAACTATCACCTCTCTAGAGAAACTAAAATTTGTTTAAGTTACTAGGTTAAAGCTAGGAATTAAAAGTAGTATTTTTTTTGTTCTAGACCTCCAAGTTCCACCTTTTTGTTATCAAATCTTTTCATACAATCGAATTTTTTGTGTTCTATAGTTAATACAATATCTGTAAAAAGTAGGGTATCTCAATGCAGAAACCGCGCAAAGCCAAACCTAAAAACAATGAACAGAAAATATTACTATGGAATTAATTTTTGTAAATGGAATGGAATGGAACTAAAGTTGACTTAATTGTTGGCGATCATTAGCTGTAGACATGCATGAGTGTGCTTTTCGCAACATAAATGCAAATTTAAAAAGTTGGGGATGGCGCTATAATCTATAGATTTTTTACTTCCACACGAATTGGATTTAGAACGCTTGATTTGATTATGGCTTTATTTGAAAGTAAACGTGAAGCCAAAAAAATATTGTTTTTATTTTTAATAATTGTGTGTCTAGTTATTTTATTTTCTCGCAATCAAAGTGAAAAGCAGTGCGTGGGCCTAAAACATTTTATCCATACTCGATCCCTTCTTGAACAATTTACAAGTGAACGGAAGATTGACTTATTGTACTATTAACACTATTTTCAAACGTACAAATTATTCATACTTTGAGGGTGGCTAACGTAAACTATTTCTTAGTGGATATTTTAGAAATCTAGTGAAAGCTACGTTGGTTCGTCTACGTGCTACACTAGGAGTAAAAGTGTTCTGTGTGGGTTGTGTGTGCTGAGTGTCCCGAACAGTGTCTACACGCCTATGAAGCACGAGTAGCTGAACTAGAAATCGCTGAGTGATTGACATTACTGTAGCATTCCGTTGTTCTTTTCTAACATTTTAAATGTGTGTGTACCTACATCTCACTAGCGATACAAATTCTAGCATTTCTTTGACTCACGGAAAAGTATACAGCTGAAACGAATGAGATACGTAGAAATACATACATACGGTCACGCTTTTTTCCATTGGGCAGAGAGAAGACGGGAAAGATATAGGTAGCTTTTAACGTGCTGAGATTTTGGCAAACCTCTGTCGCTTCTGCCACTTTCATGCTCTTTCATACAGTCATGCTCGCCGGGTCTGTATTTTGACTTGGCCGTTCTATAGGACATCCTCGATTTGGAAGCAGTAAAATGTCACAAAGTGATTGTTATAATCTGTATACAATTAATGTGACTAATGTAGGTACTCGCATAATCATCTACAAAATCTACAATGAGTCTTATCTAATCGATGGAAAACATAATTGGTCAATTCCATACAGTAAATTGATTTTATTTTTATATATCGGAGGTACATAATCTTAAATATTTTCCTCAAAACGCTAGTTTTTATGAAGTCAGCTATTGTTTATAATACTTTTATATTTCATTTTAATTCATGATTCGTTATTATGAATTCCTCTAGTCACCTACTTTGTCGGTTTGTAAATCACATTGCGTCGCAATCACAGACCCAAAGTATTTATAGTTATATGTACTTGTATTTCTAACAAAAGTACGATACGGGAATTTTTAGAAAATCGTATAATCGATAAGATAAGTTTATATATAAATAATATGATATTAATCGCTAATACTCATAATAATAATTTATTGTGATTGATAGGCGGTAAGTACATACATTTTTAATAATATCATTATGTTGGCGTGTTTTAAAAAACTGGGAATTCCGTGTTAAATAAGTTTGCCGACGCATACTTATGTATATTAACAATATTTGTGTATTGAATAAACACTGCAATATTTGAATTAATAAAACGTACAAAAATATTAAATAATAATCCAAGTATTTAATAATAAAAAGTTTTTATCTTTTGTACATTGTCATGTTCTAAGTAAGACGGAAAAGTGACCTTAAACTATACATAGGTAGTTATTCCTGATTAACGAACGTAACTCATACAAAATTATAAAAAATCAATGTATTATACACACATTGAATTATCATGCTGGCAAAAGCTAGATCATAATATCATTGCATCCAAAAGTAAAATAATAAAACTAGAAAATATACATGCATTATACATGATAATGAAGCACTAAGATTAATAAATTCACAATACATTAAGATACACTCAATCAATAAATCAAATAAAAAAGCGTATAGTACACTCAAAAATAAATGTGTCTTATGCCACTAAAAAGAAAAATAGCAAGCTAGTTCACGATTGTGCGTGAGCCGGTCCCGCGAACTCCTGTGTCACGTTGGACTGACAAATTGATTTATAAGGTAGGGTGGGGACTTGCGACATTACGACAACTGGAAACTTCGCGAAACGTCCGAGTGTTCACACGTGCTGCGACGTGTTGCATTTGTAAGTTTTAGTGGTAAGTTAGGTGGAACCTATAATTTTGTATACCTACATAAAATAAAGCAGTTAAAAGTCGGTACATTTTAAGTGACAGCCGTGTTGCCCTACTTAAATAGGAACAATTTAATGGGAACAGCCGTTTGGATGAATGACATTACTTTGGCCAAGATGACCCTAAACTCGTACATAAAAGATATTTTATAAAGTATGGTCTAACGGACATGAAATAATTACATATTTTTTCCCAAAATTAATGTTATGTGTGCATACCAACCACAACATGACTATTGTATGTTTAGGCTTACGTACCTACGTTTAATCATCTTGGATTTCCGGAAAATAATGTCGCTATTATTTGAGAATAGGTCAACACATGAACTAATAACAATAAATTTGCATGGATCTGTCATAAATTAAGTACAAAAAAAACTAGCGATATAAATAATTGTTTTCACCGCCTTTCACACTTACGTTTTTTCGGGAGCAATAAAAATGTTCTCCCGTGTAAACACACCATCAAAATAGTGCCGGCACTAAAATTTAACTGCACTACCCGACAAAGACTCTCATACGTGCCTAATTCTTAGTGATGTAAATTTTTTTGGAGCAATTGTCACCTCAGAATTTTATGGGGCATAAAGTCCGGAGACAATAAAATGGTGGATTTAAAGCGGTGTCTCCAATCAGGTGACACTTGGTTTATGTGGTGTCCCTCGGGCCTTGCGTCACCAATCCGAGTTGATGTAAGTCGTAAAGTAGATAAATAATGTTCTCCGGTTTTATTGACGAAGATGCATTTGCCGATGCGGCGTCTACGGACGCTTGGGTAAGTATATAGATTAGAGTCATAAATTAAGAGCTTTTTGATGTAAAGTTGTGGGTGAGGTATTTGGGTGTTGGACGATGCATTTAGATCAGCAGAAGGTACCTACATCTGTTGACAGGAAGTCATCGTGGCGCTACAAGAGTCTACGACAAACAATTATTCATAGTAGAGCCTCAAGATTTGCACAACGAATATCGTACTCATGTATCTACTTTAAATCACTACATAGTATAAAACAAAGTCGCTTTCTCTGTCCCTATATCCCTATGTATGCTTAAATCTTTAAAACTACGCAAAGGATTTTGATGGGGTATTTTTAATAGATAGAGTGTTTGTAGAGGAAGGTTTATATGTATAATAACGTAGCGATACCCGTGCGAAGCCGGAGCGGGCCGCTAGTATACACAATAAAAATACATAGCAGTTCTTTCGTAAATTGATTCGTGATGAGTGACGACGAATCAAACTTCATAAACAATTTCGAAAATCTCAGAAAACAAGAAAATTATTGACTCCAAAATGTTATACTACGGATATTTTACAAGATACAATCATATTGGCACTATTAGTTTAATTGTTCACGTTTTATGAGCCTAATATGCGAGCTAGACAGTCTGTGAAATAGGTTATAAAAATACGTTTTTCTATAGTTTGAAAACATGAATTTTCTTGAAAATCTTAAATCGTCATCAACTTTGTACTACCCATAAAAACTCTTCCTGCTGCAGGGTTAATTCGTGCTAATTACCATCAACCATAAAACAGAAGAGGCTAACTATTACCAACGAATTTTTTAGTCGAAATCCAATCGTTCCGCCCGCATATACAAACTCATTTCACCAGTTTTCACAAATTTCGTAAACAAACGCATCCGCAGGCCATCAGTTGTCCAACAATCTAGATCGCAAAATGCGATACAATAACAAAATCACCCTCATAATATCGCACTGCTGTCATCTAACTTAACGAAACATATTATACCCAAGTACGGCGTCATAAAATAGTCGAAATTACAGGACCGATATCCAAAAACAATGGCCTGATCACGGAAAAAACACACCCGATTCTATGCCTTATTGACCGCGTGCTAAAGTTCACATTGTGTATTTTTCCACAGCATGCAACTATACAAGTGAATAAGTTTTTTCAATTAAAAAAGACCTAATTTGTTTTGGCGGCCGCGGGTCAATTTGGACCGTGGACCGTTTCACTTAGGGTCGAAATTGGAGCTCGAGTGAGCTTTACGTGTTACGTTGCGAAATCAAAAAGGTTATCCACGAAAATGTTAATATAATAGTTGCTTCAGTACTACGGGTTTGTTGGCGTGAAGGCATAAATCAATTTTATAGCCCCATCTAAATCAAAAGCGTTTTAATGGGCGGCCCACGTCATATCATAGCGGAGTATGATAATTTACTGCTACTATGTGACGAATGTTAGAAATAAAGGTCCCTCCTTGTCCCCCCGGGGGAGGGGGGATGGCCCCCGATGGCCCCTCATCGTCGCAGGGATTAGTTTTATGTCCTAAACCGTCGTCGTAAATATGTCACCCGTATCTGTAAGGGAGTGTGTCATATGAGATAATTTTTGGATTTATTAAGTGTACGGTCTTGGTGTCGGTTGTTTGCATATATTTTGTAATTAGAGAAAGTTGGTTGTTGATTGAGTAGCTCTGTGAAATGTCTCCAGGCTAACTCTATTTTTACTGAGTCTTCATTATTCATGTTTTTCCATACAAGCTTATAAAATACGTATATGGTGCCTACTGAAACTGATAAAAATTAGCCCAACCTACAGTTAGCTACAGCTGCGGAATCCTCTTGCCTATTTACCTTCCGTCTCTATCATCAGATCAGCTCGTTGTCACCATAATATTGTATTGTCATCGAAACTTGTCGGACATACAAAAAAAGTCCAACCGAAAACTGGATCAAAATTTACTTGCTAGGTTTTTCCGAAACATAGAACTATAACTATACCTATATAATATTTAACAAAAGAAAGTAAAATGTATGCTTGGTAATAAAATAAAAACATGGTTTATGACACAAAAGTGTTTAAACTTTCTTTTCAAAACTTCCGCACTAAAACAAACGAACAAACTCGATGACCTAACCCGTTCGTGTATCACATAATATAAACAACATAAAATTTATGGTAACACATAAATTTTATTAATCACATTCACCGCGATGATAAATGGCGACTACTATGTAACGAAAATATGTATTTATTAATTATTAACGTGTCTTTCAATATAATAACCAATTTGGTTTGGAGAGAGGCGGAGGGGCAATGTTGTGAACTATGCTTATACATGCAATGCAACACATCATTAAGACTTCACAATTAAACGAGTACTAAAGAAAATTTTGAGTCCCAGAAGGCATAATTTTTTTACATAATGGAGTTATGTTTCCCGAAAACTCCTAAGGAGTATAAGTATAGCATCCACCACTATTCTCAATAGTGACGTAGCTTGCGGAATAATTGAACTGCTTTGATTTAGTATTGCGTACATACGTGCTGATGTATATTATGGCACATACAAGTCTCATTTAGTACTTTGTGTCTAAACTGCACTTCAATATTCAATTTTTGAAAAACAATAATTCAATTTAATTTCTAAGCTAGAACCAACTCTCATTTTATGTTAGCACTGCAATTCAACAGGGCAATGCCACCAGCATACTGGGTATACTGCCAAGGTAAACCATGAAGAAGTGTTTAGTAGGATACATGCCCAACCATTGTATTAGCACATAAAAAGGCATTTGTCAGGTTAAATAAGTTAAAATTATATTAATTTCCGAACGAAATAACCCTAGAAAATGTTGACTGGTGATGTGCTTGCAATATTGTAATTATTAACTATCGATAGAAAGACAAAAGTTAAAAAAAAACTTATTTGAAATTCACAAAGATCCAATCTCATTTCATCCTGATTGACGTCATAAAAGTCAGATGATAAAGCCAGCGCTGGCAGCGCTGCAAGCGGGTCCAGTGCAGCGGGATGTAGATCAGGCACGTCATTGTGTCGCTTCAACTGGAATAAATAATGCTGCCTGTCAATTGGTGGAGCGCATACTTCTAGATGGCACCACGAAAAAAATCAACAAGAATTGCTGAATTAAATTTTAAACCCATTCTGTCAAAATCATCCCCGTCCTTGGAGGCATGATAAGGATACCATGTAAAAATAAAGAAAAAATATATATCACTCGACTGTTATTGGAAAAGACCAACAGCAGTTGTATAATATTTTACTTTGTATTTATAAGTATTAATACTCGTGCATACTATAAAAATGTCATAGGACAAAATAATCATTCTGATGATGTTTTTTTATTAATACGAAAAAATTGTTAGTACTAAATAATCTAATTGTATCTAGTAATATACCTTACATTAAATATTAAAATAGATACTATATAGAGATGATGTCTGAAAACTCTGATGACAATAAAGAAGCCAGCTCTACTCAGACCTACACAAAAACATCCACAGATTAATAACTTTCTACATCCATCGATAAAACATACAATTTATAGAGTCCCATCATAAATAAATTGAAAGAAAATCAAAAGAAACTTATGACATATTTATGTGTTTAATCATAGTTCCGACTCCTGATGGACTCAAATTATAGACTTCAAAATATGGAACCGAACCCCAATATCTCATAACTACAAAACTTCATAAATTGTCGTAAATAACGAAAAAAAAGTTAATTAGCCTCAAAGCGCCGCTGCATAAAGCGGTCCGCAGGTATAAAATAAATCATAGGATTGTTTCATTTCATTTTATTATGCCCCGTATGCCAGTCAAACCACGTTTCGTACAAAACTATAAAAATGTTACTTTATGGTTTTAATAACTTTAGTGTGGAACCCTAAATATATTAGCTGTAGGGGAGCTTGCTTTACCGATGTTTCAATTTGGATCAATCCGATTGTTTTGAGAACAAAATTCATAGAATATAATATACCTACCTAAATGCTTTTTTAAGTATACCAAATAAAAAATGAAAATACACAAAGTATCAACAAACGACACAATTATTAAAATTGAACATGTCATAACAAAAATTAAACACTCCATAAGATAGTACAATGAGCAGGCTTATTGCTAAAAGCGATCTCTTCCAGTCAATCTTTGGATGGAGAAAGAATAATCGATTATTAAAGGTACCTATCATATTTTTAGATGACTATTACATAATTAGGTATGCAATAGCCGTGATAAAATTATATACATAGATAAGGTCTTGGCTCTCGCTCGTCACAGGTTAGGCAAGAGTGACCCCGTGACTTGCCGTGACAACTGACAAATGCCGTCGCTGACGCACCCCGGACAAATGTTGCCCTGTAGGGGTGAAAAATTACCCGAATAATGTGGCTTTATTGGTAAATTAATAGTCACCATTGTCCCGGCTTTTGATCGGGGTTGTTATTGAAAAAGTTCAGTTGAAGTGACAAATATGTAAGTCGGATGTAAGTTAAGAGTAAATGTGTGTTTAGAGTTTAGTGGAATGTGTAAATATTAGAGGACTTTTATATATTTTACTGAGGCAAAGAATTATTAAATCAATAAGTTTGGATGTTTTCTCAAAGTTACTGAATTATTTACATAGTATTTCTGGGGTGTTTTTCCGTCAAGGTTAATCTCGAATCAATTAATGATGACTTAGCAAATCAAATAATTTATGTTTACAAAAAATATTACATAATGTAAAGTGGTAGGATTGCAGTAAGTCCAGTAATAAAATCTCGAAGTGAAGGGTTCTACACACACACTTACCAGGACAGTAACGCTATTGAAAAGGCAATTATATTAAACATCCGATTATTTTCATCAGTAACTTATCGAGTAAGATACTACATTGCACGATTACTGCAGCTCGATTGTCCAGAAAAATTCGAAAGCTAAACGCTCAATACGATACCTGTATCGAAAGGAATCGTAGGTAACCTTACCAAAAAGTTCTCAACTAAGGTGAGTCTCCAATTACTCATTCACGTAACACCTATCACTCACCTCGGCGCAGCACGTAACGGTAACACCGCGTCTCGCACCACCCTCACCCCCAAGAAACACTAAATAACGTCCGCCATCACCAACCACCATAACTTACCACCCCCTCCCGGAACAGGGGATATTTCCATCACACGCCGGCAAAAATACAGCCAGATTCATTATCAGGGCGATACATCAGGGGGTTGATTCATAACCGATAAATCAATGGTGCGGGGGGAGTAATAGGCCAAATATGGTAGATTAGGGAGGGAGCCGGTCCAAAACGGCTGTTGAGGTTTATGGAGCGATTTTTTGGGACTTTTTGTGATATTCGGTGGCCTAGATTGTAGAAACGGTTATGGTGGTTGCTTAATTTCATTTTATGACTGCAATACATGCAACAGCCGGATGGTTCAAAAACTAGTTCCTGCTCTAACGTCTTAGTTTATAACTTAAGTATGTAGTATAATTGCGTCTATCAAAACCATCCCTCAAGCCAGATCATCTTTTTAGGTTCTGTAACGGTGGTTAACTTGATAACAGATTGAGCTAGCTGCCTTCGTCATTTGCGTAGTTCCAGATAGAAATAGCGAAGTTAACACACGTTCCAAACACCAGGCGTTTCATTGATTTCTTTGTATCCAACTGACCAGACAACAAGGGCCTGACGAACCAAAAGGATCAAAAACCTCACCAATATTGTAATTACGTAAAACATTCTTAACTTATTATCTGAGTTTTATAACAAACGAAATCAGACTTCATTTCTAAAATTCAATAAAACTGAACAGTATCACATTTCGCGTCTATCACGCGGCGAAACGCGGTATCTGCCATCGTCGATCGGTGATCCTTCGTCAATTGTCAGTTGCGACGTTATCGCCGACGGGCGTCAGTCAGGCTGGCTATTGAATGAAACGTCAGTGTTGTACTGCCATGGCGGCTCTTTTAATTTTAGCTACGAAATGTGTGTTGCTAATGGTGTATGATTTATGTGGGTTGTTTTACCCACAGACATATAAAAAGAAGCAGACCGGGCATTACAGATATCTAGTGAAGTCGTGAAGCCGGACGCCATATTGACATAAGACACTGGCGACATTTTGACAGCTAATTCTGCTTGTAAAAATATTAGGCGAATTCAGCACGAATGCTAATCTTAATTAAATATATGTACGCACGCATAGTTGTCTTATTTGCCTTTGTTCGGCAGTGCCTGAAAGATTTTTTTGTGGCTTCACTAGATATCTGTAATTCCCGGTCTGCTGCCTCTTATTATGTCTGTGGTTCGGCCACAATTTAAGTTAGTTGGATTAAGAGAGAACAATGTAATGGAGCAGTTGAGTTAGCTTGTCGTTTCAGGCCATAGCATACACGGTGTAAAATATCATGTCGGGATATCGGCTAGAATATTGGAAATGCATGACGCCTCTCCTTGCTTTCGATGCTTCTTGCTCGTCTTCAGTACTTCAATATAATATTTGGCCGAATCGTCTAACATAACCATATAAACATGACCAAACAACTAGGACCTTCTTTTGAATTACTGTCTCAACGATATTTTCGAAAATTATATGACGTCGAAGTAAAACATTCCAGACGGTACATATTCAAATATCCAAAAACGCATTCCATTGTAACGTTTAGATAAAAACGTCAACAAATATAGCAAGTCACTCGGACATCATTTCAAAACGTTAAAAAAAACTACAATAACAGAAGCCCCAACGAAAGCGAGCTCTTTCAAGCGCGCTCGAGCGCCCGCCTGACATTTGTCAATCATCCCCCATGGCTGTCAGCTGTCAATGACAATTAATGACGTCCCATACAGAGTTTTATGGCTTTTATTACCCGAATTGTATGAGGAAATGATTAATGCAATCACTAATGCAAATCCCGGACGGTCGAGCACGGCGCGCGTCATTGTGTTTGGTTGTTTTTTTGTTGTATTTCGCGTAGTTTTGTATGAAATTGATTTATTAAAGTTTTGCAGTTGCACCGCTCTGGGTTCTGGCTAACGACTGTGGGCGGCGAAGCGAAATTAATGCGGATTTAGGAATTTTCGGGAATTTTCTAAATGGCCGTGTATTGTGCTTGGTAATTGATGTCGCGATGAATTCTGGCTCGGACATCGGTGCATTTCTGCTACTGTGTACGATCAGCGATTTCTGCGGAAACTTATCCAATACGGTGGTTCGAGACCTTATACATATTACCTAATATTACAATAATATACAAATATATACAAATGTAATGAAAATCCCTTCAGCCATTTACGAATCGAACGGGAAGTGTTACGTATCTGGGGGCACGGCAGTGCCCCCGCCAAGTCGAGCAAAACAAAAGGCACGGCCGTACTATCCTTTTCTCGAAGCGATTCGGGCCATTTTCGACCCCCTGTAACTTCGTTATGGATACAACTAGAAGCCTAAATTTTCAGTGACCAAGAGGGCATCACGTTTACAGATAATAATCAAAATTACATTAAATTTGAACCAGTAGTTTAAGAATTATTTCAAGTCAAAGTTGCTTAATTTCGTTGCCCACTGACTGACTGACTGACTGACCGATCATCAAAATTCTATGGTACTTCTAGCCGTCCCACAAGTAACAAATTTTGAATATAGCTATTGTTTAGCCTATAAACCAAGGAAAAATTCTGACATTCCATAATTTTCATCCCGTTTTCTAGATATATAATCTGCATAAATAACTTTGTATTCCCATATAAATCCCATTAAATTGTATGTGATTACAAAGTTACTTTTACAGTTCATAATTAGACTTCATTGAAATTGAATGAAATGGGTAACAGGGGTTAAAAATGAGAAATGGCTGCGAGAAATTCGACAGTAGAGCGCTTTTTAAAAACTTCCACGATAGGTACCTACACCTACCGCAGATAAAGAGATACAAATTCCTATACTATACCTACCTACACTTTTATAGGTTGAACAAATTCGTTATCTAGGTACATTAAAATAGGTACCTACGTACCTTATACCTAATATGCATCTGTGGAGACGCAAAGACACTCGTTCATGAATGATAATCTATGAGCATGACCTATGTTCGCAAGGGGCCTCGGCCGGGCGCCAGGCGCCAGGCGTGAGGCGCGCGTTGATGCGTGTTTCGAAAAAAAACTTAATAAAGAAAGAAAACCTACAAAAAGAAATGAGATCCCATCAAAAACATTACATGTACAAAAATGCACAAGTCTCGCAACGCAGTTTATCTGCCGTAAAAAGTTGTGATATCGAATGTAAACCAAGTCGGTTAATTCAATACCTACCTACTTATTTATTTCTTTGGTAAATAGAGTGTCTTGGTGATTGTACACGGCAGCATAATCTACTAAGTAATCTAAATAATATAGTCTTCCGTGTAGGTATACTTTCAAACAAATACAAGTACAAAGCGCTATGTAGATTTATGTTGAAGTGTGCAATTACCAAGTCACTCTATTTACCAAAGAAATAAATAAGTAGGTAGGTATTGAATTAACCGACTTGGTTTACATTCGATATCACAACTTTTTACGGCAGATAAACTGCGTTGCGAGACTTGTGCATTTTTGTACATGTAATGTTTTTGATGGGATTACTATAACACTTTCAGAACACGAGGATGAAAATGATTAGAAATTAATGAAGTATTAAAGGCAGCCATGTGTTCATTATTAATATCGATTTCGGGATCTAAATGTATGTCCCATTTAATGTAAGGCGTAAGGAGTTGGAGCAAAGCGTTTTTAATAATTTTATTCCTTCAGACTGTTCCGTATAGACAATTATTCCGTATACAAATTATAGAAATTTAAGATAAAATGTGTCTTAACAAAATACTTTAACAATCAAGTAGAAAAATAAACAGCAATAAACTGATGTTGCGCTACATATCGTATTTGGTTCACCAATTCTGGATCTGTTAAAGTTGAAATTTGAAACTTCCTTTATTGAAGGCAATCTTTCGTTATAGATTTGTAGGAATTAATTAACTAACTAAGAAAGCCCTATACTCTGATCACATCTATACTCAGGTAGCTAAGGGTCAAATTCCTTGCAGAAAACGTGGGACGTCATAACAACCTATGGACTCGATTCCACCAGGATGCCGTAACGTGCGTTACGTCTTTGAATCGTCATTATCATAGCGAATACGGGCCCAGTTTAAAAATCGGTATCGCATACTCGTAGTCGAAGGTTCGATACTGTTTTATATATTTCTATTGTTTTCTAATTAAGTAACTGTTCCAGGAAAAAATAACCAAACAAAACGCTCCCCTCTCGCTCCCTACACCCGTGGATGTCACAATTTCATTACGGCGAGATCGTCGGCGCCCGTCAACGTCGCGTCACGTCACGTCAACGTCACGTCAACGTCCGTCAGTGTCACGTCGCCGTCATTTACCTGCCACCGTTGCGAGTGACAGTTTGTTAATTAGACTGTAACGTAACGTTATTATTGTGCACAGTTATTTGGGTTCGTTTCTGATGGTGTTTTTGGTGAAAAATTTCGTCGTTATAACAATAACTGTTCTAAGAGTTTACGTGTAGTTACAATTTATAAAAAGAAATTAGAAAACGACCAAACTGAAGTCGCTTAAATATTTATTAAGTACTTCATTCTCGCTTTGTTTTTTATTATCCTTAGAATGAATAATATGTAGATTACACATCACATGTGCGCAGTATTATCACGCTGCACAGAACACGTGATAGAAGTGAAACTTTAATTATCAATCAATCAATCAAACGACCAATCGTTCAATCAATCTTATTCCATCACTTTGTATCGTGTGCACGTCGCTCTCTTTTGCGCCAATTTCGTGGCGTCGAAATATAGTATAGCTCTCTTACTCGCTACGACATATCTTTCGTCTCTCTCATGTAACAAAATATTCCCTAACGCGACGCGTCCTTAAAATTGTACTCTCAATCCTCGTTCAACAATCGATTATCGTTGTACTTCAAAAAAATTCAAACGCACATGGACCTATCTCAATAGAGTTGCACCGACCACTAACCACTTGCTATCCACTTGTAAAGCCTTTGAACTCCCCGCTAACCTTGACACATGACATCATTGGAGCGCCGCTGATGGCATCGATCGGTCCCACGACAGAAACGGATTAATGAGACACAGTTGAAGAACTACTCGTAGTTGCTTCGTAGATAAGGTTATTGCTGCGGTGTGTATGTACTATGTTTTGTCGTCGCACCACTTGCGCTTGTTAAGCGGCTCGTGTGAGCGCCCCTTTGTTGCGTTAGATTAGTGAGGATGCGGCGGAGTGGGCTTAGTTATGATACTGCGGGTGGATAGCGAACGACGTATCGGAGTTTGTTGACGTCAAAGTAACTGACGCGACGGCGATGCGAGTTCAGTCTGCGACGTAGGTTGGCAGTCGGTGGTGATCACAAGTTTTGGCCTCGCATGGTTTGTGTGTTTAGTCAGTAATGTATAGTTTCTTTGGCTTTGTGAAATTTTTTGAATATTATATTAAAAAATGGAGTTCCCACCATTAGTATACAGGTAACTCGAGAAATCGGTATATTTTTTTACACTTTTTAATGTTAATGGCGTGTCCATATATTCCACCGGCGGCCGCCATTGCTCTCGCAAGTTCACCGCTTGGTTCTGACAATTGATTTATGTCAGTCAAGTCACGTCACAGCGGCGCTGCGCGCGCGCATCTGCTCTCCCGCCGCCGCTGGAGCAAACATAGACTATGTATACTTGTGCGTGGAGATGTGACTTGTTTGCCTAACGTTTTGTTGGGTGACAAGTTTTTCTGGGGTTGTCTTTACTTTGGCATCTTACTGCGAGCACAGGTGTATTTATTATTATTTTTAGTATCCAAGAACATTGAAATGGCATAAACTGTCCGTTCAGGTAATTAATCCCTATGCTGGCAACCATTTCCCAAGGCTCCGCTATCAGTGACTGATTTGTTGTTAATTACCTGATTACTTGGTAGATAGGTTGACACAATTCATTTTTAATTTGATTAAAAAAGGCCATAGTCCATTTTAGATCTTGGTTACCTGAAAATAAAATAGGCTAATTGGAATTTGTTCGTCATCAAAGTTCTAACTAAGTAGGTACCTACCTACTTAAATGACACACACACACATGCTCATTATCATACTACCATTTTCAGCACGTTGCCTGGTAAGTATACAAAAATAACTACTTAGCATGGATACATACATACATACATAGAGATATAGGTACACAAAAGAAACGTGATTTTCAGGAAAATTTAATGAACTGGTGATTTAATGAATGATTGATTGATTGTTGAATACGTTAGTTCAATTAATCAAGCAATCAATTAATACTTACTTAGAATATTTAGATGACGTGGTCCCATCGCGTGAAGAAGACGTAGCAAATAAAATGCTCTATGACCCATCTATTTCCAACTCTTTGTCCACAGAAGTGTCTTCATCCCGGGAAAGAGATTGATCAAAAAACTAAAATAGTAACCATGTTTGCGGGAGTGCTTTTAGCAAAAAAATAAGTCTAAGCACTTCTCAAGTTCTCAACTTAATTGTTAACATCTGTCTACTGAACGGTCGTAAAATGGAGATTATTGTTGATATATGACAATTTGATACTAAGGTTAAAAGGCCCATGAGAAAAATGTGTCCTTTGACAAGTAGATTGAATTTTGTATTCAGTTTCAGGTCAGTGAAAAATTTAAAATGTAAGTATAAGTATATTCAATAACGGGGAAAGCTTGTAAACGAAATATGTGAAATTTCGCAATCAATGAACAAATCAATCAATCTTACGCTAAAGAAAAGAGAGCAAAAGAGAGCGACGTATATTCACACGATACAAAGTATGGTGTATCTTATGCGTATACGTTGCCATCTGTTGCTCTACTTCCGTAGCTTCGGAATATAAATATACAGGTGTGTCTTTCATGTCCCTTCGTTCTATACGTCTTTCTTCATTATCAAGTAACGAAATAAGTCGAAATGTGACGCGTCTTTAAATTGTTTCGCTCAATTCTAAAGAGTATCACTTTAACAACTCGTGGACATACCATCGACTGTGATGAGCTTTTTATGAAAGATCAATACATTCCAAATAGTTCGCGTTCGTAATCAATACCGGTTGAAATTGAAACTGAAGGAGTTGAGAGTCACCACTATAATGGCGTGGTGCTTGTACTTTTGTATAAAACAAACCGCGGAGTGGTCCGGTGCAAGGCATAAGCGAAATAGTTATTTTAGGCTAGCGTTTGCCCACTATCTAAAGCAGGGTTGATCTTCCATATAAACTACTGAATTAAAAGAAAGACAAGCGAACTATTTGCGAAGCAATAGCGTCGTCCACGTTTTGCTAAGTGGGTATTCTAGGTAGGCAAAGACGCTCAAAGTTTCAAACAACCTCCCAAACTGCCATCACGCTCTAATTTAATAATAGAGTGTCCCGTCTTCTAGGGTACTAATAAGTATTGTGACGTTACTATTTCACCGGTGTGGTGACAAGATAGCCGAAGATCAAGCTTGAAATGGGCTGGTTTTTCAGGATCGCTGCCAGAAGACCTCTAAATTTTTTTACAGAATGGTGCCTACTTTTGCTAATATTCTACCATTCTTTTGGTATGTTCTTGTATGACACAACTTTTTCATTCGCTTCCTCTCCTACTTTGAACCGTACCAGCCTCACCCCGGTTTCGTGCACACGTCAGTCACGACCCATCAATCACTGTTCAAAGCGACTGTACCACTCATATTTCAGGACAACCCTTACAGAACCCCCGCCCTTATTACAACAGCATGGAGTTCAAATTCCCGTAGAAATTAGGGCACTTTTTCAATCGATTAAGTGCTGTACCGGCTAATGAGTCGAACGGTCATGAGGTATGGTTTTGAAAGGTTTGGGGAATGAAAGCTGTGTTTTGAGGAATCGTAATACTATGTTGCAAACGGTGGTCATCTCGTGGTGGTCTGTGCACTTCGTAATCCAGTGCAGCCGGCTTAGAAACCTTGACACCGACCTAATGGCATCACATAAAACCATGTATCTTTTTATTAATAGAATAGGTTCGCGTTTGACCACTATCTCACCTATTTGCACGTGATTTGAAGACTTCCAGGTTATAACTATGGGGCAACAGACTCCGGCAAGTAGCTGTTCCCGTCTTGAATGGTAGCATATTAAAATAATGTAGAAGCTGCTCGCTTCGTGCGTACGGGTGAAATGTGAACTAACGTACATCGAGCTCACATACTTTCGAACTAACATCGAACACTATACTTTCTATATAGCGTACATCGAACTCCTGTACTTTCTGTATAGCGTACATCGAACTCGAGTTCTTTCGATGTGCATCGAGGTTTCATACTTCGATCTAGATAAATACAGGCATATCCACCATGTACCGGAGGCGCATATCGCATCGTCTGGTTGGCTCTTCTGTCTGCCTCGTACGTATGTCCCATTGATGGGCTTGGGTTTACTCGTATGTGTGTGGATTTTCATCATTTGTAGATCCTTTGCGACACATTGTTTGTCTTTTATGGTGCTCTACATATAATTATATATTCGTGCTAGCATTGAAAGTTCTAATTAATCTGCAAAGTATTGTGATCGGTGAGCGTTATTTATTGATAGAATGGCGGGGTTTTCGGCCCCCGTGCGTCAGTGCGACCCTAACGTGTCAGTGATTGACGCACGATTGACGGCGCGCTCGGTTTCGTCTGGTGGGAGACAGCCTTTATTTTGGAGTTTTTATCTATCTTCTACCTAAATAATAATAAAAATCAGTTGTCGTACTGCAGTCTCGCAAAAAAATTGATAGGACCTTGTTTTTTTTTTGGTCAGTATACAAGGTGTGGCCTTAGGAAGGAAAGTTAATTAGGAAACCCCTCAACCGCGAAAATCACAAAAATCTAAATTGGTAATTTTGACAAGACGTCTGTCGGGTCAGGGGTCAGCTAGTCGGTAAAACGTGAAATTTCGTTTTTAAGACTAGTAAGTAATGCAATATATTGTACGAGTATAAATAAACTAGTTTGGAACCCCAAAGATTTAAGTACATTCAAGAACATACGTAGTTTAATCATCATCTTTAATGAGGTAGTGCATTGATGCCCGCTCAAGGGCATCTGACGTGGCTGAACGACAGCTATCAATCGATAACAACCAACACCGACGGCTTAACGCACCCTCCGAAACACGGAGCGAGAAATTCCGCTCATAACTTACAAGAAATCATCGCAATAATGGATAATTCGCAATCAACCTGTTATCCGTGTGAAACCCGTCCTAATATGCATTGCAAGTAGAGACACACTCAATACAAATAGAGACACACTCAAAATAGCACTCCCTAATTAGACCCCATCAAACCCTAACCTACCGCACTTGCAAAACGTCAAAAACGCCTCCGGTCTGAAATACCCGCAACCCGTCAACGTCAGTCACCGTGCCGGCTGATTTATAGACGGGTGTATTTATACAGGAGTCTTGCAGGCCCAGGAAGTGTTCGCTATCCGTCATCGTCAACCCGAGGGTTAAGTCTGGAATGGGGACTTTTTATTTTGAATTTGCGCTGCGGTGGCGGCTGGTAGTCTAACTGGGACTTGACTGGCTGGGACTCGAACAATTAGGTAATTTTAACAGAAATCTTAAAACCTAACGTAATGCTCTACCGTACACTGGCCAAATGTAGGTACAAAACGTGCAAAACCAAACCTTAAGAAAAAACCGACCAAATGCTAGTCAGACTCGCGCACGAAGGGTTCCGTAGCATTACTATAAAATTAACATTAAAAAAATATATGTCAGTTTTGGGAGCCCCCTTTAAAAAAATCTGCTTTTTAGTATTTGTTGTTTGTTGTTTGTGGCAACAAAAATACTTCATCTGTGAAAATTTCAACTGTCTAACTATCACGGTTCATGAGATACAGCTTGGTGACAAACAGGCAGGCAGACAGACAGACTGACAGACGAATGGACGGTGAAGTCTTAGTAATAGGTTCCCTTTGGGTACGGAACCGTAACTTCAACGAGAGTGATTGAGGCACTAACCTACCACACGTTTCAAAAACACTCTAACGCCATTTCATGCAGACTTCAGCGTCACGCTGATTGATAGACGGGTTGTACGTCTGGAGTTGGACCCCACTGCAAGGCCCTATCCGTCATCGTCGCGCGTGCACTGTGGGCCGAAGGGGTAGCCGGCAGGTGTCTTTTATTTTTTAAACTAGCTGCACGCCGCGGTTTTTCCCAATGTTTTCGGAATAAAAAGTAGCCTATGTTAATTCAAGGTGTTAGCTACGTCCATACCGAATTTCATGAAAATTGGTCCAGCCGTTTGAGCGTCGAGAAGATTATATACAAACCCACTCACAAACGGTATCTTTAATAATATTAGTAGTATAGGATATGGACGACTTTTGCGTGATTGTCATGATTACCTTAACATACCTACATGTTTTTAAGTAGCAAGACGTACCTAAGTTATTAAAGAAAAGTTGAAAGTAAAAGAAAATGAAATGCGAGGTTGATTTAAGCATATCAGATACCTAGCAAATAGTAATAGCCCTCTCCATCATCATAACCTACGGCTTGACTGATTTTGAGTGGACTTTTTATAAGTAACAGACAAACCGTGGGTTATCTTACTATTGCTAGCAATAAATAACAATTGCTTTGAAAAAATTTAGATGTTTTTTCAACAATACCTACTGTTTGTGTCGTTATGCAGCAATTTTTATGAATACCTACTCCAATTGATGGAAACGACTCCTCATAGAATCACCTTCCGCTTTCTAACACAAATCGATAACCGTTCATAACTGCAAAATTTATCACGGTGCAAATTTATTGCACCGAAATCGCGTATAATTTGATTAATGACGTGTCACGTTTTTGCCCGTCTTTTGTCCGAGCCGGCCCAGTGTGCGGGCGATAATGGACACATGTCCTGCCATCCATCAGTCCCCGCGGGGACAGATGCTGGGGCACGTTTGTTCTCGAGTGCGCTCGCTTTCGATATCACCCTGTAGAGTGTGTAGTCCAAACCGCTTTGCTCATTTGGGGTTGAATGGAAATTACTTTGTTGATGATAGAGGTTAGTACTAGCTGGACGAGATGGGCTGCTTCGGTTGGAACATGTTGGTGATAGGATTGGATTATGTACCATGTGAACGGTGACTATGTTTAAGTTATTGGTAAGTTACGTACCTACTATTTGGTACTTACCTTCCTATTGACTTCATGACCTAGAATTTTTTATGCTGATTTTCGAAGAATACTTTTTTTTTTTGTTGTACCTACCTACCCCGGAAAATGTATGTAGGAAAAATTCTATTCACCGTCAAGGGTGAAAAGTGATAACATGTGCGCTTTGCAATTCAATGACGCTGAACTCGGTCCTTGGTCACGCACTCATGACTTACAAGCAGGCGATCACGATTGGTATCGTTTAATAGCAGTCGCTGAGCCAAGTCAGAGAACTTTCGTCAGTCTGACATCGAAAGCTCTTATGAACGGTAAGGCAAAATATTACAAACACCTTATAGATTACGTAATTAAATCACAATTAAATTTAATTTCCCTTGGTAAGTGCTAAAACAATAACCTAAACGGAAAAGAAACGGTTACCACCCTCTCAACCCTCGAGCGGCGAATTGGTGAGACAAATGACGGGGCGGCGAGACATCCATCCACTTATTACGGTAACCTGGCGACCGGCGACGGCGACTGGTGACTCAATCACTGTGATGCCAATCAGCTCGTTCACTTGACGAGTGGGTCACGAATCGGTCAGCGGATAGTAAGCTAATGGAAAGGTGATCGGTCACTTGGTTGGTGAAGCTGTGGTAGGCCGCTTCTGTTAGTTTTTTCTGAGGCGCCACCATAACGAAAGTTTCCCTTAAAACTTTGACGGCCTCTGTATCGTTAATTGATGATGTTTACATAAAACGTTTACTAGATTATTTATTATATAAGTCAAATTCTATGTGGTAAAACTTTAAAGTGATACAGTGATAAAAATTAATGTAGAGAAGACTACCTATGCAAAATAAAATTGTTTTAAAAAGTCTTGACTATAAGCGATGTTCTGCTTTTTTCCCCTTTGTCGAATTTGTCGATTTTGCCTTTGTACAGTTTTATTTGGAGTCTAATAATATACCTTGGTTTAGTGGCAATCAATCTTTCAAGTTCCCATAATGTAAATACATAATTCTCGATCCGACAACAAAAACTTCGAAGACATATAAATCAATAACTCATCTCCGTCGCACCACCTACTCCCATTAAAACAATTCACATAAGACCTCCATAAATAAGCTTGAAAAACAAAACTGTAATTAAACAAAAAACGCAGCAAGGAATTATTGCGTTCGCCGCTATAAAAATATGATTAACAGAGTATAAATCAACGGAGCATAAAACTATCCATCTCGCGTCTCTGTTGTGCTATAAATCTCTAGGGGGAACGTCATCCCCCAGGCTTTAAGTGGGAGGGGGGATTGTGGTTGTCATTAATTTGATGATATAAAACAAAACGTCATTTTAATTAGTCGTCGTTATTGGATGACAGACAGCGCGGTGGCGGAGCCGCGAGCGTTTGTCTTGCAAAGCGGGCCGCGAGGGTCACAAGTGTATGTACGGGAGAAAACTGCGCTTATATTGTAGGCACGTTCATGTTAAATTAAAATATTGAGGTTATTTACCACACTTAACAGAGAAAAAAAACTCTGAACTCGTCTGAAAAATTCATTTTAAGTATATATAATAACTTTTTTTAAAAGATTACTAATAACAATGTACGATATTTCTACACTGCAACGTGCAAAAATTTAAGTCGGGAAACCTAACTAAATTTAATATGTGTACGAAACAAGCATACTTACTTCGTATACTTACACACCGTCCGAATTCCAGAACCTGACAAAATTCCACCCCGTATGTCTCCTCACCTGTAGCGACGCTCAAGGCTTTGACTGACAACGCATCTATCTTCACTCAACCCCTGGCCAACCCACCGTTACATTACCGCCTTTGTATCAACACCCCGACGCGACACCGTTACAAGCCAGCAATGCAACGCGCTTTATATCGATTTGTCGAGTCGCCGGGCGAAGGCGATGAATGACGTCATTACGATGATTAAGGGGAGGTCTCACTGGCGAAACGTGCGTTGAGTGATTCGGGGACAGATTAAGATGCGGTCGGTGTGTACGCGGCTTTGAAGGAGGATGATTAATATTTTGTTAGGTGCGTGTTTTGTACTTGACTGACGGCGGCGGTGTGTCACAAGTGGCTGAATTAAATGGCTGGCTTTTGCCACTTTGTAATGCAGATGTGGAGCTGTTAAATGCGGCCTCCGACGCGTAAGTTAGCGGCGAACCCGGTTTAGTCAAGAGCTAGTTTCACGACCATTTTCCTAATCTAAGTTTGAAAATAGAGTGCTGTTGTAAGCTAACATGTCATT
The DNA here is from genome assembly GCA_905147375.1 of Hylaea fasciaria. NCBI lineage: Eukaryota > Metazoa > Arthropoda > Insecta > Lepidoptera > Geometridae > Hylaea > Hylaea fasciaria. The sequence continues at coordinate 12,661,776 of LR990194.1, forward strand.
GTAAACTGAAATGCCAATGTCAAAATGTCAACACTAGGTTATTGCATATTTGGAAAAAAAACTCATCATAAAGTTCGAGTTTATTAGATAAATCGTAACGCAGACGACACTTATACAGTTTCCTCGTCTTTTTTTCGATTTTGTTCGACTCAGTCGTTCGTATGGAGTGTACATCCTATGCTTTAGTGACAAAAGGTAGAAAGAAGGTGGTTAACATGCTCACTGCTCAGCCTAGCAACAGACTGACTGTCAAGGACGGCGTTGGCGGAAAACCTCTATAGAAATTACATTCGTTCTACAAGAAAGTAGGTATATTAGCTTGTTTTTATTATGAACTCTACGTGGTTTTCAATGCCTAAATTTCCTTTAAAATTTAGTGTATCTTCATATTCAGCGGATACAATAACCAGACCTTTTACTATGAAGCCTGAATATTTGTTACAGACAAACACACACACACATTTGTTCCGTGTTTCCTTTTGTGAACATACACAATGTTGCTAATCAAGGTTTAATCTGTATTGGAAATAAGACAAATTATTTTCTTTCAAACTAAGTAGTATTGTTTTCCGTTTCTTTTTATGATATCAATTCAATTAAAACAAACTGTTCTCCGCTGACAAATTTATCATTATTCGCTGACACTCTGATTAAAGCCCATTGTTTTTTGTTCTGAAAGAACGCTAAATTGTTTTGTTTGAGGCGTTGATAGCTCAGTTGGCACAGTTGACAGGACGTGGCGGTTCCTGCAGACCTAGATATCGAATAGCAATTCCCATTTGTCAGCAGTGGGACGTCACCAGTGGTGCCAAAAGGGACACATTCAGAAAATAATTCCCAGTGGTCACCACTAGCTTCGTTAACGGAGGTGACAACTGGGAATGACCCGCTGGGAATCATAAATGTGCCACTCGTCACTCACTGGTAACTATTGGGAACTTAGTCGTATACAATATTATGTTGCCAGTGGGCAAACTTGAAACCAATCGGGACGGAGTCAGTGGCGACAATTGAGAATATATTATACTCGTATTTGTGTGATCACGATTAGGTATGTATTCCGAGTCTGTGTGTGTGTGGGAACAAGCTAGCCTGAGTTTGGGACATTGTGGGATTAAGGCGCTCTAAGTGCCACTGACTACATACAAGAAACCATATAGTGTGACATCAGGTGCCTCGTGTGCCATGATCCGAACTCTTTTCAGCCTACCTCTTATTCACGCGTTTTTATCGCATTATAGCTTATTAATTTCGCTGGAATTTTTGCGATATTTTGTCTTAGTATACTTTTGTATAACAACGATAAATGATCTTACATATAGCTGCGATTATTATCGCCGTGATAAAAGGAAGTACAATGTTCGATCCAATGTAGTAGTAGGTTTATTGTAATAATATACTGTTGTATGTAATATTGTAATATTCTTTTAAAATATTTTTACTGTATTTTAACTTCTTAAATAATGTTCAACTCTCCTTTTCAACTTTTTAACTTCAGTAAATGTTAGTTACTTCAAGTCAACTTTTCAATTGTTTTCAGACCTCAAGGTTCAGAACGACTTTCTATTCAAAGTTTGGGGGCCAATACTAACGACAAAAATACCTATGTAAAATGTGTACCTAGGGTGTTCGTGTGTGTACGTATGTATGTGTACTGAGTGATATTTAGATTTTATTCTTAGTGGCGGCTGGAGAATTAATGAAAGGTTCTTTAAAAAGACATACTGAGTTACTTTACTGTTATTAAACTACTTCGCCGTTATTCAAAAGGTCCCAAAAATGTTTAGGTAGATACCTACTCGTATGTGGAATAATATATTAAATAATTGTTCTTGACTTATCCGCCCGTTTGTTATGGCCTACAGTGTTTCTAATAATAGTGGTAGGGAAATGTCACGAAATAAAATATGCATTTTAAAGTATGTAACATATATATTTCTTTGAGCTTTTAATTGCATTTTGAAATACAACATAAAATATTAAATAAGATTATTAAATTTGGTAAAATCAATATTTCAACACCACTTTTTTTTTAAGAATGAGCAAAAATCTCTCATCAGAGCTAGCGTATACATCATATTTGTCGTATGTTTCATTATTATCGTTAAAATGATACTTTTTATTAAAAATTTTAGCTTATGACAAATATTCGTGATTGAATATAGCAACTATAGAAAATTATTTTGAAATATGTTTTCGCAAGTATAATTACTGGCAAGTATGTACGTACCTATAATATTATACTAATCAACTTTCAATTTCTGATTACGATCACAAAACAATAAGATTAGTCCACTTATCAATCACGAATATTGATCTCACAATGATTCTCGTAATATTTTGATATCGTCCGACCTTACAATACAGTTTACAATATTATTAATAATTAAATATAAAAGAGTTTACACTCGCAAGTACCGTATATACATCATCGTATAACTGTTGTCACAAATTGGAAGATACCTCAGTATATTTGCATGTCTAACGTATACGAATGTAATCGTTCCTTTTCAAATAAGAAAAATGTATATCGTATTATCACTTTTAAATATAGGTTGATTTAACAACCGATTAATGCGCTGGTATAATGGTATACATGTGTCACAGACGTCGTTTATTTAATATTATGTACTTAACACTAAATAATAAATAGCTTTCCCGCAGTGAGCGCGTACCTAGAGCGAATTTTACACTAAAGAGATTGTATTATATTGCATTGTAATCGATTTGTATACATGTATGCACAAAACGAATGAACAGCCGAGATTGAATCCCCGAGATTACACGCGTCGACGGATCTCACGATAAAACAAGAACTTATTCAAAATATACATAGAATAAACTAAAAACCACCTTAACTCTGATTTACATTTTAAACAAATTAAGTAACACAATTAAATCATATTGCAACATTTTTTTTTAAATACTGAAAGTCAACGCCGGGACTACTCGACCGAGCGGCCTCGATCACATGCAAAAGGCGAATCGCAATTAAAATTACAAACGCAATTTTTACATTATTTTTAGAATTATTAGCAAAAAATATACATTTACAAAGAGATCGAATCGAACGTTTCATGACTTAACGTGACTTATATTTACAATTTATCGAAGTGGAATTACAACGTAGTGTGGAAGATAAGCCGACCAACAACCGATCACCTATAGGCAATATTTTCAAAATATTCTCTTAACTCTAAACGAACGTAAGACGTTTGGCGTATACTTAAGTCGCTAGTCGTTAATTACACTAACCGAACTATGCGGTGAACTCTAACAGTAATTACCTAAATAATTAAATTGGCAAAGAGTTTCGAAATACTTAGCGTCGCCGCGGCGACCTAACCCTAGCAAGGTTCAACGTAGCGGGATATGGTATCATCACAACTGATGGCCGCAGCCGTCGCGGCCTACACGTACTTGCTCGAGAGCTGTTTGGCCAGTTCCGTGTACTTCAGGAACTTGGAGTGCGGGCTCTCGTCGAACGGCTGCGAGGGGCTGCGAGGGTCCTGCGGCGAGGCAGCGGCGGAGCCCCCGCTCTTGTGCGCGCCCGGGGAGCCCTGCCCCGGCGGCGCCTTCATCGGCACCGGCTCGGGCAGCGCGCCGTCTTTCACGAAGTGCATCTTAGACAGGTGGTGTCGGTACGCACCCTTGGAGATGAAAGGCGTGTCGCACAGGGCGCACTTCATGATCGAATCGGTGACGACGGCGTCGTTGCACGCCCAGCTGAACGTCAGGATGCTGGGCGGGCCGCCGCCGGCCGGGGACTGCGCGGGCGCCGGCGCGCGGGACGGGTTCGTCTCCGTCTTGTCGCAGAGCTTCTGCAGCGCCGCGAGCGGGTGGCTGCCGCCGCGGCGCGAGGAGCTGGGCTCGCCCGGGGCGCCGCCGCCGGCCAGGTTGTCGAACATGGAGGACAGCGCGCCCAGGCTGGACGCGGGCTTGCGCTCCGAGCCGGGGGTGTTGCCGGAGCGGTCGCTGGCCGGGCTGCGCGGGCTGGCCGCCGGGCTCGGGCCCTCGCTCTCGCGCTTCGCTACGGGCTTCATGTCCTCCTCGGTGGAGCTCCCCGGCCTCGGAGGCTCGTCTTCATCGTCGACCTCGGTTTTGACGCGGACGGGCTGACTGCTCAAATCGACTCCGTTCTCGCGATCGTCCTCTTCGATCTCCTTCTTTATTCGCACTTCGGCCGGACGGTCCTCTGAAGCGGGAGTCTGCGAGCCGCGCGTGTCCGGGGTCGTCCGAGGTGTCATGTGGTAAGCGTCGAGCTTCCTGTCTGGAGTCAGAGAGTCGACTCTGCTCCCTCCGCGCTCGGACATCGAACTGGATTCGCTGCCGCTGCGCTCGCGCCGCCCGTAGCCCTGGTGGTGATAGCTGCGCAACATGCTCATCGTCTGGGGATCTACTAACGGTTTCGTATAGTCTACACTCTCATCTATGCCTAATCTTTTCAGAATACTAGAACCGATCGAGGCGTGCGAGGCGCCGCCCGGCATGCCGGGGACCGAGTGCCGAGAGCGGGTGTCAAAACTTTTCTCGATCAGTTGCTCGATCGCGTTGAGGACAGACGGAGATGAGCTTTTATCGTTGCTCACGTTCGGGTCTTTGGAACTCGGGGACGAATCGTTCACTGAGGACGGGGAGCGGTGGTGAGCCGAGCCGGGGGAGGGGAGCTCCTCGTTAATGCTCTTGCGCCCGTCGCGGCCCGTCGGGGTGATATGGCCGGGCATGTCGGGCGGGATCACGTTATTCGAGAGAAGTGCGCTTTTCAGAAAGTTCCGTTGACTGTTCGACATCGGCGCGCCTATACACTGCCTAATGTGTTCGACGAACACGGCGGTCTCGATTTTATCGCCGCATTTTTCACACGTGATTCGGCTACCAGCGCCGAAATCCCTAATCGGTTTGCCCATCGGAACCCCGTTCCCTTCCCCGTTTTTGAACTCGTGTTGTGTCGCTCTTTCGATCTCGAGTAGTTTTCTTACCGGTAATGACTTTTTTCGTTTTTCGCGCGTCTGGCGTCTCCTACCGCCGCTCTCGGTAATAGAACGCATTATGTGCTCCTTGTAGTGCGAATTTTTGACCATGTGATTGCTCAACTCCTTCAATGAACTAAATGCTTGGTCGCACACCTTACAAGTGAGAACTGCGCTGACGTGGCTGCTGGTGCTGGTGGCGGCGGGAGGCGCCCCGTTGTTGGGACCGGAAGACCCCGAGCCGGACCCTTTGCCTTCGTCCGACGACTTCCAAGAAATGATTTGCTCTTGGGATATAATGTTGGTGTAGTGCTGAGTCCGCTGCATGTGACTTGTCATTTCGGCGAGTGAGCGGAAACTCTCAGCGCACCACATGCATTTCAGAATTTGTCTAGTTTGCTCCGCTCCCTTACCTAGCCAAACGTCTTGACCTCGGACCAGCTTTCTCGGAATCGGCATATTTTCCTTTATTAGCATATTCAGATCGTTCTGGTTCGGTTTAGATGAGCCGCTTGAGGATGACGAGTGAGAGTTATGAGATGGCGTCGAAGGTGAACTCGAAGGTGGATGTAAAGACGATTGCATCTGAGCGCTCGACGACGGTGGAACGGGAACGTTGACGCCGCAGTGCTTCGCTTCTTTCATGTGTACGGTCAGGTCTGCCAAGGAGCTGAAACTCTTCTTACACCAAACACATTTCAGGACATCTTTAGTTTGGTCGGCGCCTTTGTTCAGCCAGTGCGACTGCCATGCGGAGTGCCTAGCGGCGGCATTAGGTGCTAAGCCGGCGCCGAGAGCAGCGCTCTGAACGGATCGGAATAGCTCCTCACCTCCTAGTCTACTCAGTTCGCTCATCTTCTCAAGTGCTTTTGTAGCGTCGCTCGGAGTGGGCCCACCATGCTTGAGTTTACCATTCCAGTCGCCGGGGACTCCTCCTTTAGGCGACAAGCTAGCCGCTGCGACCGCGGCTGCGAAATAAGGCAGATTCGGTGCTACGGGCGTCATCCAAGGGGATGGCGATGGCTTAAATTCCGCCGGCCTAGAACTTTTCCTACTCGGTACCGGGGACGGCGAATCATTCGACCCTCTTTTCCTGGTCCCAACTGATAGGTCCAACGGACCATTTTCATTTTTACTGACAACATCGTCGGCATCGTCGTCATCGTCGACCTGGGGGGATTCGCTGCGCTTCGTGCTGAAGTCTAGGGCACCATCAGCTCGGTCGTCGGTCAGGTCTTCGTGGCAGGACATGAGAAGGCGCTGCTGGGCGGCAGCGGCTGCTGCACCGAGGTAGGCGGCAACGGCAGCAGAGTGCGGAGGCAGCAGCGCGGCTGGCAGTGCGGCTGTCAGCGCTGCCGGCAGTGGCAGCCCCGCCCCGCTGCGCCCCGAGTACACCGAGTCATTGGAGGGACATCGCGGCGCGCCCGACGACTCCCGCGACAGGCATCTGGGGCTCTCCCTGCGGACAAAAATGACACACGTCAGTTTCACGTCAGTTCCACATAATTCACTTAACCCCGTCCCCCCTCAATCCCAAGCCTGTCGTTACCTTAAACCGGTTACCGGCATTTGAATATCGATAGTCAACAAGACGAATGCAAGTTTCTTTTATGGCACTTTTAGTAAATTAATGGGTCGATTGTGAATATAAAACAGATACGCTAATAGCTTATGTTATTTAATTTATATCTTTCAAAAACGATAAAAATGTTTGCTTACTCATCGACGACTTTGGGTGAGTGTTTGTTTAGCCGTTAATATTTCATCCGCCATAAGGTAAATATGAGAAAATTATTTCTAGAACTGTAAATAGTGTAACTTGGGGCAAAAAAGAAAATAATTATATTATAGTAATACAAATTATAAACAAATATATCACCGCCGAGATCACGGATAATCAAGTGGCTTCAAATAATGGCCCACTAATAAGTCATAAAATTCAACAAACAACATTTATCAATATCTAGAGACAGATACATCTAAATTGATAAGAGAAAAACAATTACCTACTCAAAGAACTAGATACTAATCAGAAAATATAATATCGACGTGACACAATAGACGTAGAATCTGCTTATCGATTAATTTATGAGACAATAAAACAACAACACAGGTGTCTGATTGGGAAACAGGTTTATAAGAAGAACCAGTGAAAGATTATAACATCTTCAACGAAACGTCGATGCATATAAAAATATATGGTTAAAACTTTGAAGAGAAACCGAATACAAATTCTGTATCGGATTAATTCTTCAACAAAACGGGGGCTTTATTGTATTCTATCATAATTTTAGAACGTTATTCTGCTTCTAGTATATTTTTTATGTTTAATGAAGTAATTTATATCCTGCTGAACATGTCAAATATTCTAGCAGCTCAAAACTAGATTTCACACATAAAAATATATTCATATTTTATTAAATGTATAATTATAATGAATAACAATAGTCAAAATGATTGGACTCACTTGAAAAATATATGTAAATCCATTTAGATAAAAGTCGCGAACTATTCTTGAAGTCTCGACACACTTTACCAACTTCGGCAAGTGTACAACCGAAGCAGGAAAAGAAGTATATCAACGGAACAACGAATTCAAAGTAAACAGAATAATTATTGAAGACGAAAACAATAGAAAACATGATGAATTACTCAAAAACATTTCAACACTTGTACAAATAAAAAACCTACCTCACGTGGTCGGGCTCGACGATCATTTTCGACGTAATGTTTTCGATATATTCCACACACAGAGAGCTGAAGAGCTCTCCGATCCATCAATACAACACTTTACATTAGAAACACTGATACAAAAGACAACAATGGTGACTTCCCAAAGATAGTTGAAAATGTTTACACGTCGCGAAAGACGCGGCGCAACGCCGGCGGTCGAGAGGGAAGTGCGCGGTGCCTGCGGCGGCGGCGGCGGTCCCGCGTGGAATGAGACGCCGCGTGATTTACGACCCGCCTGCAGCGCCCCCGCCCCGCACGCCCCTCCAGCGAGCGAGATAAATGCTACTGCGGCGGCGCTGCCGACGCGAAAGAGAGAGACGGCTATCCGTATCCCACTTCGAGGGGTGGCGCTGCGTAATGCAAGCGTGCGTGCGATGCGCGAGGTGGACATGCAGTGACGGGCGATCGTTTCGATGACAGCCGACTGACACGGCGAAGCTACTCCGCATAGCTGAGTCACAGTCTCAGCGCCAATCGAAGCATACAACTTCCTTGACGTCCAATAGGCGCAATATCATTTTAACGAGTCTGTTTACGAAATCCATTTGGTTGGGTGATGTTTGCTCACGTCGGTTTCACTAAAGAAGTCCTGGCTTACTGAAGATTACCCGGGCAGGGTTGACGGCGTTGACAAGGAAATGGCGCGTTAACAAAACGCCGAGACGAGTCCTTTTAACGACTCAGGGACGACAGGGGACGAGAACGGATTTACGCGTATCATGAACAGATTTCCTGCCCTGACAAAGGAAAATATTCTTGGGCTTATTTTATTTTCACGTCAGGAAACGGAGGATGGACTGGCTTGTCAATGACAATAAAAGTGTCACAAGGTTGAAATATTAAATTGGAATCTGATAGGATACGTGACAGAAATAAGATACCGTCGACACAAACTAAGCACTGTAGTCCAAGGCTCGATCCCAAACTTCACAATAACTTATCGACGACGCATGAATTTATGTCTACAAGCCAAAAAACTTATACCCTATAAATATATATCGACGCACATTAATATTCATACACGGTTACTCTGTCAACAACTGTTACCATGATTTGGCGATAGTCAGAAGGAGGATCCAATTAGGTTTTTTACAAAGTTCACCATGAAGCCAGCTGTTTATGGCTTCCTATAAGCATTAGCAATGGGTGCGGGTCAATCAATCACTCGAATTTATGTGACAACTATTGTGCTCTCTGTCATGACTTGGCTGCTATGTGGCATAAACAAAAGAATTTCTAGGTTTATGTGAATCTGCGAGGACGGATTGTAGAAATGTTGCTGCGATTATTATGAGCCATAATTGTGTTCGTTTGAAACGGGTGTTGGAATTGGGACGATAGAGGTATCAAACTTGAGTTTTGCATCGTGCGGGTACCTACACGGGACACCTGCCACTTTGAATAAATTTGCCGTAGCTGCATGAATTTTTAAGCCGTCACAGATGTCAACGAAACCATAAAAGATCATGGTTGTCAAGCAAGTAGGTATTCATATGCAACCTTGCGATTATTTCAAATATTTTTAACGATAATTTTACCAGCCATGAAGCTAACAAATTGGTAACAAATTGCGATAAAAAACAGATAGTGACATGATTTATTAAAACAAAATTATGCTGACATGTAACGATAATGATGATAACAATAAATAGATAGGTATTTCAATATCTCGTCTCATATCAAAATGGACATGATAGCAATATATAATAAATATAGATTGATATATTGCTCTGGTTTATAAAAAGCAATCATAAAACATACGCAATATCAACATCACCACTTGATGTAAAACACAAAGCTTAAGTAAAATAACAAGAAATACCTAAGTTACAGACAGTTGGTTGCATCATTAAACATTATTTATTTACAAAAAAATAAATACTCTTGATGATTCATTTTAACAAATGCATTGCGATGTGTAAATTTTGTAAGAATAAATCTGTGTCAGCTTAATTTTACTATTCCATAAGAATGTGAGGTTTCAGAGGTATCGTTGGATAGGTTAAGGGCATAGGTACAAGTTTCTAAGTGATTTTTTTCTTCCTAGTTAAAATGTTGACTGAAGTACTTGCTCCGAAAGTTGTAGACAATAATATAGTGCTTCTTTGACTTTCGTACCATGATTCCAAATAATCCTAAAAATCTAGTTTGTAACACTTAGGTAATAAATAATGTTTAACCTCCACAATATTGTTTTGGACCAATTTCAAAAAATATATAAAAATCAGCCATTAATTAACAAAAATCTACACTGCACTGCGTGCTTTAACTCACTCTTGTCGGGGTTTTATTGATTTGATAGGCTTGCCTTTGACCATCACACCCATACTGATCATCATACTGGATGACACAGCAAAATATTATGACTGTAAAAACCAGTTTATTTTTCTAATCAACATTGAATGGTAAGTTCAGATTACTCATAGGTATAGTTATTTTTCTCCTAGAACCTACCACTAACAAGTAATTATTACACGTATAAGAAATAGGGGCCAAACCAAAGAAATTATTTATAAAAAAAACTTTATAATCAACGCAACGTAATAACATAGGTAATCTTCTCTATTCTAATGTTCTCTGGAAGAGATGCATTTTTAATTCTTGTCATAAACTGAGACTTCTTGTTTTTCAAACTCAATGGTAAATTAATTGCCTTAAACAATTTACAGTAGAGAAAATCTAAACAAATATAAATCGAACATGTTAACAATGGATCCTGAGGATGGATCAGTAGAGGATTGCGAAGACGGGCATATGATTGATGAAGTCTCTTCACTGCGACTAATTGACATTGATGGAACAGCCAACGAGTAGACATAACTAACAGATCACACAGCCCAGGAAAACATCAATTCTCCTATAGTTCAAGAAATAGGGTCGACTATTGGTCAATCCTTAATTTTCTAGATGACAGTCTTTAAGTTGGTAATGACAATCGGACCTGACTTATGGACGGATGTGAGATAAGGTGAAGATTTGTATTTATGACGGAAATGACAGATTTCTATACTAATTAAGATTGTGTTTAATTAATATTGGTTTTAATAAGGGATGTGTTGTAATCTGATTAAGATGCCAATCATTGCACGTTGTTCAATAAGGGTAATATTCCAACGTCATAGCACACATTATACATAAGAGTTAGTTAGGTTTAATAACTCGTACATACATACAGTCACGCCATTTTCCCGTTGAGGTAGGCAGACATCTAAATTTTTCCACGTCTTATGATCTTTACCCCCATCCCGCTTTTTCAGCTTTCATGAGTTTTCTTCATACACGGTCGCTGGTTATGGGTACTTTTCTCATGGCCTTTCTTTAAGTCGTCCTCGATTTGATCGCAGTACGTTCGCCTTACGCCAACCCTTAAAGACTGGCCCATTCTTGGCAGATCCATAAATCTGTTTCGTCAATATTCTTTCATCCTGCCTCTCAAGATGTTTCATAATACTTAGTCATTATTTTTTAAAACGTGTTATTTCGCAAAAGGGATGTCATATTTTTCTAACACATGGCTGAGTTAAGTACCCATAAATTATGGTATTCTTTGTAAAGTAATTATGCCTAATGGCCTTACTTAGCTATTATGTTACTAATACACGTGTCGTAGATTCGGAAACACCTGGCTTAGCATGACATATCTAAATAAAATTGGTGATTTAGGTACAATTATGTCAATAAGGATTTGATTAACGATGTTAACCCAAATAAAATTACGTACATTGTGCAAATAAACCTTGAAACACAATAATATTTTCAGCCTTACAGAAAAAGGATTGTGAGCAAATATTTAATGATATAAGACGTATTCCAAAGTTCAAATAAAAATTTCAAAAGATTAGCTGGTATTTTCAGCGCAATATAAGAATTGTATCCTATTCAGATAAGAATCTGTTTACTAAAATACATTTTAAAATATCACTTGGTAATTAATTATAATTTAGGTCCCTTTATCGTAATTATACCTAGTACATAATATATGTAGGTACTTACATATAATTTATTTTAGGCGAGGGTATTTCCGACAATTTTTGACTCATATATCTATTTCATTTGGATCGATGAACTGTCATATTATAATAGTTTTAGAATCATTTTTAGTGACAGTGACACTACCTACTATAACTGTCATATTGATATAACCAATCATTTCTCTTTCGTTTACAACTTTATCTATAGCAATGGCTTGATCAATTTTGAGCTTTGGGCCTCCAGGATAAAGCTGGTGATGATTGTCGAAGACGAATTGTGGAATGGGGGAATGTTGGTGGTTGGTGTATGACAAGTGATCATGGGAAACAATGGGATCGTTAAAGTGGACACCGCGGAGTGATGCCGGGACCACCGCATTGTCATTGCGAAGTGATGTCGAGTGAATGCAATGACTTGATGAATGTGATTACGTCGAGGCCGAGTGAAGTTGTTTGTTCGGTCTCCTGCCTGAATTATCGTGTTCAGTTTTTTTTTTATCATAATATGCTGCTATCTGCGGCTTAGTTTACAGTGTTATAATTTAGCAGCCTATTTTTAGTTCGTTATTAGACAATATTTTCATTTGAGTGCTATCCTTAATGATAGTTTTCTAATCAAACTGCAACACATACTTTCAACTAAAGCCGAGTTTCAATTACTTATTGTAGTACGTTGTCATTGTTTCACTTTGCCATGGTGAGGATAAGGAACCGTAAAATATATTGTATTGAGGTATACAAAACAACAGGAAAATATGTTGACGATAATATTTACAAGTTACCAATTGCACAATATTATAAGGAATTTAAAAATGATATCAGAATTATCATTAGTTCGAATATTTTTGATGGATGGCTAATAAATTTCTGTCTATCGCAAAGTTTAAACTGTCTGAAATAGTAAGTTCCTACTTAATTTAGCATATTTCTTTAATCGCTTTTCTTAACTTATTGAATGCCCATTTTATAAGCTTTTGTTATAACTACTTCGCTAAAATATTTAGAATGTATGAAACCTTTATTGTGTCAATTTTGAACGCGCCTTTACAACTTTACATTACATACCTACTAACACTAGCCTTTTTACATCTATTATTTGACTGATTAATAATTCTTTATGACGTTAAAATCAGCCATGAATTCAACCGGGCCACAAGATACGATCGTTCCAAAAACAAAATAACAATGGCTGATTATAAAAAATAAAACCCGGCCAAGTGCGAATTGGATTATGCACTTAACAGGGTTCTGTAGGATTTAGTGGATATTACAAGAAGTATTTAAACGGTGCTCTATGGCTTGCGTTCTCAGTTTTTTCGACAAGAGTGGAAAATGCAGAATGGTTCATATTGCTACATTTGGAGGGCCATATCTCACCAAGTACCTACCTATTCATCTAAACAAAAACCTTCATACTAATTTTAAAGATCCAAATATTCACTCAAGACACATAATATACCCTTCATTTTAATCACCTATCCAACGATATTGTAGAAGGAAAGTTTACAATGAGTATATTTTTATGTAAGGGTTGCCACCTCGTTATTTTTTTATTATACAGTTTCTAATATCCCCCTAGTAAATGGCTGTGACATACGGACGGGCATGACAAATATAAGGGCTTAGGATTTGTTAGGTTTGAATACTGAACTCTAAATATTACTAAGTACAACATTACAATTAACAACGATGGTGAGAATGTCTTTAACTAGTTTGTAAAGAACTTGTAAAGCAATCTGACAAAAGCGAGGGCATTCTCTGTTCGTTTCGCCTACGCTCGCTTTGCTCCTACATGAAAAAACACAATATCACCTCTCTGCAATATGATCCTGAATCAGTGCGGTGGGTATACCACGCCGGAACTAGTTTTGATTCATTAAAAAACTGACAAAAGCGATGATTTATTTCGCGCTCGCTTCGCTCCTACACGAAAAGCAGTCTCACCTCTCTGCATTAGGATCCTGAATCAGCGTGGCGGGTATACTGTGCTCAATGTCGCGTTCTTCGGGTGGGGGGGACGCGGGGGACTCCGAGCGCGATGCCTCGGCCGCCTCGCGCCGCTCCCCGCGCTCGCTTCGCTCCTTCACGCCGCTCTCTGGGCTGGTCGCTTCTTCTGTGGACAAAGGAGAAGGTTTCGTTAAAAAGGCAGTCAAGGAAACTTCAAGGCTTTTTTGTAGCAATATATACCATTTATAACCCTGTACTTATATAAATATTGTATAGTGCTACTGAAACTTTTCTACCACGCACGTACATCTTCAGTTTTCACTCCACGGAAAATTTCACAAAGTGAATGAGCACGCGCACTAAACCAATAACCAATAAATAAACTAGTGCCTACTGAAAAAAAAAAACAGAAATTAATAAAATATCACATGACAATTTTATGTTTTCGAAAGGAAAATAGAAGTGATAGTGTTGCGCCAGCTTTTACATGGATCGATAAAAATACGTGAAGCAGGCCATCGTTGCGCAAACAGTGATTAGTTGATTGATTGATTAAAATTAGTCACCGGATCAATTATTCAAAGTGCGTTTATCGGTTGACATCATTCTGGCGATATCGTGCGATATCGCGGCGGTTATCTGCAGCGGCGCGGGCGTCCGTATAATTAAGGACTATACTATGCGATAGATACCTATAGAGCATCATTTCAACGAGTCACTTGTGGTTTTACCACAAATTTTAATTATGTAATGTTCACTACAAAGATCATGAACGATTACTTTGACTGTGACATCAGTGTAGATACATTGATTTGATACTGATCTATCGTTTGATACTGCAATGTTTTGAGATAGGTATCATTTGTTATTCCATCATCTGGCCACGCTAAGACTGTCTATGTGTCCCTGTAATGTTATCCGCGTCAATTCCGCCGCTTCTTGGTAATCGCTCAAGTCTTCCCAATTCACACCAAAATAAGACAAAACGCTACACGAAGAATCCTTACAAAACCAGAACGATGGGCACGGCCACTTTCGCCCTGATTATGAAGTTATCCAAAAAGCGTAAAGCGAAAAACATGCATCCGAAACCGGATACCGCCGAAAAATGGTCGCGGGCCGGTGTGGTCGCTATTTCACTGCCCAGTGGTCCGCGAAGCGCGTTCTGTGCACTAATTGATTAAAACGCAGCGTGTCAATCGGCCAGTAAAGATGCGCTCGCCTCCGGCCCGGTCCGTTGTTCGCAACGTTCCAATGCACCCGGCCCAGATCAAAGGGTGTGCTGTTACTGAACGGCTTAGTTGATGTTCTGACCACAGGTTTATGGAGAATAGATATAGTTAACTGATAGTCCAACGTGTCCGAAATGTGAGGCATTTTTACCAGTGGCAAAGTCAACATGCAATGGCAATGAACGAGTTTAGCAGTAGGTATATGCATGCATGATTGTTATTTTTTTTTGAAAGGGAAGTGTAGACAATGTACCAATGTTTTCATAAATAAGTCGAACTAAAATTACGCACTCATTCGGGTCAACCAATTTTGCTACTAACTCATACAAGAAATTGCCGTTTTATTGATATCGTAATACTTTTTAAAACATTCCAACTATGTTCGTGTAAATGTTCATCCCATCAAAAACATTACATGTACAAAAATGCACAAGTCTCGCAACGAAGTTTATCTGCCGTAAAAAGTTGTGAGATCGAATGTAAACCAAGTCGGTTAATTTCAATACCTACCTATACCTATCTATGGGAGCAGTTATACCTTTATTTCTTTAGTAAATAGAGTGTCTTGGCGATTGTACACGGCAGCTTTATCTACTAGGCAATCTAAATATAGTCTTCCGTATAGGTGTACTTTCAAACAAATACAAGCACAAAGCGCTTAACATAGATTTAGGTTGCCGTGTGCAATTGCCAAGTCACTCTATTTACTAAAGAAATAAAGGTATAACTGCTCCCATAGATAGGTATAGGTAGGTATTGAAATTAACCGACTTGGTTTACATTCGATCTCACAACTTTTTACGGCAGATAAACTTCGTTGCGAGACTTGTGCATTTTTGTACATGTAATGTTTTTGATGGGATCTCATTTCTTTTTGTAGGTTTTCTTTCTTTATTTCGTTTTTTTGCGAAACACGCATAAACGCGCGCCCTGCGCCTACGTGGCCGGGGCCCCTTGCGAACATAGGTCATGCTCATAGATTATCATGAACGAGTGCCTTTGCGTCTCCACAGATGCATATCAGGTATAAGGTATCTAGGTACCTATTTTAATGTACCTAGGTAACGAATTTGTTCAACCTATAAAAGTGTAGGTAGGTATAGTATAGGGATTTGTATCTCTCTATCCGCGGTAGGTGTACCTACCTATCGTGGAAGTTTTTAAAAAGCGCTCAACTATCGAATTTCTCGAAGCCATTTCTCATTTTAACCCCTATTACCCATTTCATTCAATTTCAATGACATCTAATTATGAACTGTAAAAGTAACTTTGTAATTACATACAATTTAATGAGATTTATATGGGAATACAAAGTTATTTATGCAGATGATATATCTAGAAAACGGGATGAAAATTATGGAATGTCAGAATTTTTCCTTTGGTTATAGGCTAAACAATAGCTATAATCAAAATTTGAAACTTGTGGGACGGCTAGAAGTACCTTAGAATTTTGATGATCGGTGAGTCAGTCAGTCAGTCAGTCAGTGGGCAACAAAATTTAGGAACTTTGACTTGCAATAATTCTTAAACTACTGGTTCAAATTTAATGTAATTTGGATTATTATCTGAAGACGTGATGCCCTCTTCGTCACTAAAAATTTAGGCTTCTAGTTTTATCCATAACGAAGTTACAGAGGGTCGAAAATGGCTCGAATCGCTTCGAGAAAAGGATAGTACGGCCGTGCCTTTTGTTTTGCTCGACTTGGCGGGGGCACTGCCGTGCCCCCAGATTACAAGAGGTAAGCTCTCGTAAATACTCTCGTCACTAATGAAAGGTGCACCTGACGTGGCACGCTTGGTAATATAATTTTACAGCCTTGATTTGTGATTTTGTGATATCTATTTCCTCTAGATCCGTGGTCTGACGTTGTTTGGTTAGGCGATGATGCTGCGGTGTGGTTTGCCCGTCAATGCAATGGAGCGATAAATTGGACTTGTAACATGTACATACATACATGTACATGTTGATAAACATGTTGATTTTCGGGTATCATAACACAAGAGCATAGTATTTCGTTTTGAAACTGGACATGGGTTTTAAAGCCAATCTTTTTGTCACCAAATGGAACAAAAAAAAAAATATTTTGTACAGTTTCTAAAATTTAGTGCTGTAATATGATAATAATGTGATTCTAGTTTGCAGGTCTAAACAAGTTAATCTAATTAGGTAAGTACCTAGTTATACCTATCTATCATCAGACTGTTCAGTTTTTACTAATTCTTTTTTTAGTCAATTTCTTTTATAAATTCTATAGTAGTGAACGAGTTTTCCAGAATATTAATTGATTGTATTTTTATCTCTACAAACTTAAAAATTTCCGAAACATTTGGCAAGTATGGGTTTTTTTCTATGGGAATTTTGTATGAACTCTCTATCTATACACACGATTCAAATAATGATTAATAACTATGCATAATTCGTTTTTCGCAATTTAAAATCAATACAAGATTCTTAGGATCAGCAAGTAATTACAAAAATGAGCTCACTCGTCTAACTGCGCCACGATTGAAAACATCTTTACAAACTTTCAACCTCGACGGCGAGCTCTAGGAAACAATGGTTTAATTTCACCGAAATCGCCGTGAAACCGATACGATGCCCGATTACGGATTTCTTTGTGAGCACCGATTACTTTGTTATTCGAATGACAACTTTAACTAAACCGAACGATTCTTCCGCGTCTCGATTGTATCGGCCCGACGAAATGGGTCGAATGACAACAATTTGAGTCGATTTCTAGAGATCAATTTGGGTTTTAAGATAATCTTAATCAAACATCTCTTTGGTTTGTTAACGAAAGTCTGACCCCACCCAACGCTTTTCCTGTTGCTTTTTTTTGTGTAGATTCGTTGATGTGAATTTAGAACTTGCAAAGACTTTTACAAAATTTGATTTAGGTGCGTTTAAACAGTCCATACCTTTCCAGCAATATGCAAGTAAGTACGATATGAAGCACCATCTCATGTTATATTATCGCAACACATAACGTTTGTATTGCCCACAATACGTATTACATAAACTTCGGTTAGTATATTTTTATTATAGCAAACGATATAGATGGACAAAACATACTAAAAACAGCTAACAGTAGATTTTCATACTAGCTAGCAACCTTTGTAGTAATACAAAGCGAACCTATAGCACGTTAGACGCGTATTTACACACAACTTTATTAGCTTTAGGTTAATCTTTACTATGCAACGTTACCGTCAATTTGTCTGCCATATCGCCACAATCTAGTCTAGCACGTATGTTTGTTAGTTGTTATTTAATCGGAGCTCATGTTATCGCTCGCTTAATCACTCAAATATTGATATCTGTTGATCGATCATCGATGGATAGTTGCTATAATCCTTACGCATATTCGCCTATCTCTCATGTTGTATGTGTTTTAGCCTTGCTGTAAATTTAAAGTCGACAAGTTTGTTTGTATGGTTGTAAGCTGAAAATGTACTGTAGTATAATAAAATACTGACTATTTGCAGAATGCTTTTATTTTTAGCAGAATTGCCTCTGGAATATTATAGTCGACACCATGTCTTAATTTTTTAGCAGAATTGCCTCTGGAATAGTCGACACCATGTCTTTATTTCTATAGTTTAGTATACACATAATCAGTAGGTATAATAATAATGTATTTCATTTTATTTAGTTTAAAACTACTTATAAAATTATTCTCCTTATTCGTATAAACGCTATTGTATCGAGTGAATTAAAACTATTTAGCATTGTTTATTAACTTGATAATTTTTTCTACAAAAATCGTAAATTAGAGAGCGAGGCAGCGCGTTGCCCAGTGTCGCGATAAGTTTCGCAATACTAGAGTGGTTTGTGTCTCGTAGTGACTATTTTTAATCTGTGCCCATGTTTGTGTTAGGTTCGCGATAAAACATATTTATTTGCATTACACACATGTTTGTGTTATCTGTTCGTTTACCGTTGGTAGGTGCCTGCTGCAACCGGATTCGATGAATACTTACATACATACAAAGTGAAAAAAAAAACAGATTTACGGATAAATACATCATCATCATCATTTAATTAAGTATATTTTAATGTGTTATTATACTTGCCGTTTGGTATATATATATATAATATATGTGATATTATTTATTTTAAGTTGTTTTTAGTATGTGTATTGTTTTGGAAAATATCAGTTTGTTTATTTGATATGAAATCTTATGTGAAGACAATGATAAATATAACATAAAGCAATGATAGACATTACACTATGATAGATAGTATACTAATTAGGTACATTTGAATTATCAAAACAAACAAAATGGGCTTCCATCATCTACGAAAAAGATCTTTAGACGTTCAATTTGAATGCAAAATAGTTGATAACAAAAAGTTCTTTATGTCGAGTGCAGGAGAGCCGATAACGGCGCCGGCGTGATAACGGGACGGCGACGGGACGGGTACGACAGACCGAGAGGAAATTACGGACTGATTGAATGAGCACTTGCAGTGAACAAGGAGTTATGATGTCTTTGAACCTGAAGTGAACTTGGATGCTCGCACTAGTAAAGTGCCTAGACATACAAGATTGTTTTAATATGCTATCTAAACATCATTATGGGTATGCATTTCGCACCAGAACGGTTTGTATGAAGGTGCAATTAGAACCAGTTTCTTTTTGAATTAGGTTGCCGCATCACATTCTGATTGTGGTGCAAATTGACCCAGTAAGTACTTATTTTGCGTTGGTCGCGCTTCACCCTACAATAAAAAACACTATTGTACTTACTTACATTTTTGAGACTTTTTGCGAATAAGACCTACGAATGGGACGCTCTACGAATGGATGGTGCGACAGCGTAATTACGAGTATCTACAAACTAAACATCAAGTCAAAGTCGAATCATTTATTGAAATAGGAAATAAAATCGCACTTTTACAAGCCATACAATTAAATCTCACAAAACAAAATATAATACGTTAAATTAAAGAGTAGGTATTATGGTTTGAGTTTGAAAAAGTATGTTTCCCTTTCATCTGCGAGTAAACCTTGTAAAGTAAAGTTTAACAAGAAGTTAAGACAATGTGAAGACGGCTCGTTTGGCGTAGTAGCTGAGCAATCGGACTGCTGCGCTAGGGGTTGCGGGTTCGATTCCCGCCCGGGACAAATATTTGTGCCATGCACCATATTTGTTCCTGGTCTGGGTGTGATGTGTATGTGAAATTATATGTCTGCAAGCGGTACTCACGATACAGAAGCAATCCTAGTGTGGGGATACGTTAAAAAAAAAGGAAAGAAAATAATGTTAAATAACTTGCATTTAAAACCAGTCCCAATCAAAAACGAGTCTCCTAAACGGCGCGCCGCACACAATCAGGTTCGCAACGCGATGACGCTCAATCATTCATGACGTCACGAAGCAACAAGTGCGCGAGTGTGTGGACGCACTTAGGCATTAGATACGGGGCTTTGTAACGGGCTAACGGCCGTTGTTGACACGCTCGTTGACTACGACAACAGATTATATTGCTGCCCTTGTTTTTTGTTTCGTGCCAGAAAGAGCATGACAGAAATATATAGGTACAAGAAAGAAGACAAAATACATATATTTTTGATTCAATTTGCGTAAGTTTAAAGCTTCTATTTAAACGTTCCTTCAAGTGGCCGTAAACATCATTATAGAACAATTTAAATCTAAATTCTAACAGCATCATCAGAGTGTAAAGAAGGGCGTCATTCTGAAACGAGTTCTTGACGCCAAGTGAGCGAGTAACAAGTAACAATTTGTAGTCGTCAGTTTGTAGTTGTCACTACAGCTTTGGTAACAGGTTAGATACTGAGGGGTGTCGTAGCCATGAGGAAGCAATTCTCACATGTGCGACATAATCTCTATAGAAAACGACAAATCGGCGCCATTACCGTCGCACTCTCACATCAGTCGACCCCAAGATTCGATAAACGACGTTTATCGGTGTCGTTATCGTGGCATTCTCAGATGTGCGACATCAAAACTTAATTATCTATACACACTTTAAATTTTCATGCGAGATAAAGTTGCAAGTGTGCACTGGATCGACTATTGATTAATATTTAATTCTTTCATTTAATAGTGGTTTTGGAGTAATCAACGGAAGTGAAATTCGAAAAGAATCCGATAGTATATTGTCGTGAATAGATCTATATAAAACGATATCGAATCGAATCGATTCAATTACTAGTCGAAACGTTCCGAATCGCCTAGCTGGTCCGTAATATGCCGAACTGTAATTATAATATATCGACAATAATCTAATATCGCATATATCCATCAACGTCATCGAGAGTTAAATTAATATGGTGGGAATCGAGTGTCGTCTCCATCAATCAGCGGTTGATTGATGCGAGGCGTCAATCCGAGAAACAAAATCTAGCATCCATCATGATATTGGACGCAGGGATGTGGCAAGGGTAGGGGTGGGGGGCTAGCGGCCCTCGACTGAACTGTGGTCGGCGGTGCTAAAGTTTTTAATAACCTCATATTTTGTAATACCTAAAGTTATTGTCTAAAATAAAGAAACAAAAATGTATAATTATCTTTGTTCTTACTGATACCAATTAGATAAAAAAATCTAAAATAATTAAATCAATTTAGTAACTATATCAGCTGTCCTTTGTACTTCGAGCTAAATTTAAGCTCACATAATAATATGAGGCATAATATGAATGATAAATTAATAGTTCTTAAAATATCTAAACGAATAAAACACTCAATTTAAGTATTTCGCTAGTCATCGAAATGGTTGTTAATGCTATATTTTACGAGCATCTACATGTCAATATTTTTACAAATGGTGCATTGTATGTGACATAAAATAATTTAATTTAAAAGAATCAACCTGTAACCTTTTACCCGTCCCCTAATATGCAAGCGTAGGTGTCAGCCAAAAGTGCACATTTGAATGTGACAAATACTAATCAATTAACTAAAATTATGGATCATAAAGTTATCCAGGAGGCAATTAAAAGAGTCGTTAATTAAAATATTAGTGTTTATTTTATTTTAAATGCTTATCTGTTATATTTTAATTTTGATCTTTAATGACACTAAATATTTTGATGAGTTTCACCTTGGCAGTGATTAATGTCTGCTGGGATAATGTTGAATTTATTCATAATCATGAAATATATTTTCTTATAATAAAAACACTTTGTATTTTCAACCATGATAAATAAATATTATCACTACCATGGGTATTACCATTCTATATTCCCACAGTTCTGGAACTACCTCTTTAAAACGAAATCGTTCATCAAATATTTCAGAATACTATAATATTCATTGTTATCAATTGATAGCAGTCGTTCAGCCACATCAGAGATCTTTAGACAATGTGCCAACCTGACCCCAGTCAGGTGCTTCCTCAAGTCCTCACTCGATAAACACGTTACTGCAGTTAGAACATATAAAAATACACATAAAGATCGGGAAAACAGTAAACCCCTAAAAATATCCCAACCTACAAAAGTCGCATCAACTAGAACAGATATACCCGTCAGAGGAGCGGATTAAGGTCCGACGCGCCAATCCGGACGGATCCGACCGGATCGAGTCCCGACCCGGCCGATCCGTATCCGTCACTAGCCCGGCCGTACAGACATCATCTTCATTAGATCGGGACGTCTGTCCATTTGTACTAATGTTTGGTTGAGACGAGAGGGTATGCCCTGTCTCCGCCGGGGGCTGCGTTGATTGTAACGTATCGACTGGGATTTTGGATTTTTGTGTGTGTCATTCATCTATGTAATTGTTAGCCAAATAGGTTTTTTGCAGTTTTAGTGTAGTAGTTTAAGGAAATAATTTACTTATTAAATATAATTAATAAAGTACGCTGATGCCGTCATTATATTTTTTCATATAAATGACACCAAATTCATTTAAAAACTAAATATGTTTCTCATTTCAATACCAACATAAATAGCTATCAACCTTTCACTAACTCTTACAACTTTTTACTGTTCTATAATATTTCTTGACAAAATTGGTAACCTAATATTATTCATTTAAATCGTGACAGTTTTCAACGGGTCCACAAACAAAACCTTCACCGACCACCATGAAGAGCTATAATGGCGCCTATAACAATATATCGCCACTATAGAACCCATAAATAACCAAATTACGAAAGCAATAACCTAGTTCTCGAAATACCATCGATGTTTATTAGACATAATTATGCAGAGCAATAACTGTTAGAAAATATCCCATCTATAATTCTTTAATTGAGATAATATAATAAAAAGCCTAAGGGCGGCGATAAGTTTGTTTCGAATTATAGGCCTTATGGCTACTGACTTACACAATAATATCAGCAAACAATAGCGCACAAAAGAATAGATAGGTAATAAGATAGTTATTTTTATCCATCAATTGATGAAATTAAAATAAATTAACAATCACGATGTGCATAGGGCGGCCTTGTCGCTACTACATGAGCAATTTAATTAGCCTAGTAGTAACTAGGCTAATTTTGGATGATTTGCTGATTTAAATGATGATTGGCTGATTTAAATTCAGGAAGTATCCTGAAGCAGAAAATGAGCCTCCAAGCTTTCAGAATTTTACGCTCTGTCCTAGAGAGCCAGTCTCATTCTAGACTCGTTGTATTTACTAGGTCCTTTGACCATAAATACTAGTGAAAGGCTGGCCACCTAAAACTTAAATATCCAATTATTGTATGACAAAGTAGCTTTTTTGTTTCTGGGTTATAATATTTGCCGCACAAGTTAATATTTATGAAAAAAGTGGATATTTTTACTAAACAAAATAATACATTATTCAGCTGTCCCACTGCTTGGCAAAGGCCTCCCCTCACTTTCTTATATTTTTACTTTTATTTTTAAATCTATCTAATTTTCAGTAACATCCTAATATATATACAAAATACTGGATGAATTAAGTGACACTCAAATATTCAACTTCCATATTAATTATACGATAAGATTTAAACTTCATGTTCTTAATTTACTATTTATAGGTAAAAATAATGTATAAAATATATTCGGTAGCCAACTGTGTGACTTTGGAAATCAAAAAACGAGAATGTCTGTTTATTTAAAACAAAAGGATGCATTTAACGACAATCACTATAATAAAATCTGTTATTTATTAATCGCGGCATACTGTATATTGCATGTTTCTAAACTTCTAAACCGACGGGCGATATATGGAGACTTTGATCTCGGCAGTCGTTTTGTGTAAATGACAATAGATAAATTAATAATCATATATTGAGATCTTTATGTACCTATCTATACGTAATTATGTATATTAAAACATTGGATTTGCATAAGAATGCCCGCTTTCTAATGTGACCTACGCTTATCGTTATTAAGGTTTTTCTATGGTGATAAAAAGCTTGGCATAAATCTATTATCTTTTGTCCGTTTTCCAAACTCATAGATTATCAAATTCAACAATGGAGTCAAAAGGTTAAACAGGGCTATTAAATGTTATCTATGGTAGCGGACATTCAGTATTTTCGCTATATATTTACATAAAAGTACTGTTAATTTTGGCACAGGTCGAAAACGTCAAATAGAGGGTAAGGCTGTGGTATTAATGCATGTCAAAAACTTATTTTGCCCCGACTATGGGTGGAAGGTTTTTAACAGCCGATGAAAATTGCCATATCAACAATGATAAAAGAACCCCTGAACATATGCTGAGCTGACAGAAGCACTTTTATGTTGGATGCTTACCATCCAAGTTGTTCTAATTACAATGTCAGACACAGTAGACTATTATGTCTATTGTACTCGTATCATTTATGTCTCTTTAAGGCACAAGCAGCATGAGCAAACGTTATATACAGAAAAAGTGAAGACAGACAGATATTATCGCTAGCACATTTTTCACAGCTGCACAACAGCCTATCTAGCATCCAGATGAACTGTCACGAAAACTCAATCTGACAAAATAGTGATAAGACACCCTCAAAAAAAATCCTACAGCCATTAACGCAAAGACGCAGCGACCGTTGCCAACTCTAAACTCGGTGTCTAGAGATACGTCTGTGACAAGGCCGTCCCCCGCTAGAAGACTGCATCGATCACAAAAGACATGTACCATCGCCAGCGTCTCCAAGACATGTCCCCGACAGCGCCGTGCCGTGCACACAATGTTGTGACGTGACGCGACAGACTTATCTCGTTGCATCCATCTAGGAAATGGAGCGTCGTGAAATGCGAGAAAGGATTGTCGAGATAGAGATACTCATTCGAAACTTTATTATAGTTTGCCGTTTAACTTTCGTGCACGTGTATCAACTGTTGTGACGGAAATAGGCTGTATAAGAGACATTGTAGTGATAGGGTTGAGTGAAACTGCAGTTGAGCTGCTTACTAAATCAGATGGTTTTAAATCTAAAACCATAGGAACTTTTTGTATATACAGTTTGGATTGCAAATGTATGTTGTTTAGTGATGTTATGAAGACAAACTTTATTATATTATGTAAGTCATTATTTTGCTAGGTTCTTGTTTCTTACCGAGAATATTATAACCCATATATATTAATGGTAATTTTTTGAGATTTTGAACAGCTATGAATTCAAAGGCTAAGATGTCTTTCCTTTTCTAAGTTAAACCTTCCAAACTCTAGAAGCGTCAGATCTTGTTCGTACTAAGTGTATAATACTGATCGTAGACCTAAGTGTTTCCTAAGATCGTATTCCAATGTGAGATGCGAGATAGGGCGAGGCTATCAGTTGTAAATACACGCGAGCAGAAGTTCCAGACCGCTTGTGCTTGGATCTTTAGTCGTGCTTGTACTGATGACAGATAAAGGGAATAGATTTGATTGTGGAAAACTTTCGTTAGAGTTCGATGTCAAAATATTTACGCTCGCATTTTGAGCAAACGATTAAACTGTTTTATTACGGATCCAATTATTACAATACTGTTTACGAATCCAAAAAGCGCTCAAAATGAAAAATATCTATATTTTTACTCGAATGCGGAAGAAGGATTTTATCACAATCCAAAAAAGTAGGTATAATTCGTGTTCTCTTCAAATCTTTCAGAACTAATAATAATACACCTAACTACTTATTAACTGAAAAGTGACATTGACTCCAACTACACTACTATCTCAATGACTTATTTATGATATTATCCACTCTGCTCGACCGATTTTGATGAAATTAGACACAACATAGCACCAAACTTTGTTCAAAAATTCTGTAAAAGCACGGTATGCTCCAAAAAACAAAGGCTTTGCTGTCGCTACACCTGGTCCCATCGAGCCTCGGCCCTCTAACGCCGGCAAAGGGGCGGGGCCTGGTGCGTTTTGACCAATGACTTCTCCGCCGCGTCCACAACTAATTATACTGATTTATGCTCCCATTGTCCATTGTTGTATGTCCGTGCAGTATTCGATGCGAGATGCTTGAGGATTTTGAGGAGATGATTAGCATATGTTTGACTTTTTTTGATAGTATGATGTAGAGTGAACCTGTCAATGGTGAGGAATTTGAATGAACCATTGATGAAAGACCGTAACACATGCTATTTATAATTTAATTACTCATGATTGAACTATATAAAGTTACAGAAATAGTGTAGAGGAGTTTGAAACAAAGAATGTGGACTGAAAAGAGATACCATTTTAATATAAATAAATTGCACGTAATCTCGAAAATAATACAATCTTAATTTTACTAGTCAGAATAACTTTTAAAAAGTCGGAGGGTTATAAAATATAATATATATAAAATAAAATAATGTGGGGACCTACTTACAGGTTGTTCTTTGATAAAAACAAAAAAAATACGCAGTTCTTATCACATAAATTAACGCTTAGGTAAATCTGGGTAACAGCCTCATTTCAAAAAGTATTTAGCAAAAAGGTTGACAAGCCAACAAGCAGTTACAAAGAGACTTCGTTCCATTCCGAGACGTAGCAGAAATCGCGCGCGCTGTCATTCCCATTGTATATCAATAATATATTCCAGGTTCGAAAAACAAAGCAGCAAATCAGTGCGTCCGGCGACTGGCAACACTGAGGCAGCTGCGCGCGCGTCGCATTCACCTGTCGCTCGCGCGCACGTGGGAGGAGCCACGATTTGAATTTGGAATGCGACGTTTTCGCGCTCTTTTCCATCGTTTTTTTTTCTTATTTTTTCTTTTACTCCCGTCAAAGTCGGGAATTCGGGTGCGATATTTTCTCGGAGTGGAATTCGAAGGCTGTACGGCGACTTGAGATATTTATTCCTCCTTAGTCGCTGTCGTTTAGATTTATGCGTTTTTGTTGTTTTGTCGCGCGATTTATTTGGATGTAATCCGGGGCAGTGTAGGGAATCTGGATTTTGGTATTTGGATTATGTTTTCGACTTTTCGTCATCTGTGTTTGGGGTGAGGTTTGAAATTTCATCAGAAAAGACGGTCAAAATAAGCCATCAAGCTCTTAACTATATCAAATATCAATATCTGAAGCTAATTGGATTGATTAAAGATTATAAAATAAAAAAAAACAAATAGGAGAATGCTACACATAGGTCAAAAACACGTTGAAGCCAAACCCAAAGGTGTTCAAACCAAAATACTAATCGTCACGTGACAATATGACCCCATTCTCCCCTGAACACTTCATCATCGTTAATTCGTGTATAACTTTCCCTGTAGTTGGTAATCGCGTGTGGTCACCGATAACGTATGTGGTCAGTGGAAAAGTGACGTAAGTCCCAAGTTGTGGAAGTTAAGGCCAGGTTGTACTAAGGTGGTAATACTAGTGGTAAAGGCAGTGGCCGCGAACGCTTGAACTGCTAGTTTTTGTTTTTATTTATTGGTAAAGAGTGATAATGAATTAAAAAAAAGTAAGTTTCCAGTCACCTCCTATATAAAAATCCCCATTTATTGGTATAACTTTCAAGTGGTTTCATGGTGGAATCTTTCAATAGGTGGCAAGTGAAGATGCGATTTAGTGTCATCTTTGTGTTTTTTTTTATCAACCCATGTATTTGCAATCGCGTTTTTCTTCCCAGTCGCATTCATTGTATAATATATTATAATAAAATAAAAAAAATCTCTCTCACAATTCTATATTGTAATTAATTTCCAACTGCGAAATTGAGTAAAACCTCGCCTTAAATCGTTTGTACAACACTTCCATGAAACAAAGTCGTAAGTCTCAATACAGTGTGCAAAGTTACGTCTATTTGTCACTCGTGCGGCATGTAGGGCAGTGGCGAGCTATCACTCAAAAATGAACAGAGTACCGGAATGTACCGAATAATACCGATTTTTACCGAATAATAGCGATTTGTACGGAATAGTGGCGGGGCGAGGTCGAGTGGCTTCCAAGGAAAGATTGATCGTCGGATCGCAATTATGAAAAATGATTTCGTGATTGCGGAGTGTCCAAGATACGAGCGGAGTCTAGGATTTCTACTTAATAGGATTACAAGAAACACTTTCGTTTCGTCAGATTTTTCCTTTATATAATAATTAGCGGTTACGAATTGGTGGCAATTAGCAAAATTTTATAATTTCAAAAAAATAAATACAGCATTAATCTATTCCGAGCTTTGTCAAGGATGCTGCCAAGACACAATTAAAATCTTTTATGTTTGGTATTGCAGCAGCAGAGGTTAAAACTTTTCTTTGCTTAGAGTATGAATGTTTTCCTTTGATTGTAGAACTATAAGCCGTGGTAACTTTCTTATTATATACAGATACACGTAAGTATAATTCTAAAATCGCCGCTCTGCCGTAACTTGCACCACGCCGCAAGTCCATGACTTTTCAGCACACCTACTTATTGTTAAGCTTTCGCTTTTCGACTAAACTATACAAATAGTTACCTACCTACTTTAAAAAACTGTACAACTTTGACGTTCTTTGACGAACTGTACGATTACAATTTTGCTAAACAATTCGTTAGTTTTAAGTTTCCTTATTCTTTTCATGTGTTCTTAAGTAATTATCTTAGATAGTTAGTGATTTGGTTATTACTGTAAGCTTTACTTATAAGTATCTTGTTTCTAAATAAGTAAATACTACTTAAATAGAAAGACGTTCTAGGTTAAAACATATCAATTTAGCCTGACCAGAGAGTCAGAAATCTTTCTACCTGCACATTCTTCAGAATAATCAAGCGAGCGACCTCACGTACCTATACATATGAGTGCTTAATTCAGTTACGAAGAAGCCAGTGCGTCCATTAACCCCGGGGTAATTACAAACCCCGACGCGAAAACAAAAGGCATCGCCGGCTCCGGACTCCGGACAGCAACGTGTTAAGAATGCACCGATCCGAGCAGACGCCTCCCGACCGCATTTTATCGCCACTAATGATCGCGCCGGCCCCGTAATGAGAGAGGTGGCCCCCGCTCACAACCAATAAAATATTTATGAAACCATCCCCGCCCGTAATGCGACGCGTCAACTTAGAAAATGGGGGGCCATAAGAGAAATTATCATTAAAAGGACAATGCCGTCCCACCGAGCGTCTCGTTAACTCGCCGGTTTAAGACTTCTAAATATCGTGTGCGCGTGCGATCCGTATCGCGCGCACAATACCGGGCCGCGTCACGACGCGAACGGTAGCAGAAATATGGACGCGCTAACGCGGACGGGCGCGCGTTGTTTTATGTTAATGCGCCGACGCGAAAGGGAAAAATATCGCGGCCGCATGATTGAGCACCAGATACGGGCATTAGCGATCTCGCGACGATCGCATCAATTAGCGACTAGCGCTATTGTCCCTGAATAATTAAGGATCCGTCGCGGTGACGGGCGCGCACGCAGCGCTATCGCGACGTGCGATCGCGCGCCGAATACCGAAACCTAATAAGTCGCAGCCGGTCTCATTTGTGCCCGGAAAAAAGGAACAATACGGCTCGATAAAAGAGACGGCCCGATAACTTAGGGTCATTGTTTCCGTTAATTTATGGAGTGCGGGCGCGCGATTGATTTGTAGGTTTTCAGGGGTTTCTTCGGGGATAAGCGCTTTTAAATCCGGCGGGATTATCATCGTCACGAGCACGTCAAGAACTCAATTTATTCGAGTCGATATACATACAATGAGACGTTTAAAATGCGCGGTAGGATTGGCCGGCGGTGGCTGGGCGGAGAC
Organism: Hylaea fasciaria; assembly: GCA_905147375.1. Classification (NCBI taxonomy): domain Eukaryota; kingdom Metazoa; phylum Arthropoda; class Insecta; order Lepidoptera; family Geometridae; genus Hylaea; species Hylaea fasciaria. Next base: position 12,691,704 of record LR990194.1, read on the forward strand.
GCGGCCCATATATGCGTGGATCGTGATGCACATATTAAGTTAGGCCTCTGTACATGGACAAGAGCTGGTGAGAGTTACGAGCAGCAGACGAGTGCTCGTGCCCCGACAATGGCACCGGCCGTCTCTCCGGGCGGAGGTGGTCCGGTCGCGGGTGGCAAGGATATTAAAATTATGGCATCCCAGATGTTGGATATTGCTAGTAATTCATAGGTTATCGACCATTATTGGAACATATAGCAGAATTCCCCGCAGCTCAGCTGGTAGAGAATTCAAGGAATTTGTTACTAGCTCCGTAGGCGTTATCGAACTTTTCTTTATGTACAATTGTGGTACAGTTGGCGATAAAGTAGACAGATCTGTCCTATCTTCCAAATTGGCGTTACGTTGCACAACCTTCTCACGCATGTGACGATGTGGATGTGGCGGCAAGTAGGTATGAATGGGAACTGCTTCTCAAGGGGTGTCGCACAAAAATCCAGTCACTTTACATCCAGTTTATTCAAAAGCATCTCAATGTAACAACGAAGAACGAAGCAAAGCTCCTTCCTAAGTTTCAGAAAAGGCGAATTCCAAAACGTAGCAAGACCTCGAAGCTTGCCAAGAGGATCAATCCCTTTACAACACACTCCACTATCAGATGTCCGCGCCGCATTAATTGGACCTGCCGATCTGCCCGTTGCAGATTTCACTTCTATAAATGGCGCGAGGGTTTATGGTATCGCTGCGTGCGCTGTTGCCGTCAGCCTGCGCCCGCGCAGTGTAATTGGTGCGCGCACGGTGACATTTACATGCGGCAAGATGGCCGCCGATGCGATATGGCAGCGGGTAATTGACAAATAGTCAGCTAGCAGGTGGATTTACGAGGTTTGAGTCGGATGATAGGGTGAGAAACATGGACGTACCAATGAAGCCATGAAATAAAACATACCAGGATCATCCAGACAGACCATAAATATTCGAGACTCTGCGGGCTTAACAGAAGTTGCTAGAGATGTCATTCGTAAGGTCTGAAGAATCAAAACAATTAAAACAAAATGTATTCTCATAGCTGGAAATTAAACCAATTGCGGAAGCAAAGATTTAAACCAAACTTTTGTAACAGTAATCTTCAAAACTGTCATGCCCCTACCTGATCGGGACAGAAACAGAAAATAAATTTACTGTATATAACATCTGATATATTCTGAACCCATTAAAACTTTGCAACTACATAATATATTGTAGGTGGACACCAACCTGCTTACATTTTGCACGATCTAAGCAGGAAGTCAGATTCCTGGCGTACCATCAATCATTACATCGTTGTTGACTACCGGGTGACTGGACTATCGTACTGCACGACTGTAGGGATGACTGCTGTAAATCCCAGACGTTCTTTCGCACTACCGTTCACGGAAAAGGCATTATTTATAAGTAACATTAATAGGTCATTTGTAATACGAATTAAAGTTACGCACTCATCCGAGAGTGCACCTGAGTAGCGCGTGTGATCTTAATTTTTCCAAAAAGGGCTACGTCCTAAATCCATGTGATCAACATCACATGGATGTAGGATGTAGGGTAAGTCAGATTAAGGCAGCTTCATCATGGATGAGACTTAACATTACAAACAAATGAACAACGTTAAGATGATTAGCACATCGCGGTAAATGGCGATGCCGGTAAAATCTGCCACATCTACTTGTAAACTACATTGCCACAATTCAGTGCTTCAGTTAGAGTTAGATCCTCAATAACAGACAACGAGAATTCAATATCACAAACGAAATATCGCATCACATCTATAAATAACGTCCGAGATATCGGACGGTCAGCCCTATCGATGATGGATACACACGGCGGACAATCGGCCGATCAATCAGGGACTGTCACCGCCTGATCGTCCAGTGTGGTCCCGCCTTCGTGCGCTATTGTTTCCTAAGTTATTTCAGTGAAAAGTTTATTTTTAAAGCTTTGACAGGATAATATTGGTTTTGAGATGTACGTGTCTGCCTGTGGGGAATGAGATATGTCTGCGGAGTTATTGTGGAAGACAATGTCGACGTACTGTCCTTTTATTGTAAGGAGCGTCGGTCCTTTTTAGTGGCAGTCTGAGAGTTTGGAAAACATTCTCAAGTTACAAAATATTTTTTGGGCTATAAATATGGTACCTGATTGTTATTCTCCTCATTTATTCATTTATTTAATAATATTGCACTCTATAAATGAGTATCAATATCGCGTTTTCAGGTAATGTCGTATTCATCATGTTAATTGCAATCATCTTCACCACCACTGGTATTGTCAGGAGCAATTATGTCAGTGATCACACTCCGATGTATAGAGGAGTAGAGATGCCTTGGGTAGAAGCTGGCAGGAGGACATGAACAAAAACACCCCACCGTCAGGCTTTACTGCCCTCATCTCAAATAAGAATAAGTGTCAGCATTGTGGTCACTAGCAACTTCGACCAGGAGCTCAGCTGTTGAAAATAACTATGATCTCATAGTCCTCACTGTCTGTGTCTCTTTACCAAACGGCTCAAATATGGAAGCACCATAATGTTAGCAGTTCAACGGGCCAATGCCTCCAGCTTATCGCTTATGCTGCCAACTGCTAGTGGGTCATCCACTACGCTGCCTTCTGCCGGCTGGTGGACGTCACATGCCACTTCCCCACTTACCATCGTCACATTAAAGACACTATCAATAATATCATCATTAAAAGGTATACTTATTATCAGCACGATCGGCGCCGGCGCAAACCGTCGATCGATCTCAACAGGTAAACATGGCACCGATAATTGCCACCACTTTGGTGACACAAAAATTACCAAACTAGTACAACCTCTATTCCCACGTACGTAAAGGCGATATTCATGCGGCTGTTTGGTCGGTAAGTAGAGATATAAGTTATTTGATAAATTAATTAACGAAATGATGGATTCGGCGAGGCAGACGTAATGATTGATGATTCGTCAATATATTTCGGGATCGGTTGGCGCCGAATGTCAGGGTGTGGACGGAGTTTAGGTGGTTATAGTGGACAATAATAATTTTGAAAATAATAAATTGCAAGCATTATACACATACAAATCTGAAAAAAATCTTTATAAACGTGTCACTATTGAATTTCGCAATAAGCTATCGATGAGCTAGCGTCGTGTCTATCGTGTGGTATGTAACTTTATTTACTGAAACACTTGATTTATGGAAACACCAAAGGCAAGTTTATAGTAATTTTATTTTCAACCAACTTTTGACGTTCACCATAAACATTATACTTTATCTTCACAAAGAGTTCAACATTCTACGAAGTATTTTTATTGTAAGCCCTGTATCGAAAACAGAGACACTATCAAATGCAACAGGCCACATTAAAATGTAGTTAATGAAAGGCACCACTCGAAATTATATTCAAGAAACTCGTAAAAGGTTTTATACCAAATCCTGATCAATGACTATTTTTTGCAAAACCCATGCCGTTCGGTAGGGTGTCCACAATAAACCTGTCACGCGAGACAGTCCGATACCGACATCGCACTTATCAGCGGACATAACATCTTCAACTTTACGACAGCCCTGGCCAGCACACGAGTAAATTGTACGCAAACGTCACCGTCACACGATTTTATATCTCGGATCAAGGAAATTGTATCGATATTTCAACGATAACTTTATTGTAAACGGATAAGACACTTTTTATGCGTGCATTCGTTAGATTTTTATATCCCCCGCGAGAGAGCCTAAAATGCTGTAAGATACGAGAGTTGATGCCGATAATTATAATTTATTTCTATAGCTTCAAACCTTATTGGATTAAATTTTATGTTTTGAGATATACAAAATAATCTCGTAACTGGAATCCGCTCCAGCTTGCAAATGTTTGTCATAAAGTGGTAACGACTATTATTAATTTTAATTGATTTTATGTTTATTTAGAAAGATTATTTAGAACTTCGAACGATTGGACGTTACCTACCTTTTCACCTCCACGTTTATTTTAGTTCTTTTAAGGCAAAAATATAACACTTAATTTCGTACGTAGAACCGAATTGACCTGAAGAAAATGTAACACGACAACAGACGCAACTTTTCGAATCGCAAAGTCACCCACCCATAAAGAGGGCAAAAAATAGCCAATACAGCGCCCATCTAGATCCACAACTAGACACGCGAAAACTGGTCTTCGGCGGTACGACGGACCGTGTAATTCTAATTAGGCAATTCAAGCAGCAGCGAGGGCTAATGGCGGGCGTTGGATGCCATAAAACAGACGCAATCTGATCGTGTGAACACGCTGCCCGATGTTGGGCCGCGTGTCGCGGACCATTCCCCGCGGACATGCAACGCTTTGTCACCCTATTGGTTGATGCTTGTAGAGATGTGGCTTGTGCCTTCTTGCTTGTGCTCTGTAAGTCTGTGCTAGTCGAGTGCGATATGGTCGTGTAATTAATTGTCATTAGCCTTATACTACTGCCTTGTGCTATTCGTTAGTTTGCGCTATTGCTTGTATCTCTTTACAAGGGAAGGCGTTGGGTGTAACCGTTTAGAAATTGAGAGAAATGTTTGTAGTTCTCTTTTGGTTTTTTGTCTAGTTCTTTTCGATTCTGTCGCCTTAGATAAAGGAATTTTCAGTTGCATCAGCTTAACTAATAAATCTATTAAAACTTGACTGTCATTTCCGAAAATACTAAGCTTCATCACAAGTAGCCCTCAATATACGGCAGAATAGTTAGGTACGACAGTTCATAATAAACATCGTCTTTCTAATATGAACTCGAATGAAACCGTGCCCCCACAATTCCACAATCTCAAAGGACATTCAAATACATTAGGGTTAAAAAATATTCACCCACCTCCGTCCGCGGCCGTCACGACCACGGATGCAATAAATTAGAGAAAAACAAAGATCGGACGCGGCAACACCAATACACACTCAGCGTCTTATTGATGGAAGCATTTCAAACGCCATTTAGATAGCGCGATGGCGTTGACGTATTATTATTGTGAGGACGACTGATGGGATGGCCGTATGTACTGTTCGCGAGTGGAGGTGGTATTTGGACTGCGTACTTAGTGAAGTTGGAGAGAATTTCTGAAATGTCATAGAGAAACTAAACGCAAATGGTGAAGGCATTATTAGATAGGATGTTAAAGTGACGTCGCTCGGGGGAGTGATGCTGCGGTAGCTAGCTAGGAGGTGATAGTTAAAGTAGTTAACGTATAAGATGTAAGTACAACTGGAGACGGCGGATTGAATTGAGTTCTGAGATACGAAATCAATCTAGCCGTACTTACTTAGTGAGTTGGAATAATTAAATCGAAAACAGAAGTTATAAACCTCTGGGTCAATTATTAAAATGGCCCAAACTAATGATACTTAGACCTACTACTGTTTATTATCTATCCGCAGGTCGATAAACTTTAACAAATACTAACTCGACATTCTTACATTCCCACCATCTGAAACCGTAACAACTCAATATCGGAAATAATTTAAGGCACCTCAATAAGAAACTAACTTTTATAGTTCGACCGAATCCATCGTAAATTCTTACGGGACGGTGTACCTAACTACATAAACTTGTCCGTTCGGTACCCTGTCATAGTAAGTGACTCGACATTTTCCTTCGCCGAGCAAAAGAAACGTCAAATATCTTTAAGTGACATGGTATAACGTTTGAACGTATTTATGTATGTAGCCTGTACAATTGACACTGGCGACGATAAAGAACGTCAAAATACGACGTGTTAAATGTCGGAGAACACCAGATAAATATATTATTATAGCTTTGTATTTTAAATGTTTACGTGAGGCCATCTTTAGTTAGGAAATTTATCTCGTATTTGGTTGTAAGTGATAGGTGTGCAAAAGGAAGAAAGGTGGGCATAGGGCAGAGCCCTGTGAAAGTATTTTTTGTACGGTGAACTAATTTGCTGCTGAAAAGATGTAGACTTGTAATTTGATATTAAACAAAGTTTAATTTAAAAATATAATAATTAATGGTCGTTATTATCGTAGTTATAAACAAACACTTAGACCGGTTTTACATTTTTATAGCCTTTTTGAAAGCTATAACTTATCTGCGAACATTTATTTCTACTGTTGAAATCAAAGAAAATAATATTTATATAAAAATAAACGTACTAGGCGCTGTGTTCACTGACATTTTAATGTCTGAAACTTAATACTTACAATAGGTGCGATCTAAAACTATTTATCGTTTATTACAAATTAATGAAATAAATCGTAAATAAAAATGCCGGCGAGTTCACCCAAAGAAACTGTAGAAATTGAAACGCAACACTTAAAATCCTATTAAATAATTTTAATAACAATGAAAATTAATATCGCCACACACGAAACAATAAAATATTCGTGTATAAAAATCATTGGGGCTGTTAAAAAGACGGACTATCCGATTTCTGATCATAAAACTGTAATAAAATGTTTTTGACTGACTTTTAATGTACTTCTAAAATGATCGTAAAACATACGATCCGGAACCGAAGCTGCCATTCATGTTTATAGTAGAGCCATCAATAGTTCCGATGTGTTTCTTAAATATAGGATTTGTACGTCAACATTCAAACAATTAAGGAAGAATTGACGGGAATTCGGAATCGATACGTTCGTAAAATTGTAGGTAAATGTCAAGTTATACGGGAACAAAAAACACGTCATATAATCTCTAGGACTATTACACGAAGTTTCACTGTCGCATCCACAGTCGCAGTCACTTTAGTGAATCGTGGAATTGATTGCGACTTAACCAAGGCTTTGTTCTCTGCGGCTGTCGGCCGCTGACTTTTAGCCCTGTCTTTAACTTTTTTACGAAATCAGTAGTTTCTTAGGTAAAAGTTCTTATTGCTGTTGGGAGAGTTGTAATTATTACCGTAATCTATTATATTATTAGTATTTTATGGTATTATATGAAAATTCCCATTAGGAAATACCTTCAACTTGTGATCGAAGCATATACCTACACATAAGGAACCTAATTATTATTGAAATAGTTGTTATATTTAATATGTATCACAATGAAGATTCGCATAATTTACAAATTCTAATTCTTATATTTATTATCCAATTATAGGTTGTTGAAATTTTAGTTCGATAAATAAGAATTATTGCACTAAAACCGTATAAATGACCGAGTTATTAAAACCCAAATATCGTGATAATATGCAAATGCAACACTATTTAGAATATTTTTATGGACAATTCATAATAGAAACATATTATTTATAAGCCATTTGCAATACTGTAGAGTTTGGCTTTAACATTTTATAGGCATGCCTATGATTTTGTTATGATAAAACCTCGATCGATGATGTTAATCTTAGAATGGATTTTCATAATAATTAAGAAGATTTCAAAAACAGATCTATTAGGACAGACTGTTTATATTAATCAAATAGTATAACCGGGTAATAATTTGACGTAAATTATTATTTAAATCTACCGGTAACACAATTAAATCTATTAATAATGTATGAAACGTGTAACGAGAACGTCAACGAACCTCTAGATATTTCCATCCACATTTTTCCAATCCAAAACTATCACAGCTCTATCAAAAGACCGTATAAATCAATTTAACCGTCCCGAATTTTATTTATACCGACGCATAAATCTTTAAAATTGAGTTAATTATGACGGAAGCTAACACCAGACGACCGCTACTCAATCAAACATGAAAAAAGGTGGAAAAAGATACAAAATGGGAACAAGACGTTGGCGCCGTGCACAAAAAAGTGTTTCATCTCGTAAATGATGAATTGGATGATGAAAAAATGATGAAAAAGCTTAAAGGCGTCGAAATGCCCGGAAGGGATGCGGACGGCGAGCATCAATCAAGGAATGAGTGATGCGCTTTATACCGGGCGATGGAGATAAAACCGTGACGAGTGGCGATACGGGATTTTTATGGTGAATAAAAATTGTTTTAAAATTATGAGCGTTCGAATCTGGTTTAATTGTTCGGCTTGAAATTGGTCCGAGAGATCCTGTCCTACTACGAGTAATATGCGATGTTTTATATTTCCCTTGTCACTCAAGATTCAAGACGTACGGCAGAACGAAAGTAAAAAAATATTTGGAAAAACTATATTAAGGTAGATATAGATATAAGTATGTACAGGTAAATATATGGACTTCAGTCTGATGTAAAATACAAAAGTTTATAAGTGCAGCAGTAAACAAAAAAACTATGTAAAACCCAGAAAGAGAAGATGACACATTAAAAAGTTTTTGTTAAAATATACTACAATGAAGTTTAAAAAATCGGATAAGAATGGTGTAAAATCTTTAAGATACCGAGTACATCAAAGGCTGTGACAAATTTATTAGCTACAGCAATTCTGATGTTTCCGGAGGCGAAAGCGTGAAGTCGATGCCCTAATTAAGTTTGTCATCGAGATTATAATTGTAGAAAACGGAAAATACAATATAAATCATTTCGATTTAGGAAAACAACATAGGTAGATTAGTTTCAGTTTTTAGTTTTTATTAGCCCTATACTAGGGTTGCTCCTGTATCGTGGGTCCCGCTTACAGACATAATTTCACATGCACAAAACACCCGGACCAGAAACAAATATTTGTTCCGGGCGGGATCAAACCAGCGAAACCAAGCGCAACAGTCCGATTGCTCAGCCACTACGCCAAACGTGCCATTAACATGATTTTATTTAATTATATATAAAAAACGAATACTGAAAGCAAGCAGTGTTCTACAAATTCCTTTTTTAATGTCAGGCATAAATCATAATGACGCGTGCTGAGTCGACAGCATTAGATAATTGCAATACACAAATTGAAAAAAGTTTAACAACCCCGGTCAGAAGTTATGTTACCTAAGAATGAAAATGTACTTACCTAGTTGATTAGTTTTTGATATTCCTCATTGGAGCTCCCCCACAAAATATAAACTTCCTAATGATTACAACATAATGAATAAATGAATAATTTTAACGCAATATTTTGCAATGTTACAAGCGTAAGTATCCAATTCCATCAGACTGCAGTCTCTAAATTCTCTTCTGTCGCAGGCTTGTTGGAGGAACTAATTTGCATACAACATTCTTGCACTGTGATGAGAGTCATTCCAAATTGTTTACGTCAAATCTTAAGACAGATATCGTTATATGTGATATTAAAGACCGAAGGACATTTTGTTGTGCATACGTTTCAAATCAGTTGGCGCGAGGAATACAATGTAGATGTATTCATTCATTGCCTTATTGATTAACCGCATAAGATGGTAATTACTTAAGCTTATCGTATTTTTTTTAACGTTTCGTGTGATAATATTATTTTGTTTCGCGCACAAAGTTCTGAAAAATTCTGTGTGACCCACAGGTACTTACATGTACTCTGAGTCTAGTTTGTGGGTATGTGTTATTTAACTATCGCTTGTTATAAACACGATAGGTCAATAGAAATTAAAATAGACATTGAATGGTGTTTTTTTTTGGTTTACCATAGCAAATAGTCAAAATGCCAAAGTTTTGTTACGACATCCATATTATTGTTAATTGGCATATTTCACACATTGACGTTATTTGCAAAATGTTAATTATCATCATTGTCTTTGGCGAATTTACAAGAGTTTTCATCACATCTAAAATGTATAAATAGGTACCTAATTAAACTTAGATGAAATAATCTTTCTTAAACATTGCGCGGTATTTAAATTTATCTTTTTAACGAAATTCGTATACATAACAAAGATATCTTTTGTCATTAAAGTTTCAATATTACTTAGGACAGTTGCATCGATATTCAAACGTCATAAAAGCAAATCAGGTTATCTCTACTCTCGTCAGTTAATCCTCCGTTTTATGTATTTCAAAGAGATTCAGTTTTATAGCGTATGCATATTTAATTAATTGCAAGATGCACTGTGTACTGGCATTATTTATGGTCGTAACGTATTTCAAAATTTTATTTAACTTTTTTATCGTTATTTTGCCGACTGAAGTACCTTATCAAGGACTGCGGTAGCGGTTTTGTAGTAATTCATAATTTTATGTGTATAACTTTGAAATTCTAGGACAAATTTAAGGTACAGATATATTGAAAACATTGGCCGTGGTAATTAATTTAATCTTACGTCTACATTATTAACGACATCAAAATAAGATAAAATTGAAAGCCATCATCATCATCATCATCACTAAAAGAAACTGAAAGTAAGATTAGTAAATACTTTAGTACCTACATATGATAATGATTAGTCAGTGAACATAATTAACTATAATTATTGCTATACATAATAATAGTTAAATTTTTGCACCGTAAATAGAGAACTGGAGAAATACAATGTCTTTTACTACTTTGTCGTCAGAATCAGCCACAATTACAGTCCCGAAAAAAAAAATATACCCAATAACGCTTCGCAAAATTGGAACTTTTAAAACTAAAATCCAATTATGCCTATTAAAGCCCCTGAACGTCTGCCAAGACTGCCCCTGCTAATTGATAATTAGTATTCCGCCGACCACTGGCCAGGCCTACGTGCCTCCCAGGGGGCGGGATAAGCGGAGAGCCCGCGTTCACTCTGAGAAAGGTGCTCGAGCGAGGACATGTTTGTTTTGTATGTTTGTGATTGTAGAGATATTAGGTACCTTACTACTAAACGCATTCAACTGAAATCTAAAGAAAGTCAATCCGTGAAATATTATTAAATAACACATAATAAGTTTTCTTGATTTCAGATTATGCACGCTTAATCTGTAAAGTAGGGTTAATTTGTATAAACGCCTACTAAATAATCTGTTAAATATTGAATTATTGTTGCTTTATTGAAATACTTTGAATGCGTGGTTTAACAGACACCTAAGTAGTCTGAAAAATAGGTTGCGTATGTTGAATTTTGACCTCGCCCCAACACCTTTCTCAAATCCACCACCGCCTCCCTGCCTACAAGGGGCAAGTGGCCGGTGGGAAGGGGCACTGGTCACTGCTGCGTCAGCACGTCTCCAAGACGTCTGCTGTTGACACAAGACAACCTTTGGGACAGACGTGATTGCGGGTGGTAATGAGGAATGGGGTGGGTTACCATGGGTTGATTACTGATGGTGGATGCTCGGGGATGGGTAAATCTTCTAAGTGAACTTCGTTGTAAAAATTGTTACTTTCATTTCACTGTTTTAATTTGTAACTGTTAGATATAGCCAGCTTGCTATCAGCTAAACGATATGCGGAACTTGTTTGGTAAATAAAGCAAAGGCAAAAGGTCTCAAAAGGCATGTCTCATTTAGGTCCAAGTCCAGATCATAATTATAGTATAGAATATTTAAGGTCAACCAAGATACTATTGAACGACAACGCCAATAGTGTATCAAAAACTAACGATTAGTAGAACCCCACATAGTTTCTCATCGCCGATGCTGCGATCGCGCTCCCCCCTCTGCACCAAACACAAATAGAGTTACAAAACTAGATAAAAACGTTAAAAAGTTAACACTAACTTTAGAAAGTCAACATTCACAAACCGTCGGATTGACCCAAACCAGATCGGACCACTTAAACTTTCGACCTGAGATTTCAATCTATACGCGGGCAGGCCTCACCGATACCATTACCATAATTCTATATAAATTATTCATTACTCACTGACCTACCGCAACCGAGCCCCGGGCTGGCCCCACCCCCTCCTGGATCTGAGCGGGCCTATTGTCGAGAAAAAAATGATAAACGATTGCTGCGAAAAGGCTAGTCAAAGGCTGCGTGGAGGTGGCCACCGAGCAATGGAACTGGATGGAGTTTGTTTGTCGAATGAAATAGCAGGGTCTGCTGTCAGAGTTGGTGAGGCCGCGACTGCTATCAATCTAAAGCAATCAAGTATCTTCCTTAGCACGGAGCAATGGAAACCTGCACATAACTGGATAGAGTAAGACAAGGGAACTGGCCAGTTTATTTTAACCCATGCCCACAAAAATAAAATGTATGCAATTATCCATTTAAAATCAGTAGAGCTCATTGCCGATATAATCTGGGACCTTAACAGGTCCTGTTGGATTTATAGGTACATATCAAGGTATAATGTAATTACCAGTGCCACGACCTGGGACCACCAACCAGAGGGATGTCTCGCAAAAATGCAGGGGCAAGGAATTTTAAGTCTGCTTTATTGCATTTCTCGGTTCTCACTACGACTTGTCTCTAGTTTCAGCAGTTTCATCCGTATTACGTATCCTTGTCACTGACTACAGAGACCACATCAACGGAAAGGAAATCTCTAGCAAATAGAACTCTTAAAAAGCTTCAAACCTCTGATAACATTTCACAGTCAGTTCTATCAAGGCACATTTAAATACAATCAGGACCTCTGGATTCAATGCAAACATTATGCACTTCCCTAAACATTCAATTTCCGAACTTATCAACTCCAAGCTTCAAGGGCCAGTCACAGACGCTTAAGGAGCGATCGCACTGCGAATCGCATGCGACTTTTTCCCCGATTACCATATCTCGAATCGGGGCGCAGTCTGGTCCAGCAAATTGGCTATCTGCTGCATGCATCTCATATGAATCGGGGAGCGAAGAATCGGAATATTTAGGAGGTCGTGCGTCGCAGCAGCTCGGTCTCCAGTCTGCGCAGGACCTTATTTAGATACTTGATGGTTCTCTTTTTGTTGTTTTGAACGCTTTGTTATCTTAACTATTGTGCGCGCGGTCTTGTGTTGCTATTTATTCTGTGGCTGGAATAAACTAGCGCTCTTTGTATCTAGTGAGTCGACGCGCATAAATACTGATGTATAAAGCGCATGACTTGCACTAGCTTCCGTGTCGTCTGTCATGGGCTTTATGTCTTGCGCATTATTTGTTTCAATTAGTTGGGACTGTATCTTGATTCGTTATGCGTTTTGTGTTCATTTGATAACCAACGAATGTGTGAAAACATCGACGTGTTAAAGTATCTAAAATTTTCAGGGAGATCATTATGCCATCACGTAGTTACTTAGAAAGCGTTACAGATTACGTCCAATACTCTTAAGAAGCCATAAACCCTTACATACTAGCAACCATGTACATTATATACAAAATCTGAATACTGTATCACGGAGATATATATCTACCTGTGTATGCAAGCACACTACCATCATTGCTTAATTGTACATTATCACCACCCATAATTTACCCAAATTAGCTACAATTTAAACAAAAACTAAACACATATCCATATACTTAAACTTCCACATCCTCCAAGAAAGTCTACCAACTCAATAAAAACTCATGGCATAGTCGTTCAGAACTCGAACCGACTCGGATTAGAGCAAACCAGCTTTAATCAAGGCATGTATCTGATTTGAATAAGCACAGGGGACCGTGTCTTGGCCACCTGATTCATTAGGCTTTGGGAAAACTTTTGAACGGTCTAGACACTGTCGGAAAGAAAAGTGCCTGAAAGGGTTCGAAGGTGTGGTATTTTTTATTCTTTAGAGACTGGTTATTGTTGGAACACTATGCTATTTGGTGTTAAGAAGACTCCGAGGAGAATTTGGCGAAAAGGCAGTCATGATGATGTGGTTAAAGGAAGGTAAACATGCGCAAATGGGGTTGGTTTTATAGGACCGTTGGCGGAACACATGGAAAAGAGAGTTCCAGTGATAGATTTTATTCTTGAGGGACTCTCGTCGTAGATACTCTTCAGGCGGCCATTCGACTTTGCTTGGCTTGTAACGATATTTTCCTTCATCGGAACTTCACGGTCATTCTCTCCTAATAATATTACAGATCTATAAATACTTCATTCTCTAATAATTTTTTGACGATGAAACTCAACGTAATTTTTTTGTGAATATGTAAACATTGTTTGATATGACTGGACTGGTGTAAGCTAACTATGAGCCGACTGCAAGCGTGAGGAAATGGGTGAAGCTACTTTCTTCCCCGACTATACTTTGACTATGCTTTGCGATCTACCCTCCAGAGAGGCACCTGCGCAGGATTACAGATCTGTATGAATAATGAGACAATGGCATCTAGTTATTCAAGCGGGGCAATAATTGCGTCCATAGTTGTTCAAACGGTGCAATAATTGCTCGGGTTGTTCACAGGCGACGGGTACAACAGATACGGGAACAGATATTAATTAATGTGAGTATTATTATTGTCAATTATGATAATTGTTTTAATCTCAAATCTTAAGTCATTATGTATTGTTTTTTTTTTATATTTATAAGGCAAGATAATAATAATTATGTTTAATTTTAACCAGGTTTGAAATGATACTTGTATTCGTAACTTTTAAAGTTCAGGGTGACTTGATAAGTCGTTTGATAGGAGTTGTTAAGCCACAGTGCACTACATCAGACACTACGTTATTTGAGAGATCGATCGAGCTACCACTCACTTATTCTTCTAAAAATTATCAGCACCTCCAATCTAAAACGCAAACTCATTGTACATTCAGCATAAAAAGTCACAGATCCTGAAATCCAATTTAACTTTACGCATGAAATATATTGAGAGAGATAGTCTATCTATCTATCGAAGTATTTGCGTGACAAATAGTACGTTTAGTAAGTAGTAGAGTGTGGAAATGGTGAACGAATTTAATTGCTGACGGTACATACCTACTCCAAAGAAAGTCACTCGATACAAGAGGAACCTGTCCCCACACGGAGTATCTCCCCCCCACTTCATTTGCAGTCGACTCTACGTTAAAATCAATTATGCTTGCGATTGTTTCGTTAGTGGAAGCAAATGTTTTTTGTCCCTCTTCTTGGCGACGAGGAGTCAGTTAATAAGGTCTCTCGATTTCTACTTTTAGTCAGTAGGTATACGAATACTTGGTGGGATTTGCCAAACTATATTTCCGGGACTAGGGACTATAGTGTTTTCCATAGGATTGTAAAAACGAAGAAATCTAAAAGAACAATAATGTTCTTTTAGATTTATCGCACACAACATTCATAACTTTTCCGTCTAAGGAAAATATTTTACATAAAATCAGTTTTATAATCAGAAAATTGATTGTCTTGGATTCAAACAATCTTCATACCAAATTTAATAGATGTGGACGCGGGCGGGCAAAGATGAGGAGTGGATCGTGACGGTGATGATCCACTTAACAAGAGCCTCCAACGTTCCAGGAAGTCCTTTGATCGAGTCAGGTGGTAATGCTGCCCGAGTGTTCCTAATATCATTCCTCTAATATCATTTAATATCACTAGTTCCTCATATACGCTCGCCCCGCGCAAATAACGTTTGCAGTATAGTTCGTTGTTTGCCCGCTGGGCGGCGCTTTAACTAATGCGCTTGAGACGCGCCACCGTTCTGTCGTGTGTTAAGGTACTGTCTCCCACTGTACACTGGAGCCTCCCAGTTCTCGGCCCCTTGCCTCTTTGTATTCAGGATGGACGGTTGTCTGCAGGATTTCTTTTGATGAACTTGGCTTTTCACGATGCATTTTCTTAATTCAGTTCGGACCCGGATTGAAGTTTGTAACGAAATAGGTAGGTACTGATTTTCTTGTTTTGGTAGCGCAAGGTTTGTGTTGAATACAAAATGTAAAGTACCTATATTAGCTATAGAAGGGGAACATGTATAATATCTAGTATGTCCGTTAGGTTTAATATTGTATAAGAAATTTATCTATACTAATAATACCGTATGATAAAATAGTAAGTTCGTCAATTATTATTTAAGTCCAAATATAGGTCATCCAATAATATTACATAGTAATTATTGTAACGTTGTTTTCAGATAGGACTGTTCCTGTTCCTTGTTACTGTTAAATTTCTAGTACCATACGCAAATCATCAAATAAACCTACATTACTCCTAATTAGAACCCCTACTTTTAATTAAAGGCAAAATAAAGTTAACTAACGAATAAGTTTTAATCGTATCAATTAGAGACCATCTTTATCTTCACCAATAAAGGTTAAATATATCAATGCAATTAAACTTTTTAAGGTCGGGACACACTTGCCAATAAGCGTACATTCATTATGCAAACGATCCTGGACTTTATATACAAAGTGTCTTTTTTGCAGTCGAGTCTTAATGCGGCAGTGTGAGACGTGCCTATTGGAGCTCAGTTGGTTAGTCAGTGGATATGGGTTCTTATTGGACATTACGCACTTTATAGGTTTTGTGTTGAAAGTTAATGAAATTGACGTTATTGATAGGATCTTCGTTTGAATTTTGAGTAGTCTCGAGTAGGGCGGGCTACCTATCTCGCATCGTGCGGGATCAGAAAAAGACGCGAGCTCCAGGGATAGACAGATCTAGGAATTGCGGGGTTGGAAGCCCTAGTCTGGAGTAGGTTCCAGATAGAGTTTGGTTACAGCCTAACATTTTTTGAGATGAGAGTTAGTTGTCATAGAGTTTACTCATAGGATTTCTGTAGATTAGTTATGGGCTATTTATTTATGTTAGCTTGGGATATTTTAAATTTGTGTGAATGTATGTAAATTTGCTATAATATTAGAAATGTACAATTTATGTCAATATATGAAAACGAGTTTCTTGTTAATACTTCTAGAATGAAAAAAACGAATATGAAATTAGTGTCATGTGAAATAAAAATAAATGAACAATCTCCCTATGTTTGATCCCAGAGTGGTTTAACTCACGAAATTCAAGGGAGAAAACTGTCGTCCTTTGGCGGGGTTAGCGCTTACCTGTAACAAAAACAATGCACATTAACCACTGCCGTCTGTTAATTACAGAAACCATAGATTTACGGCGCACCCCCGCCCGCGTCGTGCGCCTATTATGAATACCCGTAAAACGACGCGTTAGAACCACTTTCATAATATAGGGTCGCCATGATTTGGAAGGGGTTGAGGGTTTGGGAAGTTGGAAGTTTGTTGGTACTTCATACACCAAGGTCGTTGCAATTACGGTTTACAATACGATAAGTAACATGAAGAAAACGTAAATGTTGTTATATAACCATGAGTTTTATTTTTACACTTAAATAAAAAAAGTGAAATTTATAAAATAATATTAATTTCATCAATAATTATGGCAACACATCGCCTGTGCCGCAGCTGATGAAACAGCCTCCCTGTCCTCAGAAAAGCCCACGCATGGCAACCCCAACATAAGTGGTAGCAAAGGGACGATTCTCTAATCCATTTACGATATAAGAGGTATAAATCAAACTTAATATGTGTTACATGTGTTGATAATGCACGCACACATCTACGAACCAAGATGGCGGCCGTGTGTGTACGATGTGTTTGTTGGTGTTAGTGGGATTAAAAATGATGAATGTTTACGGGTTTTTTCCAAGACTTGAGGGAACGTCGATATTGGCAAGAATGTGAAGTTGGGAATGTTTCTCATTCTTCATTTGAATATACTATGATTGAAAGTTTTGTTGTTTACATTTTTTTAATGCTTTTGAGATGTTCAAAATGGTTGAGGGAATTACTATTTAAGTAAGTATGTAAAATTCTCATGCAATAGACATTAAATCAATATCGACAATGAGACCTTAAATTGCAAAATATATCGATAGCACACCAATTTTAAATCACTGACATGGTTGTAAATAATTATAGGTAATATTTTGTTATTTATAGTTTTAATGTAATTTACTGAAATTCATAGTGAAACTCAGATTGTCTAGAAGTCAATCGAGGTCTACAGCTTAATTGTTTCCAACTCTGCATAGAGCCTGATCACCATTGTAGACCCTAACGTACACAAATAGAGTCTACATTTCAACAAACGCGATCCAAGCTGACCATTACATCTCAACATTACAAAGCAAAGCAAATCCTAAACAACACACACACGTCTACAGATGAAGCGCAAATGTGTGCAAGGTGGCATGAAAATGGAATTAAGGGGGGGAGGGGGGTGAAAATGCAAAGGAATCAACCGGGAGGGAGTTGGGGCGAAATTGTCCCCAGACCGGACACTTTGAACGAATTATGACGGTCATTATTAGAACGTGGACAGAATTAAATTGCCTCCCCCTCCCCCCACTTCCCCGCGCCTTCCGGCTAAGTATTCCGCATAATGATACCTGTCTAGTAGCACTTATCTGAGGTAGAGTGAATCTGTATCGGTGTTGTTTTTTTTAGTGTTAGGGGATCGACTATTGGATTGAGTGCTGGGTGGCGGGGTTTCTGGGATTTTAGTGGGGTTTGATGGGTTAAAGGTACTATATAGGTTATAAAAATTGGGGTTGAGTAATTTGGTATTTTTTGTACCGATTACAAATAATTACTATAGTACATAATTTGGACAACACTCTCAAGGCTTTGAATAGTACCTTCCTACATATAAGTTTTTAACATTGAAGGCATACATTTTGCAAAAAAAATTATTTTCGTTCTATTTTATTGTCACATACACCTAGGTAGGTACTTATTTGCCTTGTCAATTAGAGTATCAAATACAAAAAGTAAAATTCAAATCAAAATCAAGCCTCCTTGAGAGATTTTTTTCTATTTATTTTACATCCAACAAACGGTTTATTATCTAGCTATATTTACACATAAAACGTTATGTTCAACAACCAGCATAGGTCTTCTATTGTATTACAAATTCCTAATCCAATACACTCAGCCGTAACGTAGTATCTCTAGTAAACATTCGTTAAGACTTTCCTTCGGCCTAGAAACATAATCAGAGCAAATACATAGCACCTAAAGATTAACAAACAAGCACCGGCCACAGACTAACTAAGGCCGAAGATAAATTTACAAAAACAATGCAAACATTAGCGGTAGATTAGCGAAGTAACGTAGGCTGTATCAATAGTCGTGCAATCAGTGGATTTGCTGTAATCTCGGTGAAGTGCGATACATAGGTGTGTGGGGCGAGCTGTGAGCGAGAGCGGTTTCGTTCGTTGAACCGTTTCAGTTATTTTTAGAAACATTTATCTAAACTAGGAAAATTGTAATTCATAGAATTACATACCTAGTTGTAAAATTTATAAATGAAAATGAATATTATTTTGAACTATTTTCTGAACATGATTAAAAATAGCATATAAATTAAAAAAATGCAGTTAGTGCTGATATTAATGAAAACGGGTTTCAATTTGGTCGTTGTTAGTATTATATTGTAAGAATAACAAAAACGTATTATTTTCTGAGCCTCGATCGAATTTAATTTGTGAATCGAATGACCGAACTAACAATGTCTATAAAGTACCAATCCGAAGTTTACAAAGAAGTTTATAAATATTTATTTGTATGCTAATGTCCAAAGAATTTTATAAGCGTGATTTGAATTCTAAGCTGTCGAATTAACCGCTATCTGCTTATAAGTTCTCTCTCTCCCATCATGCAATATTGATTCAGCCACAAAGCACGAGTGAATCTCGCGTCCCACGTGGCCGCTCTATCTCACGATATACCATAACATACGTTCAGTATTATATTATGGGAGATTATATCTTTATGTTCATATAAAGGTGCCGTATTTGTGACATATAATTGTTGGTAATGTTTGGTTCAGTAAGCAACAGCAGTATTATTATCTTAGTAAAAATTTAAGTCCGGCTATTTAAAAACTTTCGTACGTATGTAGATACTTCTCTAGAAATTTTGTTTACAACTTGTGAGATTAAATTGAGCATCTTTATGTTAGACTCAGGGTATTTAACATTTTTAGATTGAAAAAAAAAAATTACATAAAATTTACCCCAATTTAACTATAAAAAGTAAGACGAATGGTTTTAATCATAAATCTTAAAATAATTACTCAAATGTATTGTTTGTATAACCATTAACCGTGATAATAGCAACATAATCGAAGCCTCAAAAGACGTCACTAAACCGACGCTAGTTATTATTCGTTAAAATATTAGTCGCATTCGACCCGAGCTTAGTTTTATAGTCTGTTATTTGCTTTTTATTGGGTCATTGGATGAGCAAAGAAGCCAATTTGCGGTGCGATCAAGAACGTTATATCTCTTGGTATCTGTTATAATATCAGGCTTTGTTTGAAGAGTGTAATCTGAGGGTGCTTGTGGTATTAGCACGTAAACTTGTCAGGTTCTGTATCCACAAGACTAATGGTAGTCGATTTGCGTAGGTACATTTTTTTAAAATAATAATGAGATTTGGTTCGTAGACAATAAAATTATTCATAAAAACAGTAGGAAAACAAGGCAGTGGATAAATTAACATCACTATATAGTTTTTTAAGAGACTCACAGATAAGATCCTATTAGGTGCTTGATGCCTCACTTTATTATCACCATAATATTATTATATTGTATATTTTCAACCGTATAATTTAAAGACATAATACACACATAATATTTGCAACACTTTTTTTTACGTAAATCATAGTAACATCAGCATAATTGTAATATTTACAAAATCTTATTCACACGCTACCTTACGATTATTTATGTGCTAAATGTTTAATTAAACAAGTTTTCAACCCCTTGCCCTGCTCCCGACATGTTTCTCCCATCAAACCCGCCATAACATTATCAAACAAAACGTAACAACAATGCTCGAAATATAATAACAATATTTCGACAACACTAATTCCGCACGCACACATGCATTGGACGCCCGTAATCGTTAATGTCGTCTATTAACACATATAAATTTAGAGATGCGAAGTGAATTTTGCAAATATCGATGAAATGAAATGTAAACAAAGGGGTACAGTCGACGCTATTTTATTGACGGGCCAAAGTGGTGACGCCGCAGTATTATAATCGGAACAGTATCCAAACTTTCGCTAAACTTGATCTAACTGAAAAACATAGGCCACTGCTAAGTTTTTCACAATTTATAAGTAACTTACCTACTACAATTTTGTTTCAATGAATAATAAAATACATTATTCAGAGGTGGACCGGAACAATTCTATAATTTAATTATGTAACTGTTAGTTACAGTAATAAACAGAGAGCAAATACCTAGAGGTTGTTTTGTGGAAACATAGCTGTTTTAGCAGTACAAAATATAATGAATCACTCTGACGTTCTCTTTCAAACATTCACAAGTTTTTCATTGGTAATTAATTATAATATATATTTTAACGAGCTATTATTTAAGGTTGTAGTTCAGTAACTGTGTGCTCGTTATATAGTGGTACAGTCGGCTCTATTTTATCGAGGGGTTAACCCGGTAACGCGGAGCAGTCAGCAAAGAATATTAAAACAATGGCTCCAAGCTAAATACGAGAGGACAAGGGGTGGTTATTACAATATTTGCTAGGATCTCGTTATTTTTAAGTATCAGCGCGTCTGCGGTTCTCAAACTTTATAGGGGGCTTGTGATGTGTGGGGTAAATAGCTGAGCTGGATCTAATGAAATTTAAATACGTAATAAATTGTGGTTTTGAATATGTTGCATGGTTTAGGACTATTTCAATAACCTTTTGTTATTTTACTGTATTTTGGTTATTTTTACCCGACGCCGGAGGAGGGTAATGTATTCGGTATACGAGTACATTTAAGAGTTCACTATTCTTTGGTAAAATGGCTACTTCTAGTCTATTTTTTACTATCAATATTTTTTATTATTAGACTTGTTTGTTCGTGCTATTGATTCGAACGATAGCGACGAATAGATTAAAATAGACGTATAGCGTGTATGTAATCCAAAATATTGTATTAAAATATTTGAGTACCCTTAACCAAATCTCCCCAACACACGCCCCCCATTTTAACAAAATAAAACAAAACATTGGGAACCACACGGCGGGCGGCGTCACAGCGACACTGGCTGTAAATTATTATGTTTTATGGTTTAATACTGCAGATAAGGCGGGTAAGGAGCCTATTATTAACCGTGTTAACCACCCCCGTTCCCGCACATAACCTGATAAGGGAGGAACAACAGGGGTTGTTCGTGAGAGGACGCGAAAACTGCATATTGTTGTGGGGGTTTTGAGTGACATTTTGGTACAGTTTCATCATCATTAACCTTACTATTCCACTGCTGAAAAAGTATGGGACATTATGCGCCATGTTGGCCCAGTGCGGGTTGGCGTATGTTATATTTATAATCGTGAATTTCGGTTTAGTTTCGTCGGTTTATTCATAGTTTAGAGTGATGAAATAGTTTTCATAAAATCATTACCATCACAAGGTATTTTTACTCTGAGCGAGCTGTTTTGCAACTTTTTTGCGATTAGTTATTTTATTTCAGACATTAACGTAAAATATTTAGTAAAAATAATATTTGTTGAAACTCCTTTAGAATTTCATTTCCTTTTAGTTCATGCAATTTCAACACTAATTCAGGCTGTATAGCAAATTCATTTATGAACCAATGTCGTCAATTTTTGGATTTTGTCGGTGACATATTTTCATAGTAATTTAGTTATTTAAAACTATTTCTAAAGAGACAGCATTGAGATAATAAGCCAACAAAGAAACATTTTAAGATTTACCTACTTAAAATCCGCATAGGTACCTAGCATATTTACCCTACTTCATTTAGCAACCCCTCGTCTTCTACGCTCAGAATATGATTTTTAACGAGCCATCCCCAAGTATGTAATTGCCACTGAATGCGTTTCGTAATGATTATTTATGTAGCGTGGAGTGGGGGTGGGTGGGGGTGGAAATTATTTTTTATTGTCCCCGCTCTGCTCGGCTTTGTACATCTAGGAAGTTATTACGGGAACAATGCGAGATGAGTGCAGGATGCTGCGTCTTGGTAGTCTGGTTTGTTTCAGGAGTAACGGCCATAATCGTAATC
Organism: Hylaea fasciaria; assembly: GCA_905147375.1. NCBI lineage: Eukaryota > Metazoa > Arthropoda > Insecta > Lepidoptera > Geometridae > Hylaea > Hylaea fasciaria. The sequence continues at coordinate 12,714,342 of LR990194.1, forward strand.
GGAGTCGTTTTGATGATGATGACGATGATGATTTAAATTGAGGTAGTTGGCAAATAGTAGCCTAAAGTTTCGTCTCGGATAGTGCGAGTTTAGTGAGATTTGTCAGAATTCATGATGGCAATTTTTTAATCTTTTGATTATTTTAATGATTCTCATTAGTAATAGCAGCCCTTAACTAATACACAATTTTTTCCACTGCGGTACTAGGTTGTTCAGGATTTTCGTATAAGTGGCTGTACTGTTAACCTTTACTTTACGTGAAAAGCAATAATTATTTTTTCAAAAATATTTTATTTCAGCTAGTAGGTCAGCACAATTTAATAAACTTTTCAAGAAACGCCTAGTTGAAACAGTCAGGCTTACCGAAATTAAGCGGTAGGTTCCGTCGAAACTGCCAACCGAATCGTCGGCAACCGCCAAAATAAAAACGTTGCACATTTTGCGTAAATTCCCGCGAATTCGAGCCGTGCATAATGAAATCGTAAATCGGGGGCCGCACGGGTATAATAGTGAAATATAAATCGAGCCGCGGTTTGGCGCCAGTGGATTGTTGGCCGACATTTTTGCGGGCCGCTTCAATCACGCGTTTTATAAGTTGAGCGTGGAGGTGTGCGATTGTAATGCCTTGTTTGATATTAATTTCTGTTTAGTTTCGAATTATCTTCGCTTACTTCATTGTAAATAATGGTACATAATCAATTTTATTCATCTTACAAATTGTGCACTTCCCACCATTTTCAATAATACCTCCTATCTATAATTCCTAAATATATTTTTTACTTAGTGTGTATGCGATCTATAGGACCAAAGATTGCCTATTCATATTACAAATAATTGATTATTTAAAAACAAACTGTTATTTGGATAGTTATCATCATTGTTTAACTTCTCTAATATGAGTACGTAGTAAAGCACGTGTATTACGTTTAGCGTTACTCCTAGAGTTTAACACAAAAAGGTCATAACTACCAAAAGCGCTCCGATCATCGCCAAAAATGTAAACCAACAACCAAAATTGAAACACCGCAAAAGGCCCGAGGCGAGTAGATTTATAAACTGCACCGACGCTAACACACTTTCACGTGTCGATGGATCCGCGTAAAAGCCTAAAAAGCCGAAAAAATGACGAAAACGCCGAAAAAAGGCCGAAAAGCGGCGAAAAATAATGAAAAAAGCCCAATCGCGCACTGTAGGTACATGCATCTTCCCGTCGGCTGACAAATGGGTATAAAATGGTGGGATGAGGCCGATGTTACACGGCGAAAATCATTCACCAATTCTGACGCCGCGTAGGGCTGCCACCTGCGTCACTCGGAACGGGAAAGCACCTTAAAAGATTCTAGGGTGCAGCTTTTCGGTAGGAATGAATACTCGTCAAGCTTATGTTAAATTATGCAAAAAATAATAAATATTTTACGACTAAAGTGGTTGGTAACATGAGATAATTTTATGGTTTTTACAAAAACTAAATGACAATTTAAATACAAACTATTATAAATTAAAATTTTACCAATTCATTAGTATGAGATTATAATCACAGAAATATTACCTACCAATTGAGATAATATGACTTTATTTTCTTAGCTACTGCACAAATTTTCACTTGTTCTTGCAGAATATTGTAAACAACATTGCGTGCGATTAAAATGGCCATGCTCGGCGGCGACGGAACTTAAGAGCTGCCAAATCAGAGGCTTTAAGGTAACCCTATCCAACCGACTTTTTATCCAAAGGCCATCAATAAAAAGCCTTTAAAAAAACAAAACCCGTGACGTCACAAGCTTCGTTCTCGCGCCGACACTGGCGAGCGAATAAATCAGCCGCTGCGCTAGCGTGGAGACGGCTCTCACCAAATGTTGAAGTTTTATGACCATTTGATTTATACTCCTCTATGCTGATGCAAATTTTAATCATCGATCGTGGCCAGTTAAATCCCACTGCAGATACATTTACAAATCTAGTTTAATATTTACAACACATACGAAAACTTGAATATGTGACATTCATGACGTTTCCTTGGCATTACGCACGATTCCATTACTCAAATTGACAGGTAGACAAGTGCATCAAACGTTTTCGTGTAAAATTAAACGCTGACATTTTGAAAATCCATTTCTGCAGCGTAATATAGAAACAGTAATTGTCGACTGTTCACGAATGCTAAAATAATAACGTCGATCGGGCGGGACACATGTTTCGGATGAATGGCATTTTACCGCCACTAAATCGTGGCTTGTTAAATTTATCCTCGAAAACGACGTACACAGTGTCTATTTAATTTAATTTATTCGTTAACGTGTTATACATTCCACGTAAATTCGACGTAAATCAATTTACGCTAATCATTATGTGAACAGATGTATGTGCACAAGTGGGTCAGTGTTGCGTAATTAGGGTTTTAAACTATTATATGCGAATGCAACGAGCAAGTTACATTTTATTTCACATTGTTGTGCAATTTTTTTTCTTTTTAGTGGTTTATATTTTAACCTTTTTTAAAGAATGTTTGCTTGAAAAAAAACATAACATTAATTTAGGTGAGCTTTAATAAGTAGGTAGAGGTTAATTATACAACAAAATATAGGCACTTTAGGTAAAGTAATATTATATAAAACCTTATGAACATGCGTTTCTACTGAAACATACGTACGTAATCGCTTGATGTGTCAGATGGAGAAATGGTAATTAGTTACAGTTAAAAAAGCTACAGCAACGAAATTTGTCACAAAAAAGAAATTAAACGAGCCGTCTCTTCCCTTAGTTACCCCGGCTGACTTTGACAGACACCGAGCGCATCATGGACTCGGTTGATCAACTGGTGTCCCAGTGCTGCCCTCTCGTTCACTCACTCATTCATTCACTCCGCCGTCGGGTCGAGTGATCACTGATCACCTTACGTCCTTTTATAGCGAAATCCGATTCGGAAAAAGGAACAAAGCGGTGGCCGATTATTTTTGAGCTTTCAATTTGGATGGCTGTCGTTTTAGGTTTGCGGATTAAAAGCGACTTTGTTTTTAATTGATTAAGGGTGTCTTGGCTTAGTTTTATGTGTTTAATTTGGAGATCGGCTTTAGACCTCAGTCAAACTGCCAAAGAGCGCATCTATATATCTATAATTTTCCTTTGTTCTTTTCATGATATAATTTTTAATGCTTGTTAGTAACTAATAAGCACACACCCCTAAGAACTTACTAGTAATAATAATTGTCACCTGATTATCACTCAAGTTAAATGCCATAAACCCCTGAATGACAATATATTATGTGTACAAATCCATAAAAAAACCGTCCAAGTGCGAGTTGGACCCGCACTCGCAATGACTTGATATCTATAAAAACGTGATTTTAGTTCCGTTCATAACATATAGCCTGGTGACAGACGGACAGACGGACAGATGGACGGACAGTCTTATTAATAGGGTCCCGTTTTACCCTTTGGTTGGGTACGGAACCCTAAAAAAGGAGTATAAGTACTACTTGTTCAAAAAACTAATAATATAAATTACTGTAACTTTTTTCAATGTAATACAATATTATGCTGTCTCTACCTGATCTAGTCAAGTCGAGCAAAAAATACATTTTACTAGGCCAAGTGTAACAGAAAATACTAAATTTATTTTCGGTTACACTTGTGTCGTCGCATCGGGACAGGGTGGTCCCGCGGTGACAGGTGACGAGGTTGACAAAAGTGACAAGTGGCAAAATGACAGCAGTGACGTGCCCGCTCCGTCGTCACTGACAACCGAGACGACAATGAGGAGTGAGTCAACAAATGGTGCGTTCACCCTATGAGAGAGGATTTTTTATCTATTGTTAGTTGTGGGTTTGAGAAGGTAAATATTTTGGGGGTTTCTAGCCACGGTCGGGGTTAAGAAGTTGGACAAAAATTATTTCTTGCAGTTGGAGGTTGGTCGTGAAACCGAAAAATTTACGTATGGCAATTACCATTTTTTTTCAAACTAGTTGTTCTTCCTATTTCTTACTGTAATAAACTCGTAATAATAAACGAAATTCGGTAAAACAAAAACGGCCAATATTGTTTCTATAGTTTTATCTAATAATTCACTACTTTTTTGGTGGTATTGACTGCAATCTTAGTAGATTACCTACTTACTATACATCTGTCTGTCTGATTAGACTAGGTCTTGACATTTTGACCATAAAATTGGAGTTAAAAATTGTTCAAAAAGTTGGGAAATTCGGATCAAAATAAAGTAATTTTTCTATGGGGCTTTAGTATGAACTCATGATTCGAACGGCCGACATGGGTAATTAAATTTTCGCGTGTTTTAATCACAAGGCAACTTCTGTCGGATCAGCTATAGTGACGTAATACCACGTTAAATCAGTTTTAAAGAAGCACGTTATGCTTAAAAGTGTCCTTTTAAGAACATTTAAGCCGAAATAGTCCAGCAAAATTTTTCAACCCAACAACAAAGTTTTGGGTGTAAGCCATGTTTATTGTGCAACAAGAGACCCGTGGCGAGCAGATAGTTGCAATTACAATAACTTGCGAAGTTTCCTTTTATATTTGTTTTTATAATGAAACCGAAACGAGAGAGCCAGTGTATACGACTATGTGCGAAGTTTAGTAATAGCGTTTGTGATTGAGTTCGAACGACGCGATGTAACGTTACAAGTACAATGTGCAAGTCGCATTCATTAATTGTAGTACAAAACGCTAAAAAGTTGGTACAAATTGAAAGACGGACAGATAGACAAAAAAACCAACAAAAGTTAGTTCACTTTTTACTTGACTACAGAATATTAGGGTGAATAATGTAGTTTTAAACGGTTCTTACCTAAATATTTGTATGTTGAACGCGGGGTATAACTTTTCGGAGCTTAATTGAGTACGTTTACAATTTTTATAATGTCCTTGGATGAAAAGATACGCCATTATAAAATCCCTACAATCTCACACTTCTTTGTGTTTGTAGCTTAAATGTTTTACATACAAAAACAATACCTACCAAGAAACATTAAAATCACACAAAAATAGTAAGTACCTAAACCAACAAGCTTGCCTACACGCTGAGTTTGTGTTACTTCCTGTTGACGATTCAGTCGTACATATAAACCTCACAATCCCTTTCCCACTCCTACCCACAACCAAACCAGGCAAACCCCGACACATCGCCCGAGATTACACTCACGAATAGCTCTCTTTAGTAGACCATCATAAAAAGGCGTCTTAACGTCCGATACGGCCAGCATTCGAGTCACGTCGCTCCGAACTGATTGACGGGAGACGTCCGCGCCTTGCACCCCCACCCTCGCCCCAAAGGGGGGGGGGGGGGGGCTGATTTGACCTGCGAGCGAGAAACATGTGAAAAATGTCATTAATGCACTCCCGGGGCGTATTGAGTGCTTATGGCGTTTCGATGTTAACGAGCATAAGCTAGGAGTGGTCGATGAGGTCAGGCCTGTTCAGAGGTCGTCCTCAGGCCACGGAGTTACAGATATGAGATATTATTATAGATTTGTCGAATACTCAAGGAATAACGTGTCACGACCCTGTATATAGGTCCAGGGTACTTATTCCCTATGGCTATTCATGCGGCGCGTTACGGCATCTTCGTGGAATTGTGTCTATAATATATTTATGAGCTCACACGTTTTCTACATGAAATACTAGGAGGAATAACGAGTACGGACTCTGATCCTTAACTAAGATTTCTTGCATTTAGGAGTCAGACAGAGCCACTACTACTAAGACCGTGGTCCCACAATCACTCAGAGCAAATATTTAGTGGTAAATTATCGTCATCCGGTTAGAACACATTAATAAGTGTACAGGCACGTGCAAAATAAGCTTTTAGCATAGTGATAGGATATAGCGACTGCTTTACTAGCTTCCACTTTAGCAGACTAGCTGGCTTCAAGTCTGTTGGGGTGTTCTGACAACAATCCTTCAGAATCAGCCCATACCATCAGTTCAGTAGGGCGATTTTAAAAAATCATATGGCGGTGATAAGTTGTCAGCAAAATGGCCGATTTTTAATTTTACTACGTAGAATGGAACACAATCCTGCGCTTGTCTATGGTAAAAGCTGGCAAATATTTCTATATAGGTAGACAGAGTACAAGACTCATAAATACTATATTATGACTTATGATATCGAAATCACCAGTGGCATAAAAAAATCACCGCTCGGTTCGATCAAACTTCAAAATGTTAACATCCTGCAGCAATCACTACAGCATCCAATTGGCTCACCATCGTCTATACGAGTCCAGTGTCCTTTACAGCACACGAACTGTGGTCCAAAAGTTTGTTAATTCGGTCCGTTCGGAGCGACGTCGAACAACTTGCGAGTTTGGATTGGCAACAGTTTGAATAAATAGCCGGTTGGCGAGGGGTATTCTCGCCTTTTTCTCGTGTCGCCAACTTGTTTGGAGTTCGACAATTGGACGTTTGTACTGGTAGTAACTATGGCTTAGCAGTGCTGTTTGGTTGTATCATGGAGTTAGTAAGTTAGTGTTAGGTGCGACCGCGTACAGGGCTTGTTCTATTTACTGGTTGTCTGATTTTGGATTGGTAAATCATCAGGAATATTTTTGAAAGCTTCCTATTTAGAGTACTCGTAACAAACAACAACAGAACGCGCGTGAAGCCAGTGTAGTGTATCTAATCACAAATAAAAACCGTCACTCACGAAACTCTAACGTTAGTTGTAATAAAAAACTTACTTTTGATAGTTGAGTGGTCGTAAAGTGACTCATTAAAATTAATACTCACTCATAAAGGTAACGTGTGAACAATATCAACTTTTAAGGCTCATTATTGAACAGATAAAAGTTAATGTTCATAAACAAGGGAAGATATGGACTTAGGAAACTGGAGATGTAGTAAAACTATCAGAATATATATAATACATAAAAATAGAATGTAGACGAAACCAAAACCAACTCTTTTAGACCGTGTTGCACACAAATATTGTAACCGAGTAAGTATCGGAATCTTATAACCTATCGGAATCGAACCAGCAACCACACGCGCATTGTAGCCCACCAGCATAAACCATGGAAATCGGTAATTACTGTAGGGAAATTGTTTGCCATTAAACTATGAACTCTAATGTGACACAACTTCAGATGAACCTAGTACAAATTTCAACCGGAATGGACAACAAAAGTTCCGTCCAAAAGTGACATCTTGCTCTGAAATAGAACCTCAAAAGCAGTTGCTAAACTCCTGACAAAGTTACCAGACCGAACCACATAACTTCACTCGTTGGGACGATAGAACAAATGAACATCGCACGCGAAGACATTTACCAAACCATGATCCGAGTAACGCGTTACTCTAGCTAGACTATACTCTCTAGAGTCTAGAGAGTATACAGGACGTCGTACAGCCAGCAGCGGCATACCGTCAATATAGTCGCAATAACGCAAAAACTCGAAACAATAGGCATTAATAAGACGGGGCGCAAACGGCCCCGGACATAACTGCTGGCCTCGTCCAGGGATGCGCTTATTAAAACATTTTCACCCGGGCAATATGAGTACGGCGCGCGACGTGCTACAATATGTGCCCCGCAAACTCGGCCCGCATGTGACGACCTGTGGGAATCGCGCCGAGAAAACTTCATTAACTCCAACGACCCCCCTCCTCCCACCAGCCGGCGACCCCCTGACGGACGCGACGGACGGGGGACGCCCGTCGCCCGTTCGCTTATTACGTCTCGAACGTGCCGCGAAATCGAAGAAATGTGACGTAAATACGTGAAGCGTTCGAAAAGAATCGTTCCGCTGATTGGCCGGTCTTTGTGCTCGGCTGACCGTTAATTTGATCTGTATCTGAGGGTCCCATTTTTTCGGTTTATTATTGATGCGATCGGCTCGGTTGTGATGAGCGGCACGAGTTGTGTCGTCATGGCCGGCTATCGGCGATCGGCTCGGGATCTTCACGCCTCGTCAGTTCTACCAGACAACGGAAACAACAGTACTCGGCCGTACTAATGTCCCGGAATGGTTCCATCGCTTTTGTGTCTAGTCTGTTGACTTTGCAAGTCACCTTAAAGCTTACAAAATGTTTAAGGTCACAAATGTCGAAATTAATCAACGTCGAATCATTTTGGTCACTGACTCACGGGGCCGAGTGGCACTACTATTACTCATATCCGTTAATATATCAAACTGGCGAATCAGATATTTGAATAAGTCAACTCCTGATCACAGTGATTCATGTCATATCTGTTTCCTAATTGCTGGAAAAAGAAGTAGTTACATCATTCCACGCTTCATCACTCTCGTTTCCATTTCTAGTGTTACCAGATTTCACCGCGTGCCGTTAATTCGTCATTGGCTCGCGTCTCGTCAGGAATGGTTCTCGGAAGGACCACACACAGACGGTCGCTGTTGATGTACGGACGGTGTAATTGCCAGGTTGTAGACGAGAGACGGGCGTCGGGAAATTATCGAAAATGTCCGATGACATGACGGACAGCCGAGGAAACGAACCTTGAATTTGGACATGTCAAAAGCGACATCAGACAATAATATAACAACCAATTTTCCGTCAAATATTAAAAACTCATGAACAATCGACTGCTCACTACCAATCGATAACAACCAGGACTGTGCTCTCCGAGCAGTAATTTTCTGAGATAATCCTTCTTTGGAGTGCACGGAACGATTGAAATCCGCACATAACATACGAGCAAAGGTAAGCCGTAGATCCGAGGCCGAGGATAGAACAGTATTGAAACTTAAGCGAGCATTGAAAGAAAAAGTACCCACTCTTACCGGTGTCAGCTCAATATCACTTGCCGTCGCGGCGTCACGTAAAGTATCGCTGAAATAGCAAATACTCATCGTCTCATGTACGCCAGCTGTCGAAGTAGCACCGACCGTTGATGGACACCTAGTACGTACCGACTCCACCGTACATCATGCCAAGTAAAATAGCATTTTGCCGGCTAATCCATCCTCATCCGAACATAATTCCACATACATTTTGCTTTTAGCGATAAATGTATCAGCCAAAACTTGCAAATTATCGGTAAAAATTTGAGGTCGTCATTGGACGCATTTAGTAAAGTGGTCGAGATAAATTGTGCAGAGATTTTGAAAGGGAGCAAGCAAGATCAATTATATCTATAAGTACATTGTTTTGTTGTATATGTATCTGTCCTATCTTCTGTTTGCCATTGCAATTAGCGTATTTGACTTCAGTCTCACGATTATTTATCCCTTTCTGTAACTGATCTAATTTACTTTACAGAGGAACGAACCACCTTTATCACAGGGTGGTGATATCCGCGCATGGTTCAGCATTGGTCTAGCCTCACTTTCTTGAGGTTTAGACTATAAACTACACGGGATCCCGTCCGGGCTCGTGGATCATATACCTTCAAAATAACTCCTCACGATGTATTTCCTCCGAATGATAAATAAACATAGTCAACGTCTAGCACTCGTTGCTCAAAACAAAACTAAATCCAAGATTCAATCTTCCACGACAAATGACCCGTCCCGTCAATCACACGTCATCGAGTGGATATCTGTCCGTCTGTCTGTCTGTCACTCCAACCCAACTCTGGGAATCCGCTTAATCTTTATTGACGCATCTCTCCTTATCCACTCTTGACGAACGATTCTACACCTTAAGGTTAAAGTTTTTAGAATGAGGGTAGGTGAAGAAAATGTTTGGTCTTAATTGAATGCTATGTTCATTAGAAGCTCGTCTCGTAGTTAAGTAGACAACGTCTGTTATTTTGATTATTATTGATGGTTTTGTTGTGTGTGTTTGGGCGTATATTTGTATGATGTCAGCTGCTACTTGTTTCATTTGACTGTGCTTTGTCTGCATAGTGCTGTTGTCGTGGCCTCTACAAAGCGTAGAGGTTGCATCGAAATTCCGTAACGTAAAATTAGTTGCATCGAGTAAATGTTTTCACAATTTTATGTACGTTAAGTTAAGAAACAAGCATTTTTAAGCAAAAATAAAAGTGTGCCTAGTTATTTTTATGATTTATTGAGCAGCACTTTAAAAAATATCTAATTTGTTTCAATTGGAAATATTATAGAGAAATTCTTTCTGTCCACTTTGTTCTGAGATAACAATCTCTACTGACTGCACTAAGAACTGTAAGTTACTTTACTTGATCCTTCTTTATAAGATGTCTAGCTGATTTCAATTAAAATGTGTAATAAAAACAATAATGTATAAAAAAAAACATTTTACACCTGCCTCTACCAAAGCTAACAATCTCTACCTACCTTACTCTACGTGACAGTCATAACCAGTTATCATGAGCTAATGTAAATAAACGCAAGCGACGCATCGGAGCCGACCTTACACTTCAACAGATCACTGTCAGACGGTCAGTTTTTTGCTCTACCAGACTCTACGAAAGCTTAGTGTGGATGCGACGAAATTAATTACTCAGACTGAAGATTTCTATTTACCAACAACAACGGAACGGTAACATAACAAGTAAACTTTAAAAAGTATGAACATATCATGTTTATGATTTTTTCGGCTAAGATGAAGAATTTTTTTTTACGTTTTTATAAGTAGTAATTTCGTTACTTTTGTATATCTACGTAGTTAAAAGTTGTGTTGAAACAGTTTCAATCATTATCAATCAAGAAAGTGTAATTATTATTAACTTTTGACTATGGAACAACATCGCAGCAAAAAATGTAGTTCGATACGTTTATACACTAATTTAGTACTGTTATTATGTCATTAATTTTTGTAATCGAAGTCTCAAAACGTTATTTCCTCATAGATCCCAATCCCAGGATAATTTTTAGTGTAAAACAAAATAAAGCTCCCGGTCGAAGCTCAATCTGAAAACTCCAGAAAGACCGCCGCATCCACACCAGTCCCCAACCTTGACTTTTGCCACATACAGTCGGACCGCATTGATTGATTGATGTTTATTCAACGCGCATTAGCGCTCTACCTGCTCTCTATTTGCCTTTATTGATATTAAGACGTATACGTAATTATAATATTATTCATCATGCGTCGACATCTCGTTGAGGTACAGGGCTGTCTCTGTTTATGGAAATGGAGAAAAAATAAAGGGTAAAGATTTAGTAATCCAGCAGTGGTTTTGTGGTTTTAGTACTATCATAAAGTGTAAGAGAACATACATACCGAAGGTGTAACAAAAGGCACGGTTGGAGCGATTAGATTATCACAAATAATCTTTAGACAACCCGTGGGTTTATGTAGACGGGAAAATTGGGCTTTAAAAAGTACACAATATTTTTTGGTTATTTTTCAATAGTGACACCCCTTAATTTGACAGGACGTCATCATTCTCCAAGGTTCTGGATGATTGAGGGTCGTGTGGGTGGCTAATTAATTTGGATTGATGGCTCCAATTTTAAAACACTTTTATTTGGTACCCGATACATTGATCACCAATCCTAGTTTCAGAGGACTAGTCTTCCAAAATTAAGCAGTCACCAAAAGGAAAACGTGAAGACACAGAAGTGTCTAATTTGTCCTCGATTTTGCCCAAATCTTGAGCATTTTCGGTGCTGTGGGCTCGCTAGATTAGGTACTGCAAGCTGATTAAAATAAGCCTAAACACCATCAATTAATTCAATGGGGATTGAAGAGTCCCATTGTCTAATGGTTGTCTTTTTCAACAGATTGTCTCGCTGTCACTATTATATCGCGTTGCCATCGGAATTTGACAGGCATACACAATTTCAACTCAATTGAACAATAAGAACAGTGTCAGAATTTACCGTCAACAATTAACCCAAACTAACATCGATCCGTTCATCGAATACTAAACTAGCACAGATAAATATAAGCTTGTGAATTGCTCAAAATATGAACTTACCCTCAATCTCTCAAACAACCTTGCGCCGTGACAGTTCCAAATCGCATTCTCAATGTGAATCACGTCTTCCTGTTTTGAATTTAGAACGATCAACTGGTAATTGATTGGATGACGTAATCAATTAAATTGCCTTTGATTGATTGGCCCTGTCTGGTTGCCATGTGTGCGTGGCGTTCCATTTTTGAACGTGACATTGAGGTATTTTGTTTTTTGCGGGTAGTGTAATAAATGATTGCTGATGTTTAATTGGTGCCAGTTGGGAATTGTAGCTAATTAATTAGAGCTAAAACGTGGCGCGTTTTTGGTACCTAATTAATTTCATTATACAATAAAAATAAACCTAACAAGTACCTAAGTAGGATACAGTGATAGTTTAGTAAGTAAAGCGGTTCATATGTAGGTAAATTACGTTATAAATGTTGAATATCTGTATCTCCAAGGTATTTAACCTATGCGCCCTGCTATTTCACTGAAATTAGGGTCCTTCAAACTTATACTTAGTCAGTGATCCAATCAAACCGCAATCGACGTCACGATTCAGTAAACCGGTGGATGCTTTACTGCAACTTCATCGGAGTTTTGGAGAGAACACGAAATTACAAGTTGTATAATAGGCACTAAATACAAAATCATTTTATAAAAAAAAATTACGAAATCAACGTCACATTTATCGATTTTCGGCCAAAACTCCACCTCTCCAATTCTATACGAGTTCGAGATATAAGTTTAAACAAGATGTTAGGACCCACACACACAAGTGTACGAGTGAAGTGAGTGAAGTTCTTTGTCGCCTGACAGACGTATCGACCCTCCGCCCCGTCTGGAGTGACACTGGACAAAAAGGCGAGTACACACTGCATCTGTCTGACGAACGAATTCAGTTCGTACCGTTTTTAACAGTTTCAAAGATTGAGGTTGTCAATTCGATTGTTTTTCTTTGTGTGTATGTTACCTTATCTTTGGCTTATGTTATGGTATTCCTATCTTGTGTTACCTTAACCTCGTTTTATGTTACCTTTGCTCTAGGATTAAGAGCTGATTAATTCAGCGATTTTTGATAAAAATTCATAAAAATAGGACCAGTTTTTTTTTGAAGTGGGTTCAATTGAGTCAAAAGATTGTTATACATTTTTTCTTGCGTTTCATTACTATCTGTATGAGGTTATACACTTGAGTATGGGCTTATAAGAAGTCCACCTTCAGTGGTCAAAAATCCAATATTTTGACCACACGCCAAATTAGGTATACCTTCACCTGGTTATGTTTTGACGAGTACGCTAATTGTGCCGGTTACTAGCCGGTTACGTGCCGGCCCGACCTTTCTGTCAGTCGGTCTGTCAATCTGTCAGCGGCTTTTTTAATCGACGGCTACTCAAGTGGCCGGTGAGTTGGAAAAGTTTTTGTCTGTAAACCGAATAAAAACTTTATGGTATGAACTTGGTAAGTAGAAATTGATCAGTGAGCTTTGAGCAAAAAGCTGACTAAAAAGTATACTCCAACGTTCGAATGTTTTCTAATACTAGATAGATAGTTATAACGTCACAGAATAGTTCATAGAATCAGGCGTTACTTTGCGGAAATCCATATTATTATATCCAAAAAAATTTAGCGGCATTAAAGCTACATATATTTCTACTTCATTGTTTTGAACGTTACAGAATTAAAACTGGAACACAAATATAATCAAAATGGATCAAAATTGACTATGGGACTTAATATGACAATGTATGTAGCAGCTACCAGCAAGCCGGGGGCTTCTAGATGCTCGTGTCAAAGAGAACGTAGGTAAGTAGATAGTTTGCCGGCACTTTCTGGTGCTGGTGTCAATTAGATACACCTGATTTCTATAAGATTCTTGTGCAATATAGCAACCCCTTCGCCATGAAGCAGATCTAATCATCTCAAACTCAACTCCGGTGCATGGATATGCAAATGGGCAGGAGTTCTTTAGCCGGTCCATCGTTATAGCTCCCGGGGCGCACTTTCGCGCCGGCGAGAGATGTGCGGGTCTAAAGTTTAAGGTTTAAGTTTTAGAGTTGTGTCTCGTTTTATCTCTTGAGTTTTTAACGTTTATGAGGTAGGATATGCTTTGGTGTATAGCTTTTTGTCGTTGTAAGACAGTCAAGCAGATAACAATTTTACAGATAACAGATTTTTACTGGCTTTAGGCTACACTTTCTAGCGTAGTTACTGGGATTTATGCGAAGCTACAAAACGAAAAAGTGTACATTACAGCTGTACATTATAGGCATTGGTACAAACAAAGAGTACTAACAGACATTGATTGCAAAAAAAAACGTGCAAAATTACTCAACAACATCCCTAATCTTTAAATACCACTACATAAAACTTTAATTTCGCTTTATTTCTTCTCGCGAATATTAAACTACCGTCATAACTCTCAAAGAAACGCCTATAGCCTCCCAGAACAAAACAACTTGGGATTAATAATCGCATCAGAGCCTTATCTCGGAATCTCGCGTCGGAACGTCGCGAACCCGCGCCCCGAGCGGAGACTGATTGATGGCTCGGAGATACAAGGTGTGCACTTCGCAACTTGGACAGAAATTATACAATGCATCAAAGGAAATGGTTTAGCTAACTCCAATGAGTAGGAAATAGTCAGAGGGATGTACTTTTGAAAATGGGGAAGATTTTTAATTTATTGGTTTGTTTTTTTCGACATCGATTAATCCTATTTGAGGGAATTTGTGTGATTCTGTTTATAAATGAAAGAAGTGATATGTTCTAGTTTTAGAGATATTAGCGTCTAACTTCACCAAAATTGGCTTAGAGTTTTTCACAATAAATCCGTAGTGCCGATTATAGCCGGCTTTTTTTCGTATAAAGCTGTCTTATTGCACTAAGTATGGCTACATTATCTACGTAAAATTTTCATCGTGACAAAAGAACAATAGAAACCTTATAAAACTGTTTGTTCTTTGAATACAATCCTACTAATATTATAAACGCGAAAGTTTGTCTGTATGGATGGATGTTTGTTACTCTTTCACGCAAAAACTACTGAATGGATTTTGATGAAACTTCACAATAATATAGCTTATACATCAGAATAACACATAGGCTACAATTCATAAAGATATATCGTATATTATCCAAACGCGGGTGAAACCGCGGGGCGCAGCTAGTACAACCTAAAACAATTTTAAGTAGGTACCTCGGGTCACCTTAACACCTTTTTCGACATACCTGCAACAAAGAAACATAGCTGAATTAACAATCACTATTATCACAATCAGTTTATTAAGTTAATAAAAACGAAAAAAAAAAAGGTTACTTTTTGTCAAAGGTATGGTCGAACAAGCCACAACCTATCATAGTTTTTAATAGCTTTAATTCGATTGGTCACGTTATCGTGGAAGATCTCTAAATTCGCAATATAAATGTAATACGTTTCTCTACGCATGCGTCGACGGCCTAATCAGACGCCGGCGCGAGCGCAGCCATCGTGTCAGATTATGGTAGATCCATGACAGGTAAGCATAGGGATGTGGTAATAGAGAAATAGCGATTAACTATTTTTATACAAAATTAAAAATCGTTGCTCCCATGAGCACTCAGGAACGTAGACAATCTCAGAATACATTTAATCCGAGAAGAACCGGAAAGAAAAGTTTCAGATGCTGGTTAATTCACATCCTTATACATTGGTAAAGCAGTGTATCGTCATTAAAATTCGACATGCATGTTACAAAATATCAATTCAATGGAACAAAGAGAGCTGTGTCATTATTGGTTCAAAATATTTAACCTAAACCAAAAGTTGTGTCATAAAAGCACTCATAAATTTTAAGTTAGGTACCCTCTACCCGCGCTTCTTATGAATCACCCGCTTCGCTTATCACCCAACGCTGGGCCCAGCATAAGTGCATCGTCCCACCTGCGGTACAAATCAGGAAGTCTCCTGTCACAACAGCTACACGGACGGACGGACAGACTGGGATCGTTTCTATTTATATAGATATTAAAATGCATAATGCAGCAAATACTGGCATTTTTTATTTCCTATTGATGGCGCGAAGTTCTGAAGTACGTTTGACAGTAGTATGGAAAACTGTAAAAACATACTTAATATTATTTCAAAAATCATTCAGTCTTTCAGTGGGTGTTTTTGTTGTAAGTAATAAATAATTGTTACTATTGAAACAAATAAATAACTAAACGATGATTTTCCACACTATCGCTTTATTCATAAGAATATATTTTTTAATTATAAAATCTCTACTAAAAAAGTTTATAATTATCAATCATCCTACATTTCAACTTGAGTCAACAGTACTAAGTACTTACCTGCTTTAGGTATAATGTAATTGGGTTTTCCATGTCATTGTTAATTGCAATATCTAATAATCAATCATTAATTACATATTTCTACAGAAACTGTCTATAACGGTAGATAAACAAAACAATTGATATAAATCATGAGTGACAATAATTTATCAATGATTGAGGACTAATATAATTCAAATTATTTTCAAAAAGATAATGGATTTGGTACGTGGACTATCACAGGTAGGAAGGTGTAAAAAGTCCATCATTGTTTATCATTCCATAAATCATTTATGCGTTGTTGATAAGTGTTTTAGTTTTGTCATATTTGCACACCACTGTTTTGCACACCACATTTGTTATCTATGATGATGGAACTAATAATTCAGTTGCTACTCGTATTCTCTCGTTTTGTTTTATGCAATCGACTATATAATTCTTTCCTACAATCCTATCTTATACCATCCTACAAATATTTTTATAAATATCTTTGGTTGATCGTCACACCATGACGCAAACGGCTAAACAGATTTTCATGAAATATGGATGCGTTGTACTGACTACTATAGGCACAGGCCAGGTGAGGCGTTTACCATCAAGCGAACGACGTGCTCTTTCTGTCACTCAGTTGTATAAAAAAAATTTAACGTTACTAGCAAACGTTCCGCGACAAAATACTGTGCCTTCCGGTACGATTTCAGACGAAGGACAAAAGGTATCGATTGACAGGTTTTTACAGAATGACGTGTAATTATTTACCTTAATTTACAACTAGTCCACATTCGCGTACCAGGAACGCATAGCATTAAAAGGTCACAAATGATTCAGGGCATCTACATTTAATATACCCCGGTGCTATCGACTTTAACTCGTCGGAGTAAGGTTTAAATTCGCCTTTTTAAGTGGCCGCGCGAAATTATAGCGTAGGAGGCAGACACCAAGACACGATGATCGGTCGACAATTTGATTCGGAATATATCGCCGCGTCCGAGCTGTAAACATGCGTTGTAGGTGGGTGCAGGTTCGATTCCCGGCGAAAGTTCTGTTTAACTCTATGTGTGGTGGTAATAAAACGTTGAGCGTTCAATAATTTAGGACCTAAAGACGTATTAACTAGTGTGTTCGGTTTACATTTACAGCAAGGATATGCAGTTGTCGAATGCAACTCGAATGCTGCGTAGTGAATCAGTGATGTTTATTTCTTGTGGTAGGTGTACAGTTGAATGTTAAATTGATTTTGCTCGTAAATATTTACTAATAAAGTAACATATTGTGTCATACAGGATATTAAACCTTTTGTTAAATGTTGTGGCGGAAGGAAATTATCAAAAGAAGGCGTTGAGATTTTTATTGGCCTACCTTTATTAAATTATCGTCGAGCTTAATTAAATGTCTAAGTGTTTTTTTCCGCATTCCATAAAAAGTAAGTCTGCGCAGACTTAAGCAAAATATTTTTATTTAGCAAGTTGTGAAAATAAAAACTAACGATTACCAGTTTCAGTTTCAGTCTCTAAGGATCACGCAAAAATTTAAAATTATTTTTCAGAAAATCATATCTCGCTCATAACATAAAGGCCACCACCTCCTACACTACGAACAAATGGGGGCATTAATAAACGTAACATTGAATGTAATTTCGTCAATCAACTGTCGCGGCCGTCAATCAACCGCTGATTGAATCCCGATTGAACCACGAGGTCGCGGGGTCATTGTCACCGAGTAACCTTACTATTGTGTTAAGCTTAGTCTACCAGCAGCTTTGTGTTTATGGTATCCTGGTAGATCGGATTAGATTGATTTATGGTAGACATTAGAATGAGACTTTTTTACGTTAAAAGTTGATGAAACATCAAACCGTGTTCTTTATAAGCTCACCTGTAAAGCGATAATTATATATTTAGAGTTCCTTAGCCAAACGTCAAAAACGGAACCCTTATTAATTCGATGTCTGTCTGTTTGATAGTGTGTCACGTTTGACTACTATTTGGGGTAGGTATTACATTACAAAAACACTTTCAAATCTGGCTCTGATTAGAGGGTTTAAAAAAAAGAAAAAAATACTAGTGAGAAAAATACTTCTCAGGAGATCCACACTGTCAAAAATAGATTTACTGAGAAACATTTTTCTCGCTAGATACTTGATGAATCTGGATAAGGGATCTAGGTACTGAGATTGCCTCAATAATTAAATTAATCCCCAAATAAAACTAACCAACAAGGGTCTAGTGTGAAAGACATTCCACCACTCTACGCAGGATAATAAGCACAGTGGGCTGGAGCACGTCAGACATGGACAAAATATGAGCAAAAATTATACGCCGCGTGTGACGGGCACATGACGTCTGCGGACCGATTGCCCGTCCGTCCGTCCGTCCGTCCGTCCGTCCGTCCGTCGGACGGACGTGCGTGTTCACTTTGATTCGCTCTTATCTGATATTATTACTGAATGTTACAAGGTGAAAAAATTGCGACAGAAATATCTGGAATCAGAATTCAGGATCTTCGTATTATCTGTGCATAAAAAGAAAATAAGTAGGTGCACTTGTAATAAGATGTTGTGCGTTGATTATACTTTACGCTCACACGGTGGTCATGCAACTTCATAGTTGTTATCGTCTCAACTGCATACTTTCAGATGCTTAATATTTGGTTTTGTGTCGTTATTATCGAAATTGATGGTTTAAGAATTTTATTTCTCTTAAGAATTATAAATTCACTTACAGAGAAACACAGTTATAAATATTAAATTAAAAATTAAAATTAATTAAAAATTAGAAATTATACATACTTACCTGACAACTTTGGTTGATTAAAAGAGCTTGGATGTTCAAAACTAAGCAGATACAACCAAACTATAACACAAAAATCGAATTACGTACTTATCCGAAAATCACTTTATCACCGGAACCACATTTGCAATCGCGAATTGATCACCACAAATCACAAACAAATTTAACGAATTGTCCCTCGAGGGCTTTAAATCATTATAATGCGGGTGAAATAGCGTAGTGGACTCGTTCCACCATCAATCATGCGTCAAGCACACTACATCACTAATTACAAACACACCTCGCATTAAAGCGATGCAACGCGTATTTTAATTCATAATAATATCGTGTGCAAAATTAAAACTCACCCGCACATAACCTAACTTAATCGTGACGCAAACGAAACGCAAACGTGCGCGTTCACCATAGAGCGCACAATGTTTAGACTGGATACGCAAGTTTGCACGTTCCGCGCCCGTCGAGAGCTATCGCGCCCGCGCGCATTAAGTCTCCAGTCACTCTCAATCACTCAAGCTGTCCAGACGTCAGTCATAAGCAAGACGAACGGGGGAATGTCGGTGGCCTCCTTTGAACCACCCCCCTCCCCGCCCGGTAGGTGAAAGGGGGGTGGTCAGCTCTTGAAGACAATTTACTGAACAAGTCGACTCCACAGTCCGGCTGGGATTCGTGCGCTGATGAAATTTATTTGAAGCAACTTGCGTTGCACTCGTGCTGTGGGATTTCCATGGCAACTGTCGGAAGTTAGGATAAAGAGTTTACTTATTTCGAGGAGTGGCGTTTGCTTTATTAGTTTCTGAGATAGAAGGATGGGGCACGTGTCTTGGTGATGAAACAGATTTGTGCTGTAAATCAAATTCAGTTGTTTCATAGACAGTGGCAAGGAACAATATACTTAATAAAGTTTCATTTTCAAAACAAACCATTTGTGGTTTTGTTTCCAATTTCAAAATTATACGGAATTAACCACTAACCAGTGTTGCTAGGCTCAAGAAACGCGCGCTATAAAAATCCATGGCTCTACTAAATACTCATAGCAAATACACGTGGTTTATACTTTACACTATAATATTTGCCCTGTGCACAAATGGAATTTTGGGAGTATACGTAATTTTATTTCGATTTATAAATAAATGTTTAAATGCTCATTATACCTGACGTTATACGTATTACGTTATTGCACAGGTCTTTCGCACTAACGTCCATCAGTAATTTGTAAGTCGAACTAAAATTATGCACTCGAACTTAGAACCTACGGCAGCAGAATCTACCCCAAAGAGGCTTCTAAACTCACAAACAACAACAACCAGTAGCGTCGAACATTGTAACCCGACTGCCCAAGAAGGATATGTTTTGGCACCAGCATCTCAAATAAATCCCAACCCAACTTGCCAATGGTCTCCAAACGGCTTCATATCGACATCAATTACTCCCAAACACAAATTAGCAATGACATCAACATCGTCGAACATCAATATCAAATCACCATCCCATCAGCACACTACACTCCGAAAAAAACGCAGCGAAGCTCCTCGGGAGTCGGGACTCAAACGGTGAGTTAACATCATTATCGGCGACGGACTGCCCCCGTCTCCACAAGGACTGGGGGCGCAGGGCGGGGGCTAGGGGGGTGGGGGGGGGGGGCGACACACGTCGCTCAAACGTCGCCAGCAGACGGACGTCTTTGTCGACCGTCGCTTTATTTACTCCAGTCTTTGGAGCGACTAGAAGTGACAGCGGTTTTTTGTGGCGTCTAATTAGGGGGCTTGTGTGAGAAATTAAATGTTTTTGTTTTGGCGCTGGACAGTGGGCTGATGAATATTTTTGGAGTAATGGTTTTTGGGGGACTTTTGCATTTGGTTCTTTTGGAAATCTGTAGCTAAGCTAGATACTACTTTGGTTAAAAATCTGTCTCGAAATTTTAGGACTGCACTTTAATTTATTTGCTTGTAGTTAAGTTTTGAAATCAGTTGTTATCAACCATGTTATAACCATAAAAATTACATTGCGTTGCTATGGCAACAGTACATTATAATTAATTTAGAGGACCTATATAAACTTAATTGTTTGAATAAAAATCAGGAGAAGCCATCTCCTGGAGAAAATAAATAAGCACTGATATCCGAAAACGTATTTTAAAGCAACTTGTAAATCTCAATTCGATTGAAATGTTAACATTTTTTGTTAATACGTAACTGGTTCAATAGTATTTATTTGAGGTAGATAGTACAATTTTGCTAACTTGTAAGAAACTTATTATCTGGTGACTATTGCAAAAAACAAAGTAACCTAAAAACTTTTGTAAGCACTTAATTATCCACTACCCGGTATATTATAACTAAGAACGAAACTACGAACCGTGCTCTTTGTAACAACTAACAAAAAAACAAGTCAATTAAATTCAAAAACAATAAATACAATAATCGAATCATACACCGCGCCCACTCTGATCCATTCACAACTCTACAGCCAGTTGATTGAATCAAACTTGACAGGTCAAAGCCGATGTGGGTCGGACAGTGGTACAGGATCATCGATTTTTTCCTCCCTCGCTGTTATGAATAACTAGAGGTAAACAAATATTTTGTCTAGTGCTTCCAAACTTTTAGTTGCTACCTTTTTACATATTTTTTTCTTTATAAGTAAAAAAAGTAAATTCGGTACTCATACAGAACAGGATGAAGAGCGCAGTGCAACTGATGAAAGACTTTGCAACCCAAAGCGTCCTCAAATGTCAGCCACAGAGATTGCACTGTGGTAAGAAGCTATAGTTGACAGAAATACAATCCGCCATAACCATTGAGTATAATATTAATAATAGAAAAACATGACGAAGTCTTATCTTCAAAGCAAATCTGCATGACTGCACTCAATCACAAGACGTACCGAACCCTCTCCTATTTAATTGACGGTCCACTCCATCAAACGAACCTTAAACGCAGCTGCAAACTTAGCAATAACAGTTAGATCAATCAATTTTCAACTTTAAATCCATATGACAAGGGAGAAATAAACGGCGAAGAAAATAATGTAGAATTTTCTAGACACGTACAAAATGCAGTTGGAGCTATCGCAAACAATATTAAACCCTGTTTCGATAGGGCTAAGACTCGTATAGATGGAAACTGAGTTAAGATGTGCAGCTGTCAACAAGAAACGTCACGTATCACAATGGAAGTGTCAAAGGAAGACGCCCGAGTGTCTGCGAGTGTACGTTGATAGAAATTGAAGAAAAATATTAAAACTTGCTGTATTTATATGAAAACTAGCTGATACCCGCAACTTCGTTCGCATTTTTATATAAAATGTAAACTGTTTAGAAAATCAATTGATGTCGCGGGGAACAGTTATAGGTAAGAATATATCTGTCTCTTTCTCACTCCCTTTTCCTCTATCTTTCTCCCTCTCTAGCTCTTTTTCTATCTTTCTCCCTCTTTCACTCTTTCTATCTCTCTTCCTCTACCTCCATCTCTTTCCCTCTCCCTATATCTCTATATCTTTCCCTATCTTTCTATCATTAATATCCCTCTCCACTCTCAATCTCTTGCGTTCCCTCTCCCTGTCCATCTCATCCATTATATTTATTTCCCTCACCCTCTCCGTCTATATCTCTTCCTTTCCCTCCTTCGCTCTCTCCCTCTCCCTCTATTTCTATATATTTCGCACTCAATCTCTCTCACCTATTTCCACCCACTCTCTCCTCCTTCTAGCCCCACTCTCACCTCTTTCACTCCCACTCTCCACTGTTTCCCCCCACTCTACCCTCTTTCTCCCCCACTCTCCCCTCTTTTTCCCCCCACTCTCCCCTTTTCTCCCCCCACTATCCCCTCTTCCTCCCCCTCTCTCCCCTTTTCTCCCCCCCACTCTTCCCTCTTTCTCCCCCCACTGTATCATCACTTTCTATTCACTATACACTCTTTCTCACCCCACTCTCCCCTCTTTCTCAACCCACTCTCCCCTCTTTCTCCCACCACTCTCCCCTCTTCCCCCCCACTCTTCCATCTTTCTCCCCCCACTCTCCCCTCTTTCTCCCCCCACTCTCCCCTCTTCCCTCCACTCTTCCCGCTTTCTCCCCCCACTCTCCCCTCTTACTCCCCCCACTATACTCTCATTCTCCCCGCTCTCCCCTCTCTATCTCCCCACTCTACCCTTTTTCTCACCCCACTCTCCCCTATTTCTCCCCCGTTCTATCCTCATTCTCCCCTCTACCCTCATACCCCACTCTCCCCTCTCTATCTCCCCACTCTCCCCTATTTCTCCCCCGTTCTATCCTCATTCTCCCCTCTACCCTCATACCCCACTCTCCCCTCTCTATCTCCCCACTCTCCCCTCTTTCTCACCCCACTCACCCCTCTTTATCCCCACTCTCCCCTCTTTCTCCCCCCACTCTCCCCTTTTCTCCCCCCACTATCCCCTCTTCCTCCCCTCACTTTCCCCTATTTTTCCCCCCACTCTGTCCGCTTTCTCCCCCCACTCTCCCCTCTTTCTCCCCCGACTCTAACCTTTTTCTCACCCCACTCTCCCCTCTTTCTCCCCCCACTCTCCCCTCTTTTTCCCCCCACTCTGTCCGCTTTCTCCCCCCACTCTCCCCTCTTTCTTCCCGCTCTCCCCTCTCTTTCTCCCCACTCTACCCTCTTCTCCCCTCACTCTACCATCTACTCCCCCTTTCCCCCACTTTACCCCTTTCTCCCCCTCCTCCCATCGCACTCTCCCCCCTTAATTACTTTCCAATTTAAATTAAGGTCCGTTTAGCCGTTTATTGTGGTCCGTAGGGGGTGCATCTAAAGAATACCTCATAATTTCAACCCCCTTGCTTTTCCCCCTTTAGGGATGATTTTGCAAAAAAGCTGAAACCCGTATTTATTTATTTCTTACCAAAAGCCTAAATAAGAATTTTCAGATCCCTAACTTGAGGAATTATGGATTCCCCATACAAACTTTCAACCCCTATTTCATCCCCTTAAAGATTATTTTTTGAGACAAAAGATAGCCTATGTCCGTCTCATAGGTCCAATCTACCCCTATACCAAATTTCATCGAAATCGGTTCAGCCGTTTAGCCGTGAAAAGGTAACAAACAAACAAACAGACAAACAGATAATATACAGATAAACAGATAAACAGAGTTACTTTCAGATTTATAATATTAGTATGGATGTACAATTTTAGACATTGAGAAAGCTGTAATATGTAAAGAACAGAAAACAGAGTCTGGTGAAAACATCGGTGGCTGATGCAATGCTGTTAATTGATTTAAATTGACACAAGTAAATTACCATGCAAGAATCACTTATTAGGTACTTATTATGTAATTATTTAATTGTGAAACGTGATGATAACTTGACAAC
The DNA here is from genome assembly GCA_905147375.1 of Hylaea fasciaria. Classification (NCBI taxonomy): domain Eukaryota; kingdom Metazoa; phylum Arthropoda; class Insecta; order Lepidoptera; family Geometridae; genus Hylaea; species Hylaea fasciaria. Next base: position 12,738,583 of record LR990194.1, read on the forward strand.
AATCAACACTGTAATCATTCAATGGCAATCCAGCAAGAATCTTGGACTACACTTGGACTTGTTACAGGTTTTTTTTATTACAAACAACAACAATGTAGTACAAAAACACTATCATTTATGTAATGAACCGTAATCTGCAACTTAAACAAAAACTCACTCGAATTAAGCATAACTTTTCACAGGTATACAACAAAGCGACAAGACAAGAGCAAGACAACGTCACGCGTTCATAACAAACTGCATACATTTTCAAATTTTAACACAAATTCGCCTTTTCTTACCAACATAACCTCAGCCCAAATGCAAGCATCTGACAAAGTGAGTGTTCCGCGCCCGACGAAAATAGTAAATGATGTTTGACAAATAGCTAACAGATGTCGCCTCGGCGCCGGGGGTCCCGACTTTTTGTCCGCGAGCTTCGCGCCTCCGAACCACTGGGCGCGATATTTGGAGGAGACTGTATTTAATGAAGAAAAGCGATGGAAACCCTAAATGTTTCGATTCGGAATGTGAATTCGTATTTAATGCTGCCACTCCTTCCATTGTAAACTTCAATAAAATAAACAGAATTTCGCTTTCAACTTTCTGTCCACGCGTTTAGTGCTTCCAAACCACACTAGCTGTATATTATGGGTACTTAGAAAAATAAGCATATTACCAATAAGTGCTATGGTACCTCTATAATTTAAGTTTCACAAAACTCGTTTACTGAAACCTTAGCTATAAGACCTTCAATATCTTGGCTGAAAAGTAAAGGCATGGCACACAAGTCCTTGATCTACTTCTAGACCTGCCAGAAGCAAGTCAAATAAATCAAATGGCCATTATCCCCCCCCCCCCACACACACACTTTCAAGGCGCAACACACGTACACAAGCGACGTAAATGTAATTTACGAGTGAAAACCGAGCGATAAGGCCTACCCTTTTATGATTGCTTGAACATGCAGCTATTTACATCACTTTTCAGTATCAGTTTCAAGGGCACTGTTTCCAGCAAAATTGCTCTTATACAAAACTTTAGAATCTACTAGCTGTGCCCGCGACTTCGTCCGCGTGGAATAGTCACTTTGGATAGCATTTTTTGGATAATTTCACCTTTTAAACCTTCTCTGGACTTCCACAAATAATTCAAGACCAAAATTAGACAAATCGGTCCAACCGTTCTCAACTTTTAGCGAGACTAACTAACAGCAATTCATTTTTATATTAGAATCTATATTTGTCAGGGTGACGAGCAAAGTGCAATGCCGCGCAACAGTAAGCAACGCAAAGTTCAAGATGGCGCTGTAACTTTTATGGGCAGGTGGCACATAAAAAACAACGTAAAAACTCAAGCAAAGTTACAACTAATCAGATGCCAGTAAAAAGCACACAGCTTAGCCATCAGTTAGTGCCCAGCAGCCATCACTCACCCGTCAAGGTCTCACCACTACAAAGTAAACGTGACAGGTCAAGGGTCGCCCCCACCTCACCCCTTCCCCCCCTGCTTTCCACCCTGGGGCGTGTTGGAAAATAAATTTATGAGTAGTGACCATCTTGTAGAAGTGGTGATAAAACTTTCCTAGATAGCGGTATACCGTACCGTAGTAGTATACTGTAGGGAGAAAGCATGGCGTTTACTATCAGGTATCTGACCTGTTCGTCTACTTACTCTTTTACATGCATACGAGTAATAAGCCAATTACTGTTAGTAGTGTCAATGGTGTGTCAGGGTCGTAGAAAGATGTAGTCTCTGCCCACCCCAACGGCACTTGGATTTACTATAGTAATAGGTAGGTACAAATGTATTATTCCACGATCAAATAAAAAAGGTATTAGTCTAATTCAATTAGCAATAGATGCTTACCGCGTTCAGATGAACATTAGAACGATTTAACACCTTCCCTATAAAATATTACTTGAGTTTTCTCATCTTGATGTTGTTTGCTAGAACCTTGCAATAACCGTCTCTGGCCATCCATCAGCCGTCAAGGTGGGGGCGCGACAGGTCAAGGCCCCCACCACTACCCCTCCCCTACTAGGGAAGGGGGGGGACTTGATTGATTCCACATTGACGTCTACACGTATTTGACGAGTGGAGACCGTGGAACGGTTTTGGTACTTGCTTATCTAATCCAAAGGAAATAATACTGTAATGACAGATTTTATGGCTAGATTGTCATTATTGTTTATAATTCAAGGTTGTGTCAAACCGGAGGAATAAAGGACCGGTTATATTTAAATCGAAGTTTTCTTTTTAATAAGATAACAGTTTCCTGATACATATCATCATCGTCATCATCATTTGCCAATGATTTTTTAGTTATTTCAGTTTTGGTCAGCGTTTGCGCGGTGTTGGAATAATTTTATATCAAAGACAAAAACTTAGTTAAGGCTGATGAAAATTGTATAATCAAAGTTCTCTAACTCCAAAAATAGCACAATGCAATGCAGTTTGTCGGACGAGAATCAGAAAAAAAGCTGGTGTAACTGTAGAGTGTAGAAACGGCTTCTCCCAAGCTCGGTTCTCTTACTTATTCTTAAAATAATTGGGTAACACATAGGTGTTTGGTTTGCAGTACATTGTAATCACGGTGATAAACCGTGATTAGAATATACTGCGAAACAAATGGCAAGTCCTCAAGTATCAAGAGCGATCATCCCGCCGACCCCCGGTGAAATATTAATTCTCATCATACCGCGGGTGATTGACGGGTGTCTACGCGGGATATATCCGTCACGGGCACGGTAAACACCCCCTCAACACCACCCTTAGATCACCCTCTTCGCTATATAAAAAAGGACAGTAAGGAGTGTTTGTCCCAAAAGAGAAGAGTCGATTTAGACACACTCGACAGGCCGCCATGCCCAAGACCTGCGAGTCAACGACGTCGGTACGGATGCCTTGTATAATTATAATATGGATGTATAATTATAAAGCACAGGGTGGACACACATGGCTGAATTGGACAAAACACAAGCGAAACTGAAGCAATAGCGTACTCCACGTTATACTGAGTTGGTACTCAATAGGTCACCCAACACGCTGTGTCATAAAAAATTCTGATCATGCTATCTCGCTTTAACTCAACATACAGTGAGTGACGCTTCTCTAGGCAGTTTTCATACGATTGTTGGCAAGGCAGGTGCTAAGTTAGCAATGGCTTCCTACAGATTCTTCTCTAACAGGATTACCATACACAACAGATATTATGAAGATAATGATGAGTGAAGATGAAGACCGATAATTTGGTTGCACTTCTATATTTTAATCTAATAAGTATTATTTTCTACTCTCTTCGGGTTAAATGGTTATGTGGTTTACAGTGAAACTTCGAGCTAACAATGACTAGAAAGAGGATGTAGGTTTAACAAAACTGGAAATATCTCAATTAAAGTAACGTTCATTCTCGTTCTAACATCCTTTACTGAGTGCAAATGTAATGTCTCCTTAGCCCCGTCTGCCCCGCGAGTGGAATATCTCAATCTTTAGCGCGATTTATTGATTGATAGATTGATTCCGAGGTTTAGAACGTCTTATTTCAAATTTGCGGCCATATTCGTCTGGGGTAATATTGGCTTGGAAAACTTTGTAAGTCTATGGGAGTTGTCAGATTTTAAAGACATCATCATCTCACACTGTCTGCCCACTGTTGGGCAAGGAGCACCGAGAGGTGCTCGATTATTCCGGTGTTTTACGAAATGTAACTTCTTTTACCTACTTCTACTTCTTTTACCTATGTACTCACGTGGTTGTCAGACCAAAGGTAATCAGCTTGTATTTGAGAATACTTTTTATTGAGGTTCAATTTGGTATTTCCATTAAGTTTAAATGATAAATAGGTACAATATAATGTAACTATTATGGTGATAGAGAGCCAATCTGATGATAGAGACGTAAACTCATCAGTAACTAAATTATACAAATTTGTCAGGAAGATTAAACATATAAATGTAACAAAATGGAGAACCACCACCTTTTTGAAGTCGGTTAAAAGATAAAACTGGCAATAATTCTATGACGCAGATATTAATGCACCGGTTGATATTGATTGACTGAATGCACTTGACATGATTTCCAGACTTATTACACGACTGGTTCACTTACATCGCTTGCGATATGTTAAGGATAATTAATTGAATATAATATCGAAAGCGTAAGCTTTATTGCAGATTTATAATCCTGTTGTTATTGATGTGGTGTTCATTCATATTGATGGTGGCCAATGGTGTTCCAAGTCGTTCTGTCCCAAATCGTTTATCGACAAAAGTTGTGAAAGCTTCATTGCCATTACATTTTTTTAATAAGTTTATAGTAAAAAAAACATCTACTATTATGTTAAGTCAACCACAATATTCCCGTCCGTTTCACGTCCCCCCGAATACTCGGATGTTTTCGTGCAGCCTCAGCCAGTCTCAGTTGTCCCGGTAAAATGTACTGATACGCAATACAGGTATCGATGCTATTATATAAAACAAAAAATACTAACTTATATATTTTCTACACCATATTATTATCACGCATATGATACTTCTAGTATAATAGTAATGACTTATTTCTTTTAAATAAACATAAACCGGTCATTAATAACAAAAAAATGACCGACAAGCGTGCAATTAAAATACATTTTATGTCAATTAAAGCCGAAATCTGTCCATCAGTCTGGAGTCAAAACTCCAAACTGACAAGAGGACTGACAGTTTCAGATTTATCAATTTATATGTCAATCATAGGTCACCCAAAGACTTAAAGTATATTTTTAGCCCAGATTAAGTTTACCTTTGGACGCCGAAAAAGGCTCGAGTGAGTGACATGCTTACCTGAAAAGAATAAAAGCTTTTAAATAAATAATTAAGTTGACACATTTGAATTAATATTATACAGGTTGTGAAAATTGTTCAGTATATAGTTTTTTATAAATGTTGTGTTCAAGTTCAGATAAGTACGTCACTTTGTAAAAAATGAACAGGAAATAAATGAATGACGAAATAAACAAAAACGACTGTCCACTGTAAAGAAAACAAGCACTTATACACTCATGCAAATATGATGTGGAAAAGACATGAAAAACGATCGAATCTCCCCCACGTGCAGCTCGATGTAAAACACCCAATTCAAAAACTACTGAAAAATCAAACCAGTTAGAAATTCCGGACTTTCCGTCCGATAAAAAGCACCACATTCTCGCCGTCCCAGCCGACTCAAGTTATAGTCACTTGCGCCGCTTCGTTATTGCCTTAACAAAATGGCCTATACGCCATCTCCCTCTCACGCGTGCCAAAAACCTCCTATAGACGGAACAATGCGGGTATACTAAAATTTTATTCGCAGCACACGTGGGTACCGGTACAGACTACAGCCTCGGCCTGTATAATGCAAACGTACCTACGTTAACTAAAAAGAAAGATAAGTGCATATTTATACTATCCGAACGCGATATTTCGCTGCGACCGTCAGTGTAAAGTGTTCGATTACAATTTAATGTCGCGATGGCGGTGGGGGGCGCGAAATTTTAAATCCTAACAGTCTTCATGCCGCGCGCGACTTCCAACCTTGTTTCGCAGGGTCTATAAGCAAATTTTCTACGCAGGTGTACGTGATTTGTGCTGTTTCGATATTTGTTTCGAGGTGGTGAAGAGGTCGTTCTATGCAGCGTCCAAGTCTAGGAGTCGGTGCAATGTGACAGGGCGGTAGTTCGATTATTTTTTTAATAGGAAAGCAACAAAGCAGTATGTTTATTGGTCGGTGTCTCATTAGACCTGGTAAGAGTTCATTCAGATATAGGTTTAGTTGCAAACGTGTTTGTATTATAGCTTAGTCAAGTTGAGTTTCTTCTTATTTAGTAATAAAATATGTGAGCATAGTTCCCATTTGTGTGGATTTTACAATTTATTTGTAGCTTCATTGTTAATATTTGATATCAATCAACATATTGGTATCAAAAAAGAGCTGAAATTGTGTGTTCTGTCAAAATGATGTCAAATGTTAAATTGTAAAGTTTTTTTTTTAATTGGACTACAAAATACAACTTAAAAATTAAACATGCCAGACTTATGAATTCGACAAAAACAAAAGCCTATATTAGTTTTATAAGTATTATCAGAAATCTTTACGAATGCCAGGCAACTTAAAGCAAGAAGAGTATTGACCGACCTCCATTAGGTTCAAATGTTAAATCAAAATCGAGATAATAAAACCCGCTCTAGCATCGAGACGCCAAATAAAACTATAAAAACGAAATGACAAGTGTCACTCTCGAATGACACATTATTATGGAAAAACTGACGTTTAAAGGTCATTTTGGCAAAAAGTTGTAACACAATTAGTTGTGACTTAAAAAACATTTGCGTAAATCATTAGCGATTATCATCTGTGGATAAAAACTGGGATTTATAAATCATAGGAAGTTTCCAAGATTGTATGTTGTATTGCCAGTTAGGTATTTATCCGCGAGTGTGAAATTATTACTTTATCCTGGTTGGAAGGGCAATGTGATATTACTAGGCATTATGAGACTTGAGAATCAGCTAATAGTGACAATTGCAGTGACGCGAAGATTATGCAATGCACTGCAACTGTTATGGGCAAGGGTGTAGTATAGCTCAGGTAAATAAATTGCTTTGTCAATAAAAAACCAGCTAAGTGCGAGTCGGACTCGCGAAGGAAGGGTTCCGTACCATAATCCATAAAAACTAGCAAAAACAATCACGTTTTTTGTATGGGAGCTCCCTTAAATAATTATTTTATTCTGGTTTTTTTTGTATTTGTTGTTGTAGCGGCAACAGAAATAAATCCTGTGAAAATATCAACTGTCTAACTATCACGGTTCATGAGATACAGCTGGTGATAGACAGACAGATAGACAGTCAGACAGACAGCGGAGCCTTAGTAACAGGATTCCCGTTACACCCTTTGGGTACGGGACCCTAAAAACAAATTAGAGTAAAGAGACATTTTAGAGATAAAGCCATAATATGGCCAACTGTTGGCGCCAGCAGACCAAATTGACAAGTCATGACTCATGTGAATGGCAATATAAAATTAATATGTATGAACGAACGGTTAGTCGAGTGCTGTAAAAGGCGGTAGGAGGTCCATATTTATCACCATCATTATTGGTATCTATGGTATTGGCCTCCTCTACATTATTTATTGTTGTCCCCCTTAATTTCGATGTTGATGAGATTGAGACGACTTTTTAGTCATTTCAAAGTGAAATAGTTGGTGTGTTAATATTTCTTAATTATTGTTTTCTATTGGTTTTTGGTCTCTAAATAATTATTTTCGACGACTTTTCTAATTAACGAAGATAATGAAATAATATTATCTCAGTTAATAAACTATGCATACGCAATAGATTTAAATCGAGTAACAATTAACATCTGCTAGTCGTCCTGAAAAAAATAAGAGACTACACTATACTACACTTACCCCCAGTTTCTGAAACGTCAGTCAACGTTGACAACAGATTAATTCTATTGCCGTCCTTGTCATTTGTTTATAGTCAGATAGAGACAACGATAGTTTTAATCTACTGTCAACGCTAACAAACGTTCTAGAAACCGGGTTAGCCTTAGAACTCAAAGCTCCGACGCAGGCGAATCCACGAGATATAGCGAGTTACAGATAAATACACAGGTGGAAGTAAAAAATGAAGATACTAGATAGCGCGAACTTAGGGTTGCGTTGCGCCTCTACGGCAGACGAATATATTTATGTCACGTGCCATCCCTGCCGACTTGAACGCGAGCTCATTGATAAAAGTCGTAACGTCGATAGTTAGGGGAGTCGTTAAATATTTTAGAGATGTTTTTTTTTGTAGTCAGTTAAAAAACAGTGGAACGCCGTTTCAATCTATTCTGACACCAGATTCTGAATTACACAAATGGGTGTCATGGTAAGAAATAAATTGTTACCCACTCCTTTGATATACGAAGTGTCATATAAGATTGTTACGTTTTCACGTGTGAAATTTAACCAAATTTGATGAATTTTAGTATAGAGATAGATTGGGCCTTGGAGAAGGACATAGAATACTTTTCTTTCGGTAAACTGTAGTCCGCGTGGATAAAGTTGCAGGCAAATGCTAGTAGACTACACTAATATTATATAGAGGAAAGATTTGATTGTTTGTATATTTGTTTGTTTGTTTGCATTGAATAGGCTCCGAAACTACTGAATCGATTAGAAAAATTATTTCACTGTTGGGAAACTACACCATCCCCGGGTGACATAGTCTACTTTTTATCCCGTAAAAATGATCGGTTCCCGCGGGATAGCAGTTAACGCGGGTGAAACCGCGAGGCGCTTCTAGTGTAAAAATAAAATTCAATTAAGGCACGGATGTCCTGTGCAGTATAATTCTGGTGCGATGAGTGATTCACGCGACCGCACCGTCGCCGTTGCGGAAACGCACCGTTTTCGCGACGATTAGCTCATGCTCTGCTCAAACGATTACATTTTAAGTGCCCTCTACACTGTTAAGTATGTTAAAAACTGTCAACATTCGAATAAATATATTTTTCGATCCTAGTTATAACGAATATTTTATGTCTATGTTCCAAGTCTTAATAGCTAATTTAAAACGTATTCGATTTAGTATTTTTTTATGTATTAGAATGGACAGAAATTAATTTTTATTGAATGCTACCACAACATAAAGTTTAGCAGCAACAGCAAGACACAATCTTTATTGCGTCTACAGCAAATAGTCAAAGAATTAAAACTCCCAGTCATCTCTTTCTGATCAACCGAAGAATTCTAGAAAATAAAATGGAAAACAAATCCGTCACAAAACAACCAAAAATACATAAATAGGTCAAAGACCAGCCACGATTCCATCAGACGGTCATATTGATCGCGTAATTCCGCCCGCTTCTTTAGTGGCCTTATGGCCTTATAATCGGGCCATAAAGTCCGCTGTTAATGCAATCCCACGTCTCCCGCTACTCGCTGCTCGTAAAACTGTCTCCCTCGTGACGAATCATCAACGTCTTGCATTTGATTTGGCAGTTGCAGTCTAAGAGACATTTAGTAGTTTGACTAAGGTGCTTTGGCACGGCTAAGGACACCTTCAAGTCCATTCAATTGATTCTCATTTTATGACACGTCGCCATATTTCAATCTTGCTTCTTTATTAGACGTAGGGTACTGTCGCATCATAACATCCGCTGTTTATCCGTTTGATAAAATCCGTCTCACTGACTGGCGACTATAATAAAGCTGTCTTCTATGTAATGAATGTGACGGACGAGTTTAGAATGCCTTTGCGTTATGCAGCCATAGTTATATGAGCTTTTTGTTTGTTAGTCATTTGCGTAGTTTTTTTATAAAAGTTACAAATGCATGTAGACATAACAATTATAAAAATATCAATTTTTAGACTATGTTTATTACAGTCCTAAATATTTGCTATTTAATTCTAAATATCTGGGCTTTAAGTGATATTTTATATGAACATGGTCGAGTGAATTTGTGGGAATTGCGTAAGAAATTTTAGGACACTTTTGAGTTCGAGTGACCTCGTCAATCGACCTCAATCAGAGCGTCCGGCACCTCTCACTCTACCACCGCATTTATACATTAATACTTGTAAATTTTAAATTAAAACCTGTGTCGGTTGACGCGTCGCGACATATTTTTTATTGACATAATATATTAGTCGCATTTCTCGTTGGATCCGCTGAGTGATGATTATTATTTGTGTTTCGAAATACATTAAAACGCTTGCGCAGTTTGAGAGAGGTTTTATTTCTGTTTATTTGTTTTTAGATTGTAATAGCTGGCGGGGGACAGTAAAACTATTCTAGAATGTGTTTTGGAAATGAGGGGAATCAGTTTAATAGTTACGATTGGTAATTGCATAATTTTAATTCTTCCTCTTTCTCTTCTGGTTCAATATGATGGTGATACGTTAAATATGACAATAATGCAGTATCTGTATAGTGCAGGTGCCTCGGACGTTTTTAGACTCTTATAAGATCTATATGTTTGGCGCGACTCGTCCGCAAGTACAAAGTACAGTCAGTATAAAATTAATTAAAGTTTAATATAACTAATTCTTTACACGAGTCACAGTACAGGTGACATTGCCATCATATACACTTTTGGAAATGTCACATATTCATCTCAAGACATCTACGATCGAGACATTGTAACGTAGGCGTGTGCGCACACCATAATAATTATTTACGACCGTATAATCATATGACGGTGTCATAAAACAAGAAAAATAATGCTTCACTTTAATATTTCAAGAGATTCCGTGGGCGACCCAACAATAAACAAAGATGACATACGGACGGATCATAATGTTGTCATATATAATATTTGCAACTATTCTAATGGTATTGTTGAAGGATAACACATTGTTAGACGGTATTTGTGTTGCGATGTTACTGGTTAGTGGGCAGTTTGTCTTTTTTATTGTTGTGGTCACTTGTTACGGTAATTGAGTTTTTCCTGAACACGTTTTGTGGTTTAATGTGAATTGTCTCGGAATTTTGTTCAGGGTTGATACTGCGGCTATGTGCTGATTTTATACAGTCATGCCATCTATCTATACCGTCTATACATATAATATGCTACCTATCTATCTGCCTATACTTAAATGAATCCTTATTTTCCTTGGTCAAGGCATCACGCGTGAACGGCTGGACTATTTTATTTTAGTTGATTTTGTTATTATCGTAAGCAAAAGGTTCTTATGAAAGAAAAACTAAGAAAGTTGCGCGGATCATAAGAAAATTTAAGAAAACTTGACGACAATATTCATAATATTTGTAATATTACTTTCATGACAGGACAAATATTATGACAATTTCTCGTTGAGAAATAAACACAAAACCAACGTCTCACAATCGGATTGCCATCAAAACTCCAGCTAGTAGGTACTACTACATTATAATACTGTAACTAAGTAACTAACATAATTTTGTATACATTGAAGGTATTATTGAAAAACTAACTGGAATCTAATAATTATTATAAAGGTCGCTGAATACAAAAATGTGATTTTAAACATTTGTCTATTTATTTGTTTGTTTGTTACATTAAAAGTCAGATAAGTAGTAGTATTAGTAGGCTAGGGCCTGTACGATTTATCTTTATTTTAATAATAGTTTTTTTATCAATGTAACTTCAATAAAAACATTGCGTTATAAAAAATGTTTAAGCATTTCGTAGTAGATCAGTATTTTGCAAGAAAAACGGATGAATTTATTAAGTTTTCCAACAAAAAATGTTAATTATAAAAATTTAGTAAAATAATACAGGCTAATGGTAGACATCTAAATTGACCTATGAATTCATAGCCTTCTGATGCAAATTTAATCGGGCGCCTTAAATTAGATATGCCTATTTAATTATAAAATCATCATGGACTATAGATTATATCGTATAATCATTTTGTTTTTCCATTTTTAATATAAATGAGATAAAGCCTAACATGATATTAACATGGAAGGTAATTAACAATAACTAGCTGGTACACGCGACTTCGTAGCGATAATATTTTTTATATCAAACCCCTCTGGAAATAAATATCGAAGTATAAGAGTACCTATGCAATTATAATATGGGACCAAAAATGATTTGAAAATGTAGATGGTGCGCTTAATAGTATGGACTATTGGTAAACCTGTGGTTTAATATATTCACAAGCAATTCATCTTTTATTAAAATATTTCATAAAATACCCCCATAACAGTCAATAGTTTTTACGCGATTCGAAAATAAATAGACGGCCAGACACAAAATAAAATAATAATTAAAAAAAAATTGTATTTTTAAATGTCCAAAAATTTTTTTATTGTTATTTTTTAATGTACAGACTTTTTGCCCCTTATTTTTTGTATCTAGGCACTTCGATAAAAGAGTTGTGATGCCTATCATGAAAAACATTATGAGAATAATTATAATCATAATTAAAAAAATATTATGAATAATTCGAGGCACAGTGTTATATTATTATTAATATTAATATTTATACATATTATACATATACATATCACATGCATTCGTTTTTATGGTTTTGATTGATTCGCATTAGGGATGTGAAAAGAAATCGGGTAGGTATATGGATCGGAAAAATTTTTTTTCTCAATTGGATATAATATCCGGATTATTCAGATAATGCATATAAATACAAGAGCATCCCTTACTATATAAATACAAATTTAACACATTAGAGAATCCGGGAATATCCATACCAAACTGTTTACGTTTTCATATAGGTACAATTTTAGTCTGATTTATGATAGCATATGATATGATAGTTTATTTATGATCCGATATTTTAAACTTTCGGATATAGATAAAATTAAAACTATCCGATTCTTTCAGAAAAGAATGTAAATGGATGACATCCCTAATTTTGATGTAAAAATATCAGAGTTGAGTAACCTATTTATTTGAAGGTTATAAATTATAAGATATTCGTGTGGGCAGACAGGTGGGTATACTAATACAATAATATTATTTGATTCCTAAGTCTGTAGATTCAGTCACAGACGTGACAAATTATTATATCTCAACAAAAACAGCCATAATTTATAGATTACAGGAAAAACATATCTTATGTGTAAACGTAATACTATTCTAGGCTTTTGTGTTTCTTGATATTTCTGTTAACTATGCAACTGTGCATTATGTTGGTTTATTCACCAACTGGAGACGAGTGACTGGATAAGTGGACACATAGGCTATCACTTTTCGTTCCGTCATCTGGACACACTTAAATTCTTATGTGTGTCCAAATAGTTAATCTCAGTTCAACAAAACACTTGATAGAAATGAGAAAAATTCAAAACTTTATTTAGTATTGACTTAGGTTCTTACCTATATAATTTTATTGTGACTGGTTATTTATTTTCAGGGTGTATATTTAGACGAATACAATTATTCACCTCCCCACCAATCATCCGGACAATATTTACCTAATATACAGTGCAACGACTGAAGAAAGTGCATTTCCTCAATCAATAACCGTATTTCCTCGAGCCGTTAATTAGTTAACATTCGCCAGATCCACATTAAGGTGACGCAGTTCGTAAACAATGGATCTGATACATGGAAATTATCTCAAATCGACAGCATACAAAATCGCGCGGTCGATGAAATATAAATTCCCGATTAAAATTTAATTAAATTACGACTAATTTTATTCGATAGTATAATTATAAAAAAATAAGTGTGTGATTAGACTACGAGTATATAATGTATACAAAACCGTTTTGGATAAATCGGTCTGGTTTTCCTGTAGAATTATAACATTTATTTATTATTTTTTTTCTATGTTAAAAGATAACCATTATGTAATTTAATACACCAATGGCATAATTTTGGTTATTGCCTAAAATAATTCGTTAACTTTTAGTACGAGTACAGAGTAAAGAAACCAGCGTCGCCTTAACCAGCTAGCACGCTGATTGACCGCCAATCCGCGAATACAATAACAGCTGGGGATGCTCACGCGCATATTTGTACGGCATTTATCAGCGAGGGACTAAATCAGGTTTGGTTCGTCTGTAAGTCTGGCTAGCTTCAGGGTTTACAGGAACCGGCGCCAGGATTGCATTTGTTTGTTGGTAGCTGGAGAACATGAGAATAGGAGCAGGACGATTACCATCAGACAAACGGCATTCTCGTGCCATCCTTTTACAGCATAATTATCCCTGGTAGCGTGACACTTATTTGTTTTTAGTTACATTCGCGTAATTCATGCTTTTCCATGCGAAAAAAGTTATAATAAGGGTATTATGATTAGGGTGAAGCTCTAATTAGGGTACCCTGTGTCTAGGAAATTTGGAACTACGACCATCATGGTCCTTCAACACTCAACACCCAGACTCGATGTCAATATCTATGGTTCAAACCAACATAAACATTTTTGCTTTATTGCAGTCTACGTCACGATTCAGTAAAGTGGTGGACTTTAAAGTTCCTTGAGCAGTCTAGGAGATAAAACAAGACGGCATGACTTTTCTGTGTTGTAAATGAGAAAAATATATTGGGGAAACAATACAAAATGAATCAAACATTATCACCGCGGCAACTCAATTGATGAGACGAAGACACAGGCCGATCAGGCCGTCACATCCATAATTCCCATTACGAGCAGACATCAGGCCAATAGCCACCAGATTGTGGCTCGTAACTCAGGCATCGGCATTTCCGCCTTGGCACGTAGCCAGCCACCTATGACATTAGATGATTGCGGATTTAGGTGCCACCCCTGGCCCAGATGTATGGCATTGTTCATAAGAGGCGTGTATCAACCCTTTTAAAAACTATTTACGCCATCATTTAAGCTCGCATGAGGTATTTTAGACATGGAATTTTGGAAAAAAGCTCCTAATGCTCACTAAGCATTGCCTCAATGGGCACGTCAATCGCAAATGTATTTGAAATCAATGTCATGTTTATATCAAGTAGGGTCACGTCAAACCCCTATCGGGGTGTTCCGGCAGGGATCCTTTAGAGACAGTCCCGTTTTTGGCTGAGCATGCTCATCACCTTCGACTACAGACGTGGTCAATGTTGCTGTCAATGCTAGACTATACATAGTATAAAAAGCCGTGTCCGTAGCGTATGATGGTGGTAAGAAGTGTCGATTTCTATCCCCGCACAGGACAAACATCTGTGTGGACTCCAAGTATTTGGTAAATTGATTCTCTTGATACAGGGAATAGTTAGTGGTCCGGCTCTATGCGATTGCGACGCCTTTCCTGTGTAGTGTCAATTAAAGTACAAAATGGCATGAGTCTATCAACTGACTCTAAATCTTAGTAATAAAGACCCGCTCTAAGTCACTCAGTACAACTCTTCAGATCCATTAGTTACAACAACTGTTTGTCAGTATGTCTGTTACCTTTGCTTCTATTTAGCTTCTAGTTTAGATCTACTTTGATATTTCACTGTCTAGATGTCAGAGGTTCTATAATTAAAAGTTTAGGTCTACATTTTATGCTATTTCATGGTAGTGATATTATGTTGGTTTATTTCTCATTCACCAGTGTAAGACTGATTTCTATTATACTACTCTTGATTATTATTTGTGATGTCTTCACTCCGTCCATCACTGTTGTTGTTGTTTGTCGTATGAGGTTCTGCTAGTCTATAGGGTTAAAAGATCATTAAGCTACCCAAAGGCCCTTGACCTACCAATCGATAGCAACCGGGACCTATGGCTTAACGTGCCCTACGAAGCACGAATTTGACAAGGAGAGACTTGTTGAGAAATTGGCTTGGAGAAGGAAATAGGGTACTTTTTATCACAATAAATATGGTCCGCGCGGACTTACCCCCGTATCGTTAATCGTTGCCTCCAAATTTATTTCGCTCCACTCAACGTCACTTGCTCGTTTTGGTATCGTTAGTTGGCAAAATTTCCTCCACTCGGTTATTCCATGACAATAATCCTCGTACAAAGGAAACAAACCATCTGTCAGCTGAAGGTACCTCGCGACGTACCTTGAGGATTCCTCGAAGCCGCTTCTCTACGATCATTTGTGTCAAAATGGAGTACCGAGGAACCTCGAAAGTTCAACTAATACGATACCAAATAGTAACTTTTGGGTGGAGCTTCGAGGTCCCTCAGCAAAGATCGAGTGGAATAAATTTGGAGGTAACGACTAACGATACGGGGGTTAGTCACGGGCAACAGCTAGTATATTATAGTTATGTCTAGCACATTGCAGTGCCATGCAAGAGTTTGCATTGCACAGATCTAGGTGGTCTCTCTTGTTAGCGCTCGACGAGTCAACATCTCCTGAGGATGTCTCGTGTAGAGACGAAACACGTGTCGTACTGCTGTCAGTCGATGTTGGATAGGTTATTGGATGGGAAAGATTACGTCATCAGTCATCTAGCCAACATTGATCAGACGATTTTTTGGCGGAATTAAAACTACATATATTTCTACTTCATTGTTTTTTTAGATCTAGGTGGCACTACAACTGCTGCAGGCAGACGTGCTCTTACCATCAAGTATATCAATACCAAGTACCATCAATAACCTGAACGTCTCGCTATTTACTAGTATAAAAAATACCTCTCGAAGAGAGCTATTCCCGACACTAGTGACGGACAGACACACTCAATATATCGAATTAGAATTCCGCTTTTAAAAGGTTTCGGATTTACGCCATTCATTAGGGTTCTTAGGAAATGGCCGCTATTTATAGAGGATGTTTGGTTGATTGAAATATTTTTCAAGTTGAGTTGATTTATGTTGAGTTCGGGACATCAAATAGGTGTCTGTTGATTGTGTATTCGTCGTTGGAAGTTAAATTGGGGTACTATGTATTGATCTATTTTGTAGTTGACTTAAATATTTTCTACACTTTAGTTGAGGACCTAGTTTTCCCTTTCCAACTGAGTTGAAATATTGCGTGCCTGCAATGTTTTGTTTCAATGACATAATACAATAATATCAATATATGTAATTTCAGCGAATTGATCTGATAGTAAATAGGCGAAAGATAACCATAAAAACACAGTGAGCCACAGTAGATAGAAATAGAAATAGAATAGTAGATCGATGTTGTTTGGGTCCAGTTTTGATCAGGTAGCAGCTAAATACGTATTTTATAAAAAAAACTGTAAAAATATCTATAGAAAACTTAATATCGAGGTATTATCATATCCTACTATCTCGATGCAAAATCTTAGTATATCTGAGCTTTAGCATCAACTTTCAGGATTAAATTATGCACGAACTAATGAAAAACTACCACGATCGCTCTTAATTATCGCTGCACTTGTAAAATTTAACAAAAAAAAAGTAAAATAAAAAGTAACTAGATCATTAAGTCAACAAGCCACTGCGCAATGGCCGCACAGGTAGCCGCATTTTAAATTCGAATTTGGAACATGAAAAGTCAATTAGTTCGCGGCGTGGGGCGACGCCGGCGCCATCTTTAATTGCGCTTGACAGGTGCGCCTGCGCATACGGGTCGACAAGAATGCGTGGGTGTGCGACAAAAGGGTGGCATGTTTTAATTGTTGGTTTGTGGTGTGAAAATGGTTGTGGCATTGTTTAAAATGTCTTACCTGTGGTCTTACTCGTAAATGACTGAGTCGGTGGAATAGGGGATATAAAAAAAGAATAGACAAAGAAATAAGTCTGAGCGGTAGCTTTGCAAGCTACGACGCCTGGTTCTATCCTCGGCAGTGACATATCTTCGTAAGTATTGTAGCGTGTTTTATGCTATCAGCCCCAGTTGATATCGATTGGTAATAACCGTTAAGCCATGTCAGAATGCGTTCAGCTACATCTGACAAACTAACTCAGTCCTGTTTTGGATTTATTTCTTTTTCATTTATTGACGTCAGATTACCGTTTGATTGTAAGTGTAAAAAGTTAAAACGGGGTTTAAACTAACCTAATTATGCACATTCAACTTTACTTGCAATTCATCAAAATATTTTAACTATCAAGAGCTTATTTATATTTACTATTTGTGATGAGTTGCGAATATTTTGTGACGGTTTGGTTTGGTTTCAAAGTGTAATGTCAGCCTAATAAGCAGCAAGAACATTATTGCGGTGCGCATGCGATCGCTAAAAAACGCGAGACTGTCCTTTCCGCACTCGGGTCGAGACCCCTTTAAGCCAGTGGAGAGCAAAAGGGGATCTCTAAAGAAGACGTATCTCACCGCGGTCCATTGTCCATTGTTTATGTCCCAGTTATTTATGACGGACTGAAATCACCTATCTCTTTCCAACTACAATTTGGTATCATCTCTATACCCCGTAAGGTTAAATGCTCCGTCCCGCTCGCACGCCCAAGGCTTCCGTTGGGTAATGTAAGCTAATAAATTAGGTTTGAAAAGATTATTTATTAGATTATTCATGATGCCGGTGGTGTATTGGTTCTGGAGACATTATGGGGTTTTCTGATGGTTTTGTTGTGTTGTCGCGTTGTTGTTCTGATTGATTTGTGGCGATGGCGGCGGCTGTCGTGCGACAAGAGACAATGGTTTTTGAATATTGTGTATGATTGATGTCGGCGAGGTCGGGTTGAATTTGTGGATCGTTTGTTTTGTCCATGATTGAGGTTGAACTGATATCGTGTGGACAGCTTACGCTTTATGAGTATGGTTTATAATACTCTTAGATGTGATTGGTTGTAACAGTGTCTCAGTGGAACGAGCGCAGTGGAGTGCCGAGTAAGACTTTAGAATGCTAAGTTCTGGGCGGCGCTGCAGCTGTTATTGGCATGTGTAGCGTTTACCATCAAGTAAATGACCTGCTCGTCGCAGCAAACTTTAACATAAAACGATATTCATCAAATAGAATTCGATTTTGTGATACATATTGTGCGGATCTTGAAAGTTTTCAGATCTTATTGCTTGTGATTTCATATGACCTTAAGTATTGTATTCACAGTTCTTGATACTTACAATGTGGTTATAGTAACACTTATGGTGCTGTTTTTTATATTAATCACTGATCATAGGTTTTCAACTTAGTTTGTATCCCACGGTATTAAACTGCTCCAGTTTATTTATACCTGTAATTAGACCTCGACTATTAATAGATACTTTTTGTCAAACAAGATAAAAAGCGCCTTCACCGGAAGTCATTCCGATAATCGTCCGAACTGACGTCATCACACCACTAATTAACTCGCACTAAAGTTTTAATTAAAAAAGGAACTTTCCATAAGAATGGCGGACGACACAGCGACGGACGAATTCAAAACGACCGTCTCTGCGCCCATAAATAATTGGAACAAAACCCTCGTCTCACCCCCCACCTTCCCCCTCCCGGATAAGTGTCTAAAATTTTCACAATCCGGCAATAAAAAGATAATTTATTAGAATAGCTCTTATTGTTTTCGTTATTTATGTGTATGGAGTAATGTAATCTAGCGCCGCGGCCCTAAATAAATAATTTTCACTTTAATGTCCCTTCTTGCCTAATCTCCTCCATGGCACAGTATAATTATCAGTAACGAATGTTGCGCTGAAACTAAAAACATACAGCAGGAGTACTTATGACGAAATTAATATAAGAAAAACCCCTTGATTTGGTTTAGTAAATCCATTCCCTTTTTTTTAATATGAGGTAATATCCATTGATCCATTGAATACGATTCTAAAAATATCGAGCGTAGCCTGCGCAATCTAAATGGTGGAACTGTCACAACGATGTTTCAAACAAAATGCTTCATTATAATTTAATATAATGTATTACCCAATCAATTGAATGGCATAAATAGTGACAGCACATTGCAGACGTTTCTCCATAGTTGCCCTACTGCGCCTGTGACTGTGTCAACGGTCCGCGCGTAGTCCGCGTTTTGTTCGCGTAATGGCCACCCGAGGTATTTTTAGGTCTAAATAAACATGATTTGTTGTGCCGTTTTCTGACAGAATTTAATTTCGTTTGGCGCTGAGGTGGCCACTGTCGCGGATCTTTGAATTATTTTAATGACTCATCGCAATTTCGTATCGCTTTTTATCGTGCATTTACTTATCCTACTGTATTTATGAGCGAAATGGTCGTTAGCTGTAATCTAGATGTTTTCGTGATTATTTTTAAGCGATGAGGCAGTTTACGCTTTCTATATTTTATCAATTCTATTGTTCAGTATTGCCGGGAAACCATCGGAAATAGATCTTTGTTTTATTCGTCCGTTAAATGCTCAATGTTTAAAGTTTCAAAATACAAAACGATGTTCAATAAAAAAAATCTATAGATTTACAGTTAGTTTCCAAACTTGAAATAAATCTGCACTGCAAAGCAAAACGCTGGCGATCCGTGATTGACGCATTATTGAACACGTAATGTCTTCCTAACGTTATTTATATTGTTACCAATTGATACCAGATCACACAGACTCGAACACTTCGCAATGCGATTAATTAAGCAACGTCTGACGTCTGCGTCATCCCCACCGTCCAAGGCGTCTCCACGGACTGTGTTTATTAAAGTCTAAACATAATAGAGATGGGGGGGCTGTAAATCATGTGCTATTGTCCCCCCTCTTGCCCCCACACGTACACTAATTTTCAGGAATGGCCACTGAAGTTCAGGCTACGGAGCTCGTTTACATGTGCGTGTGTAATTTTACAGAATGCATGTGAGTGTGTCATACGTTTGGGTTATCATTTTGGACAGTAGTTTTTGATGGTTGCTGATTCTCATTGTTCTGGAGTGAGGACGCGTTACCTTACCTCTAGCGAATGGGGTTTTTTTGGTATTGTAAATAGGCAATCATTTCACCTGCAGCATACTTGCCTAGAAGGCACCTATTCACTCTCGACTTAAAAACTCTCACGTCCTCAGGGCAACTTACTCCACCATTACAAATGCTTTTCATGGTGTATAAAGGTTTGGTTATAAGCGAAAGACAACTATAAATCGTACCGTTGAAGACAAGCTATTGCAAGTTATTGGTAATGTTGTCAGTTAGGTACGTCATAGCACACTATCTTTACGCACGTTTTACTGCCAATTTTACAACATTTTCCAAATTCTTCGTTTGAAACAGAGGCCTAATTAACTTATCTTATAACTTGATATACACATTAAACAAAAACGGCCAACAATTTATTGACCGTCCGCCGTCCGAGGCGACTATGAAGAAGGTGATCAGATAACGCTAAAAATTCCTAATTTTACTACTGCGCCATAAAAAAATAACAAGCCATTAAAGAATACACGTGCCGTGGTATTTCAGCATTTTCATAATTAGATAAATATAAATTATTTATCTTAAAATATTTCCTTTAATAAAATCGAACGATTTGAATACAAATTGATCAATATGTGTGGAATCAAATGTAATTAAACGTTTGTAGTAGCTATAAAGTATTGTGCGGCGGCGCCGGCGCAGCCACTTTCTACTGAATTGACGTTTATGGTCGAAAACCCGCGGTTTTATTTGTTAGAAACAAAAGACCGTTTGTTAATATGGCTTGTTGAGATACGGATCGGCCGATATGCAAATATGGCTGCTTCTGTGGCAACATTTGGAAACTAAGCAGTGGCCACTGTTAGCCGTTGTTAGGTCACGATTGCCACACAATAAATAAACACTTTATATACTTATCTACATAACAGTCAGCAACAAAAATCGCTTATCAACTTTCATTATTACGCTGGCTATTTACGGCTATTTACTGGCTGGCTTATTACGTGTAAAGTAGTAATATTTTTAAATAATATACTGAATTTCTACTCATCTGAAAAGTAAGGAAGTAAATGAGTAGGGGCTTTTCTAATCCTCACTTCCTTTCCTAAGCAAAAACTTAATAAAAAGTAAAAAGCGCCGGGAAACCTTCAACCTCGACAAAGGTAGCAAAGGTAGCAAAGGTAGCGAGTTACAGCAAAACTGAGAACTTGAAGTCGGATCGGTTTTAATTAACGACGACAGACGAAACTTTTGTCATAGTGGCGAGACGTGACCCGTCCTGATGGAATTGGAGTTGGGCGTAACTATAAATACATATTAAGTACGCCTGTGTTACTAGAAGAGCGAAGGCGGACAGAGGGTGATTTTTGAAAGTCATTGGTGATTTGTTGTCACCAAAATTTTAAATTTATTTTCGTTGATTACTGCGAAGAATGGAACTTGAATCGTGCATTTTTAGTGATAAAAACTGTCAAATATTGAAATCACAGATGGCTTTAAAAAATAACCCTCACTACATTCAGTTTAGTTTTGGAGTGAACTACAATTTCTTTAACAGGCGCTCATGACAATCAAATGATTAGAAGCGACAAAACTTAAGCTTGTCATACTAGCAGGAAAAATATACAAATAATATTATACAAAATTGCTCACAGTTCGCGTGAGGTAACGTTCAACTTTGCCCGAACGCAAACGCTAACCCAGCCGTCCACGTTACGAATGTAAACGCGCCATAGTTCCGCCCGTAGTTCCCCAGCTTTTAATTATAATACTTTATAGCTCAATAAATCACGACGTACGTCCCTGGGCGGCCGCCCGCCGCCGCCCGCCTTTGAAGGGTATCAGTTCAATTCTTGCGCTCGTAATAATTTATAAAGAAATTATTCGCTTTTTCTGGGGGGTAAGTTATGTGACCCCCCGCGCAAATGAAAGGTGATAATGAGGGGGTTTTATTGGCGGGACACGGGCGGGAATGAGTGAGTTTTGTTCAGTGGAGAGTTGTAAGTTGATAGTGTAATAGATATGGTTTTTTGTGTGAATAAGCTTGATTAAAAGACTCGTATGATCGTCTAGACTTCTAGAGGGAATATAAATCGTACTAAATAAGTGAGTGTTTAACTTTATTGCCAGTCGATACTCTGTTTAGAGCAAGGAAAATAAAATACTAAGTATAGATTAGCAAGCAAAGATTTAAAAGGGAAGTAAGATAATTCTTTAAAAGAATAAATGGGGGAGAGTAGTATGAACAGATTGAAGAATATAACACCAAAGGAATGTTTATCACATTTCCAAAATAAACTTGATCTGCATGCTTCAGAATCTTCATAATATGAAGCCTGAATCAGCCGTCAAACTGAATGAGTGAGCGTCGAGCGTGACTCGTGAGTGAGCTACTGACTCTGCCTGTAGGTGCTGGAGCCACCGACTCGGCCTGTAAGTCAGTGTTAAGTAAAAACAGTATATCCCGCGAGGAACCCTGAATTATGGGCCGCCTGTGATTGTTGCACTTACAGCGCAAAGATTCTGAAAGAATAGAAGGTTTGGAATTTTGATTTTATATATTTTACGTTAGCCATTTTATGACTCGTCGTTGTGTATGTATTTAATGTATGTAGGTATGTATTTACTTATTGATACTTAATCATTTAATTGTGTTTTAGAGAGCAAAAAGTATAACTTCGCGTTGTCAAGTTTCACGTCGTAGTTCTTGCACACGCCAGATTACTCCTTATGAATGAAGTATTTTGTATTAAAAATATGTGCAAGACAAGGAAGTTTAATAATCACTCTAAAATAAAAATAAACAGAACTCGGTACCTATATTCTTCATCAATCAAAATCAATCAAGTCAATCAACTACGAACACAACAACAATATTGTATCTACAACATTACATCGACGTCAACAAAACAACCGATCTCCACAGACCGTACAGAAACAAGCACTCGTTCGTAGAAATCTTATTAACTTTATCGACAAACTCGGCGACACATCTACACCCCATTTAACTAATCTTTGGCCCGCTCGTTACATGAAGGCCATGAAACTCGAACGTGAATGATTTAGGATAGAAACGCTTTACGTTATAAACGTTCTACTGTTACGTGATCTTTGTGTTTACATGTTTACATTAATTTGTGGGGTTTCATCTTCAGATTTTCAATTATTTTGGTTCTCGGACGAGCTGTTATTGTTGTAATACTGTCTACATTGTTGTGAATTGAACTGTGTAGGTGTGTTGTGTTTTTTTTTATTACTTTTCTATTGAGATTTAGAAACTAAGCAGACGATCATCGTACATCAGAATAAGTAGTTCGAGGTAAAGTTACGCACTCATAGAAAAATAGTACTAATTCAGCCTATTTATTACAAAAACCTACACAAAACTTACGAAACAGCAGCCATGGCCAAAACTTATCTCACACAGTCTTTCACAAAAGGTTTAATTATTTAACTTTACTTTTTTTGGGATAAGTAGTCAGTCCAAAATTCAAGTAGCTTCCTACAACTATAACCCAGTCTTAGTAGACTTGGCACGGGTGTGTGCAAATATGACTTGTTTATGCCTTCTTTGCGGCGAGCGAGTTAGTGCTCGTTTAGTATGATGTTTATGCGCACTGTGCAAACGAAATGCAGTTATGAAGGAAGGTGAAACACTAGTCTCAATCGAGTTTCGAGTGAGATTCTATGGTAGGTGCTGTGGGGTTAGTGTCAAGTCAGGAAAGTCCATAACAACATTTAAGAAGTTGGTAGAAACAAACCAATGCAAGCGTGGGTGAGTGCAACAATGTACAAAATTGTTTTTTCCTTATCTTTATAACTAAACTATGGGAAAGCTAATAGGTACAGGATAATTTGTAACTTTGAATCACGCTACAGATCGGTATTGAATAAGAATGCCGTATTGTGGTCAACCTAGATCTAGAACCTTGAAACTTTGTGTTTTAGGGAATCAAAACAAACATGTAACCAACCTTGGAATTACTGACATTGCAAGACCTAACGCTAACGATGGGCGAATCCGAGATATTTACACAATCGAAATACTCGCATTTGATGGAACATTACAATCGAGTACTTTATATATCACGCTCCCCAACTGAACCACTGAGATATCTCTCAGTCAGTAGCACTGAAGCCGATTATTTCCTATCGGATGTCTGAAATCAACTCGGATGCATTTAAATTCGACTGCGCGAGACGATAATCAAAAACAAACAATCGAGATATTATATTTAAACAATCGAAACAATCGACTGAAACATTTCAGATTCGCCATCGCTACCAAGCGCTAATTTTATTCATGCGTCATAAAGCTGAGGAGTCGCAAAGTTTCCTTCAATCCACGAAATATCATCGTGGAATGGCATAAATCGTCGACGACTCGTCGCTAATCGTGACACATTGCGATATTTTCCACTGAGTTACGACGATCGAGGGAGGGGGCGAGGTAGACGGAACGCGACCTCCACTGATGTTAGGGCGGTCTCACACGTATCTCTTGTGGTGAGATTTTGAGCAGAGATCTCATGTCACTTTTGTGAGGAAGAGGTTAGGACATTATCCACCATGGAGTACCGGTCAGGATTGGTGTTATGCATACCTCCAATAATTGTCGGGCTCCTATTCCTTCACTTGCCAGCACTGCAGTTTGAACGACCCGTTGCTTGGAAGGTTCAACTTTTCTCGCTAGTAGTATATCACCGCTTTAAAATCGATCTAATTAGAGATGTTACTTACAGAGATTGTGTGTAATGTTAAGATTACACGCACCTAATACTGCAAACAAGTTTCTTCCACATAAAACATCTAAATACACCAAATCAAAGCCACCCATTGTTTTTGTGTTTCTACTGGACAGTGGACAGTAGGCAGTTCTAAAATAAAACAACTAAATCAAAGACTAAATCCCCTGAGATGTGACACTTCGCCGCCACTTACTTACAACATTGTAGCTGACGCTCGGTCCCTGCATCAAAATGATACACAACTATGATTATTTCTGTCGCAAAGTCGCGTTTCCTCTGTGAGGAACGGTGTAAGACAGTAGATAAACTTTTATTTATCCACTAAAACGATAGAAATGAATCAAAAACATTTTTGTTAGTTTTGCAATAAGTATAATTAATTGACGAAAACGCTTCATATTTTATTTATTTAATTCACAGTGCTTTATAATGGAGCCAGCTCTCCATCATATTATAAACCCCAAATACATTGTCCCAATAGACACGTTAACGTTAAAGAATAACGTTAAAAGATGTTTAATTTAATATCAGTAAAGTACCTATTGAAACTGATGCCATTTTTTTTTTTAATTGTTTGTCGTAAATGATTTTCCCTCGCTTCTTGTCCATTATCAAACCCAATGAAAACAAAAATGATATCAATAACTCCAAATCTGTCAAATTCTAATTTTAGCACTTTTATTTCATTTTTTTCAGCACACTACCTTATAAACCAGGCAGGCCTCAGTCTAAATCTTAGGTCCATGCTACAGGCATAAAAACTAAACCTAACCTGTGGAGGGAAACGAGACAAACATATCCGCATAGACATGTTTTCTCTCTTACACACGAGGTCAATAACGTTAACCCACGGCGCGTCTCTTACCTGGGGTCGTGGGCAATCCAGGCACTGTCTATCTCCTCCACCGTCATACGACACGACTTGACAGATAGAAGTCAGATTTATGTGTTTACTGTATAAATCACAGACGTCAGTGTTGCCATTGGGCGTTCTTTTTTCGTCTGCTCTGTGGCTGTATTTATCATAGTCGGGCACTGGTTTTATGTCTTCCGTAGGTTTGAAGTATTTCGATGGACGAATTTTCACAGAATTATTACGCGCATTTATGAAAGCTTCAATTGCTTTTGAATTAGATAATGCGTTGTTAATGATGTCCGAGATAGTGTGACTGAAAATTTAACGGCTCTTTTTGATAGTAATATTCAGAGATTTCGTTTGTAAATGTACTGAATGAGTTACTGGAACTGATTGATATTTATTTGTTTGTAGTATTTGTATTATTTGCGATTGCTGTTGATTGATCTATGTAAACATAAAAATATGTAATTCAATGTAATGGAAAAAAATTGAGTCATTTTAGATAAAAGTCCGCCTGGCGTAGTCAACAACGTCGATGGTGCGAAAACGACGATAAACCATTTTAACCGACTACAAACAAGGAAAGGTTCACATTTAGTTTGTTTTTAATTTTTCACAATTGTTTCTACTACAGGAAATCACTTATTCTCAGCCCCGAATAGTCTCATTTAACAGCTGAATGTAAAGAAGGTCGAGTTATATAATTATGAGTTTTGATGACAATTCCGCGTGTTATTGATGTCGCCGTCCTGTCGTGGGCGGCTGCTGTTCTCGACATCATCGTCATGTACGGCACGAGAGGTGTGCGAGACACGGATGTGGTATGTTGACTTTATTTCTTAAAATATATAAAACGGCGTGGCCAAAAAAAACTAAAATATCACAAAACCAAACTGAACCGAAGCTTGCAGAAACTAGCTAGACAACAAATCTTCTAGCACTTGAGACAGTTGGATGCACAAAAAGTGCGAAGCCGAAACTTGAAAAAAGAAGAAAAATCACCGCATCCACGCACACCACTACAATAGGCCACTTGAGCGACACGCATCAGAAACTATTCTAGAACAATTCGGCGGCCGTAAATATAGTTTATAGGTCTATCAATCCCGAAGACAACAGCTGGCGCACTCGTTAGAACGCGATGACGGATCCTCGGATCGCCGTGACTGCTTCGCCGAGACGAACCGATGGGAACGTGTCCGAACGTCGGTTTGTATGTCTGTACACTCACGGGTGAACTGCTATCAATCCTGCTGTATGTTCAAAAACTCTACATTAAGGAAACCATAATGAGAATAATATCTAATATCAGGGTGTTACATCCATGGCAAATTTCATCAACATTGGTTTAGAACTGTTTGAGAGTGAAAAAGTAACAAACATACACACACAACAAGTTTCGCCTTTATAATATTAGTAGGCTTAATTGGTTAACAAAATATATAAGCTTTCTGTATACCAGAATAGTATGGGTATATTTTTAGAACTACATCCAAGTTTTGATTATAAAAATGCACTATACTTCATTTTTGCCTAAATTTCATAGCTAGATAATATGAACCAAAACTAGATTCATACGTAAAGAGTTAACTAAATTAAGAACACATAATATACGATCGAGTTGCTCAAAATAATCTGAGCAAAGCCACGAGCAACAGCACAGTTTATACCTACTCTAGTTCCGACAAGACGTAATGCCACCTGTATTATCATTATAGTCGTAAAAACTCCACGTTTTGTGTCAACGATGATGAGGTCTTAAATAACGATGTAAATCGGTGTCGGATGAGTAAATGGGGCGAGATACATCTAATAGTGTACAAATTGGTGTTCTTTCTTGCATTTTTGTTTGTGAAATATTTCTGAAATGTGTTAGGTACATAAATAGTGTAGGTATGTTACAAAAATAAACACATTAATTTCTAACTCCTAGCTGAGCCTACAAAGCGTTCGCATATAAAACTTTACCAGCACAAAAAAAAGACCTAAAAAGACCTTCTAAAAGAACCAAAAAGTTTAAAACACATGCAGGTCTTACAACTCCCAAACTGAAGCTCCGAAAGCGGTCCAAAATACACCTGAAGGAATTCCTTCGTATGCAGTCTGATAGTCTGAAACTTCTTGTATTCGCGCGCGGCCCTCCTTGACAATCGATTGACGGGTGTCCACCCCCCCCCCCCCCCCGGGCCGCAGTTTGACCCCCTACACCCCCGCCCCCCTTCTGCACCGCCCGGCGCAGCCTGACCCACATTGGCGCCATATTTATAATAATTGAAGTCAGAATGAGTAAATCAGGTGCTTTAGTGCGAACAGAAACTTTGGATTTGCGACAGTTTGTTGCTGCTGGCAGCTGCTGTGAGATCTGTATGGGTGTAACTGTAACTATACTCGTATATGGGATCTGTATAGTGTATAGATCTGTTTGAACTGAAATTCCTATTTCTTTCATTTACAATGAGGGTTGAACAGATGTGTCTAAAATTTCGTTCTAAAATCGACGTCTGACAATCGCTTTGTCTAATAAGTCCTGTCTTTTGTGATCATTTTATGTGTGAATTTGTTATCGAGTTAGACAGCGCGAATGTTAAACGTCGATTTGTGGAACGAAATTTTAGACACAACTGTTCACCTCTTGTCTAAATCTTTTGTGGTGCCAATGAGTCGAAAATCACACTCGAGTAATTTACCCCGTGATGACAATGTGGGGCGAAATACCTATAGACACAGAGCACTTGAACTATTCACCTATAATTAGCATTCATAAACACAGTATTATAATCGTCAACGGATCCATCTTCTCCATTCTCGATTCTTCCTATTGCATCACCCACCCCATTACATGACTCGTTAATATTCATCAAACGCGTCAATAAATCATCGGGGTTGCATAAATATTAAATAATAACGTTCAATAATTCACGTAATGTCACATAATTCATCCATCGAGTGACGGATCCATTTGTGTGGTTAATAAATATGCATAGTAGTGGTACCTTTTCGTGACACGGTCTCGACTGTTTGTTGTAGAGTGGTTGTTGTTTGTTTGTCGTATAAGGTTGTGCTAGCGTCTAGTGTCTGATCTTACCAAGCCACCCAAGGGCCTTTAGTGTGGCTTAACGACTGCTACCAATCGATAACAGCCAGGGTCGATGGATTAACGTGTCTTCCGTCGCACGGAGCGATGGAGATCTGCACATAACTGACGAGGATTGAACCCGGTATCGTTAGATTCTACAGCGCACAAGTTCCCGCTCGGCCACCGTCTCTAAGATAGAGTAGATGTTCCAACTACATAAATTAAGTTACTAAAAAAACGATTGAACCTATGATCGTATGTGGTAAAATCTCAGATTTACCAACGCATGTAGAGGTACCAAATTCAAACGGTAAAAGGATGAAAAATGTAATTTCATTTAATATAGGTCATTTTTTATTTTTTCAACGATTGTTGGGATATCTTATGGACACATACATATTGATCGCTAACTAGGTACCGTGTTTGAGAAGTTAAGAAGTGCTAGGAACACAATGTTACTAAGAAAAACATTCGTGATCTTCACAAACATGTGTTCTGCCTTATTCTATGTAACAATGTATTCTATAATAAATACATCACCGCCTCCACGCAGCCGTACAAAACATTTATTAACTCTTCAAACAGTTCCTTATAGACTAAAAATCAATCCTGACTGAACCGGACGGTCCGATCCGTCCCGTCTTAAATTATGTCCGGCACGTGATAACGAACTGGGGGGATGTAGGGGGGAGGGGGTGTTTACTCTGGCGACATTCGTACGTATTGTCTCGTACTGATGAGTTTGAGGAGCGACGCGGGGGGAATTGGGAAAACTCTGTGAAATACTTGACGAGATAATGGCGAGTGGGTTGATTAGCTTGTTGGATTTGTTTTGCTTGTGATTTGGATGATTATTAGTAAAGTGTGTTTTAATTCCAATTTATTTACCTATGGATATTTTTTTTCAGTTTAAGTCAATGCCATAATTATAATTTATTGGAAATAGGCAATAAAATCGCAGTATAACTAGTCAAAGAATAAAATTTAATTAACAAAGAGAACTATAAAAGACTATACATTTAATTAAGGAGTAACTGGTTATGATGTGAGTTTGAAAGTATCTGTTGTATTTCAGTTAAGCAATAGTACTACAAACTTAATCAATTACTTGCGATCTAAAAAAGTACATCGTTGAAATACCAATTTGACTCACACAAAAACAAAAACTGTTAAAAATTAAAATTAACATTGGACTTCAAAATAATACGGTATGCAAAAAAATTCGCACAAAACAACATTTCGCTCGAATTCGGCCGAAAATATTTTCCAACCCCAAGATTACAGGTGACTCGACCATTTTTAACAAAGCTCAAAACAAACGTTATGTTCCGCAACGGGACAAGACGTGACGTCAGAGATAGCGCCGGAAGGGTTGAGTTCCGCTAAAAAAAATGCGAAACATCCCTTATCAGCCACCCGTGAGGGACAGCGATTGTCTCTTGAAAAACGTTGAAGCCAAATGAAAACTGTAATTGCTGATAAGCTTTTGCAAGAATGGAGTTGTATCGTTCTTAAGTTAAGTAACTAATTTAAAAGTTGTGTTCTTTTTTATATACCTAGTAGTATATATGTTTTTATGAAATACCTTTTAGATATTACAAGCAGATCTAAATAGCCCAAACACATTTATTAATGTACATGTAAACTGTAGTTCCGTTGTCTCTTTAAAAATACGCATGACGTTATTCTGTCATCCATTTATATTCAATCTCTACATAATATTATTATAATATCACTTTATATGCATATAAAGTGCCCTTAAAGTCAAAAATCATTATTCACATGGGCCCTAAGAAGGGTACTTTGGATTAAAAATACGTCCAATCGAGAAGACCCTGCAAGTTTTTTTTTGAAGCTTAAGGAAACATTTTTTGAAGTATTAGATCCAAAAACCTAATCGTCTGCAATATAGTACCGAGCGAATATAATCCACAGATAACTCCCGAGGTTCGAACCTGGCATCGTTGGAGTGCAAAGCGCACAAGCATATTCAGCCACCGTATCTATAAAAACTTCAATAATTCAAAATAAAAAATAATCCAATTCAAATCTTCATCTAAAACCTACTTACGGCTTGTCAAGAAGTTTCAACCCCTAACTTTCGTCGGCCACTCAAAGTACGGTTAAATCCTTTCAATTTATCTGTCCCACCATCCCACCGCTGGGACGTGGGACTTCACTGGACACTGGAAACGTGTCAAAGATATATTTAAAGTTGAAAAATTGTTTAACAGTTGGATGGACGGGTAAAATCACCTGGAGAGTCCTTTGATTAAGGTTACTTCGGTGAAAATAAATATTCTTATTTACATTAGTACCTACCTGCAGAATACGTCTGATAAGATCTGTCAAGTTTGAAAAGCAAAAATGAGTTTGACACGAAATGATTTTCCAGTCTTCCAAGGAATCGTAAGATTAACTGGCTGCATTGCTTTCAATTCCCACTTAAATTTTGCAAGTGTTTATAGATAAACAAAGTTAAATATAATAATGAAATTTTATTAGTATTGGCCCAAAATATTTCCATCCTATTCTGCTAAACCGTGAATTTCGAAACACATAATATAACCAAAGTAGCTTTAGACCACACTGGTCGGGTTAACCAATATCATTAACGAAAGGCATTACAGCAAATTCATAGAACGCCAGAACCCAATAGTCAACTCCCACAGCATTCATGTATCGGAAAAAACCGCAGACATCTTGAGACAAAGGCGAGCGCACACTAGCGCCTCTCGCCCCATTTCGCCCCGCGAATTAAAAGTGCAGGTGGGGTCTGTCCGGCATTGATCTGCCGGTGACGCGCCGGACGATGGAGACGTCACCCTTCCCCTTCCACCCCCCGGCCCCCGTCTCCAGCCCCCCTCCCACATCCGTAAGGACGTGTGGACATGCTTAGCGATGTCGAATTGATAATGGTTCGTTTTTTGTTAAAAGGAGTGGAATGGGAATGTAGCTTAATGGATTGGTCGAATGCTCGAGTTTTTAATTGAGTCTCGATAGTAGGGATGGTCGAGATAGGTGCCGTTTGAGATATCTGAGTGATTGTAAATTATGACCGCTTTTTATTTAGAGTGGTCATAATTTACGGATTTTATGGTGTTCGAAGTTTTGTTTTGGGAGGTTGGGGGAGATTTTAGATTTCTGAGTGTACTCTTTGTTACTAAAATATATATAATAATATAGAAACGTATTTGCTTTGAAGTAACTAAATTAACTTATAGTGTGAATTTCTTAACACGTTCAAGGCCGTGTCGTATAATGGTGGGCCACTCGACTTTAGCTCTGGGCCAACCGAAAAACATTGAATCGGCTAAAAAATGACATTTTGTTTTATTAGCTTAATGAATCAAATAAACTGCTCAGTTTTTTACATAAATTAATTTTGTTAGCTAAAGTGCAACTTTAACTATGACCATTAACTATGGCTATATTTAAAATGTTTAATACATTGGCTTTTGCGGCCTTTACCCGTCAACTGAACAAAGTCGACCCGTCACAGACAATGTAACGTAATGAAGCACAGAAAACGACCATCAAGTGAATCAAATGACCAACTATTCACAAATTAGTCAGTCGAAGTCGTCCGCGCCGTTAGGGCGCCAATATTGTATTATGTTGATGGGACAACGGCCACTGGTCAGATATTTATGTAATTCTATTACAGCTAGGTTCGATTACGATCGGTGTCGATGGCAGATGAAAATACTTTCACGCTTTTGTTTTCTTTTGTGCGTATTTATGATTTTTATGATCAATACCATTTTGATGCCTTAAATATTGAGATTTTGATTATTTAGTAATATAATTATTATTACGTCATGTAGAGACAGATATAAAACATTTTAATCTGTGCTCTGCTATTGGAAACATTTGTAATTGAAATTTATAATTCGCATTAATTACAATCTTATGCAAGGTACTATGAAAAACTATAAAAAATGTAACGATATAACATGTATCATGTATCACCTCCAAAACCTGTCAAAAAAGCACAACAACGTCGATCTGCACTGAATTGTCCAACGTCAATTCCAACAAGTCTATCTAAACACCCATTGAAATAAAAAGGAAAACTTTACGAACTACCCACACGACTCTGTCCTCGTAAACCCAGACGTGTGGGCACCGCGCGTCGCGCCGGACCTCGCCCGTCTTGCGCCGTTTGACTGAGCGAAATCACTCAAAAGTTTTAATGCCGCTTCCGTGGGGACCGGTTCCGGCCCGGCGGACGACTCGCCAGTGTGCGTGCGCCTTTATATCGGACGCGCGAGGGTGGGAAAGGGTTTATCTTTTCTAATTTTGCGGGAAATGTTGCATTACGTTAAAATGCTGTGCTGTTTTTGTAGAAGTTTATTTCAGGAGCTGAGGGCCTTTTGGAAGATTTTTGCAATGTATTATTAGAAATCTTCGCTACAAAAGAAAACAGTTATTGAAACAGTTGAATGAAAAATAAATATTAGAATGTTTAATAGATAGCTTAAAGGATATTAACATGTGGTATGTTTGTTTTGAGATCCCAATTTAGCAAACAAAAATCAACGTCTAGCTTAAACTAACACTCGACAAGAACTAGTTTAACAATCAACGTTAGTATTTAAACATGAAAGTTTAAAAACTTTTAGTACCTACTAGTGCAGAAATAATCATAATCATATTTTCTTAAGGGTGGCATGGCACAGCTTACTACAACTCTTAGCCCGACGTCCACTTATGTAGCATGACACTATGCGTATGAAAGTATGAAACTATTCGTGTGAAAAGTGAGCGGTGAGAAGTGACGTTCTTTACTTATGTCGGCTCTCGGCGTTACTGTCAGACGCTTTCGCCGGCAGGAAATAATTCATTTGCTGTTTCCAATAGTCCTTATTTCAGTTCTCCCTTCAGAGTCCAAGACATCTGCCTTTCTTATCTGAGTTTAAAACCTACTCCGATCGACCAACAGTGTACGTGTGTGGCATTATTAAAGGCAGTAGCAAGATTTCACGATCGATGTTCTAGGTAGTTATGAGCGCTTACCATCGCTTAAACAATTTTCTCATATCAGTTTTGTAAAATATAACAACACAGTTAAAAAAAACAATCTACTACAAATTTTTTCTGTTAGGAAATTCAAATCCGATCAGAAATGCAACAATCCGGTATGCGAATGGAAAGTTAATTGAATTCATTCAATTCCTAACCGCTTGAGTGACAGACTCTATCTGTTAATACCCAATTATACCCACCCCCCCCTCCTGGAGTCGGGTGGAGGGGGGTGTCACCTGTCGGCCACCCTCAGTATTAAAATACAGACGTGGACAGTCCGTCAGTTCTGAGGGAGGTTTTCGTATAGGAACTTTAGACGTAGCGATTAGTTCGTGCTGAAAGGTGATTTTCTGTTGTTGAAAATTATTGTTGTTATATCAGAAAAAAGGTTGAGTCATTTGGACACACTGAATTGATATGAAATGTGACAGCTATAAAATGGTTGTCGTATCTATTTTTATGCTTAAAGACCCGGGGGAACACGGCCAAAGACTGCAATACGTACTTTATGTCGCCTTTTGTACAAGCTTTTACATATTTTATTTTTCCGTTTTATGAAGATATTTAATGTATGGTGTTCAATAAAGAGTTATTGTATTGTACTTTTCATTACTTTTAAACAATTACAGAAACCACTGCGTTTTCATTGCTTACTTAACAATGTTATAACTTTTGAATGAAATTCAGTACCAAGAACAAAATAGAAAACACTTCACTGACACAAAAGGTGACTTGCGGCACATAAAACCGCAAAACGAAAACAGTAACTCGTTAAAACAGTAACTTCTCTTTCGTCACGTGTAAACGCTGTCACGTCAGCGTCGCGGACAGACGGTGTCCGGCTCGGAGGGACGACGTGACGTCAGAGACACGCTCTGTTTCTTTTAAAGATTTTTGTCAACATCTGTATTCTACCTACCTCGTATATCTATGGGAGTTTCTTAACATGTCGATGTTTCCACCACTGTAGCGTTAATTAAATGGAGTAAATTATGGATAGGTCTTGAAAAGATTTGTATCACATTTGAAGTGACGGGAAATAGACTGCGACGATACAGTCAAGGTGTCTAGGCGCTAGACATTTTGGAAGGGGAATATTTCTCATAATAATAATATTGATCATCGATTATGAGACAAGGACTTATTGAGATAACTTTAAGCCGCACAATTGAAGCGACTTGTTTCTTAAATATAAATGTACCTTTATTACAAACGCGAGACATGTCAAGAGATATAAATTTTTTATGAAGAAGTCTAGAGAAAAGCAATGAATATTTTGTTTCGCAAATCCTTTGCGTAACAGGAACACTATCATCAAACTTTTTCTAGTACACATACCACCTCCTGTATCATATCCGAGCAAACCAGAGCGAACTTATCAAGGTGCGGCCCGGGATCCTATTAAAATCGGCGCATTACCCGCGCCCGGGATTGCCAATCATACCGGGGATCCCGTGATCCCGCGGATATGCCCGTAATAAGCACATGAAATGGGTGCGGCTTGATAAGAGTTCTGTCTAATTAGATTCACACGTGTACGAGGGGAAGGATTTTGTGCGGTACAGATGTGTCTATTGTTTTTTTACTAGAAAGTGTTATGAATCTCAATTTGTTCATCAAAATTACGATTTCATTGTGATGGGATAAGTTTATCTTGTCGTTTATCTTTCAACTAACTGTAACAATGATTGTGTCTGTCTGTTGTATCTAAATGTAGGTTTTGATAAAGGTAGAGTAGGAACTAATCTATGACAAAAAAGTTGAAGGATCCTTGCTTTCAAGTGGGACGATTCATAAATCAAAAAACAAAAATAGTCCTAATTCTGGTGGTCTAAATCACAGTCATATATCTAATAATTACGACATATTAAAATATTATCCGTTAAATACATACATGATCTCTCCACGTGCCAGGCGCAAAGAAGTAACTTACCTGCAACGAAAGAAAAAAACAGTAAATTTTAGCAGAAATATATAATTTACAACACTAAAACGCGTCCAAATTTTGCACAGATAAACATTAAACATACGCCAATATATCGAGTAATACTTTTCCTTGCAAATTATGGAAGACTAGGAAGTAGAAAGGAGGCAGCAACATTAACCTAGGAAACCTTGCAGACAAAGCCATACTTCCATTCTAAGCCCCAGTACATTTCCAAGAAATAGGTACAGCGCAATACGTAGGTACATTCCGTACAAGGGACATGGGGAGTCCATTGGAATTCTTTATAGAATGAAGTGGATTTAATATCGGTCGGAATGCCGCATCGAAAGATAGTGTCCTGCGCGGGGGACAGACGGGAGAGCCGGTCGCGATTTCGTTGAAGGGGTTGACGGGGAATTCGGATTAGGTTTTATGGTGGTTGGTGCTATTCGGTTGGTGTTGTGGGAAATGGTAGGTTTTTTTTAGTGTAAAATTCAAGTTGTTGAGTTTTTGGTGAGCTCTGAACGCGAACTGCATGAAAAGTGGATAATATACATTTAGACGTGTTGTATTAGATATTATATTCGAATCATTTTGTTTAAAGTCACACGTCTGTCTAACCCGCATCACCGTAGTCCCACGGTGGGCGCCAATGTTACTAAGTACCTACCTACCGAGCGGACTTTATCACTTTTATGCTTAATTGTACTTGGTACGACAATTACATATTTTATTTATTTATTTAACCGTTAAACACTTGCGCCACTATTTCTCGAAATAGCGCGTCTGTCTGTCCACCCACGTCACCTTAGCCCCAAGTTGGGCGCCAATTTTACAACCTCCTGAGCCTTTCCAATTCTATCCCATTTTTTATTTCCATCCCCTATTTATGTTTTATTTAATACTAACCAGTGGATTTGCATGGATTCCCAAACTATTATCGAAATGGGGGTACGTTGATAGTTTCGGGAATTTCGGGATAACCTCCCGTAATGTTAGTTATTATCACTTAAAATTTTATTGAGTCGGGATGATTTCCGGTTAGTGAAAGGGATGTTAAAGAGGTTCGAATGGTTTATTGTATTGGGGTCCGAGGTCTCTTTTAGTCGATAAGATTAGTATTAGTCTTACTGATTAAATTATGAATTATTTGGACGCATATGAAGTGGATGAAGTGATGAAGTGTTGTATCAATAGCCATCTTTGGAAAGAACTATATAGTCTATAGGGGCCGTATTAATAAATCAAATTTAGCTCTGAGAGCTATCTTCAGTGTGCACTTGCTCTTTAGTTCTAATTAATATATACATCTTAAGTTGTAGATTAGGAACAGAAACTTACATGATCTCTGGCAAATTAATAAATGACACTCAGCGGTTAAGTGCTATCCGATTATGACACAATTGACACAGTCATACAAGACAGTATCTAGGCTAGAGCTACACCTCAATATCCATTTATTAAATAGCAACGATTTCAAGATGTAGATTACATTTTGAGTGTGGATCAGCTGGTAGCGCACTTGGTAGCGCTATTGAGTTTAATTTATTAATACGGTCCTAAGACTACATAGTTCTTTCCAAAGATGGCTATTGATACATAAGGTATAGTTCTACTATTGAGTTCTGATGTGAACTGTGTAATAGTTTCAAAAATGTATTCTTTCATAAATTGAATCATTCTGAAGTCAAAGCCAAAAATCACCTATTTACATAATCCAAAGCAGGTACAAGTGCTATTTCCACCGATCCAGGTAACCTAATCCAAACGTAATACCGCCCAGGTGTCGCCATCTCGAATGGCAAACAACCCACCATGCAAAATAGTATCGAGTAAAGAAAAAAAACAAATCGGTGTATCCACATCAGGGGCCGCCAAGTCACGACTACGGCTGTAAACACGGCCAATATTGTTACCCGGCCGCAATCTTGTATCAACCGACCGAATAGCAAGGATACTTATGTAAATCGGAACACTAGTCCGCTTATTGTATATGTAATTTGATTTCTTTCGCAATACCGTGATGGGATTCAACGAATATTGGTCCTACCTGCCCATCTAATATCGTCGTCCTGTGTACGTGCGCCTTTTCGGGGTTAAGAGATCACTGATAGGGTTGTTCGAAGGGCAACTTTTTAAAATATTTATGAACGGCTCGCGCTGAGGACCCGCACCGCCATCCAATTTCGGGTTATGTCTTCGGTAAGTTAGTTATTTTGGAGTTTCGGAAGGGTCAAACTGTTTTTTGTGAGTGTTAATTAAAGTATGTTATATTCATGGAAGGGATTGAGGAAAAACGCAGATGTTTTTGTGTGAAAATTGGCGTCTTGTCGTTTGAATATTAATGAGTTTCAGGAGTTTTGGTGGGAGCTCGGGAGCAGCAACACCTTGTTTCAGTTACAATACCCTGGGTTGTGGGAACAAGTTAAACTGCATTAATTAATTGTTACAAAATTAAAAAATATAACTTTGTAATGCTATTTTAAGAGTAACTTTGACAAAAAAAAAACAACGAAATTATTTGTGATAATAAACTTCAGTCCTAATTACTGATTTCAAAAAGTTACCATCCGCAGTCCACAGACAAAAACACCAATCCAAAACTTAAAAAGACCGAATTTACCCGCTAACCCGTCACCAAGTAAAGTAACATACACGATTTCTAGCTAAATCCGAGTAACTTACTAAGTAGTTCCCGTCCAATCTGTCACATTGATACGAAAAGGGTTAAAAACGTTTGAAAAATAAAAGTCGCGAAATTTGCAGCAAGTTTATAAGGTCTGATAAAAAATCCCACGTCTGGGATGTCAGTTTAAGTTAAGAGTACATGTTAGTCTATCTATTAGGATCCAATTAGTAACAGAAAGAGAAAGACACGGTATTTTTAGGTGGTGTTTTAATGGGAATTATTGTCAGAATGGAATAATGAGAGTAATGAGGTTACAAGTCATTTATTACGCTTGGTGACTTGTAATGGATTTAGTTTA
This sequence comes from Hylaea fasciaria, assembly GCA_905147375.1. Lineage (NCBI taxonomy): Eukaryota > Metazoa > Arthropoda > Insecta > Lepidoptera > Geometridae > Hylaea > Hylaea fasciaria. The sequence continues at coordinate 12,777,333 of LR990194.1, forward strand.
GTATTGAAAGCAACTACGGCACGATTTGAGCCTGTGGTGTTTGTGTAAAATCATCAATAATAATTTTTCTTACTTACACCATAAAGATATTAACAATACATATATCAGCATTGATATATTATATCCTAATCTATTGAAAAATGAAATCAAAGAGTCTACTTAATGATTTTTGACTTGAAAAAGTGTTACATTATAACCTACATACAATAAAAAAATATATATTTATTGCAACTATTTACACATAAACATAACCTGTACGATTGTTACTTCAATCGTTAATTATTATTACAGGTGTTACACCAACGACAACTTTTCCCAAACAATTTTAAACACAATTTTAATGAGTTAATTCTCAAATAACAACATTAAATAAAATTGTAATTACTGCAACGAGGATTAACCTATAATTACCGTCAGCAACTGGCACTAATAATATAACTTTATCAGAGTTGCGGGTAGTTTTCTATAGCGCGCTCACGCCAGTTACCTCGTATTGGCAGCGATTCAAATATCGAATAACTTATTTGCCAGTGCTAATAAAAAGTAATAGTTTTCTGTTCTTTTAGGTTCCTGGCAATAATGAGGTTTTATGTTATCGCTTCGAAAGTCTATTGACACAGATTTTTTAGTACAGAATTATAAGTTTGGTATAAATAATGAAGCTTTGCTGGTGGGTCGATGTAGATTATATTTTAATGATTAATCATTACGACGTGATGTTGGGAATGTATAAAATCAACCCCTACTTTTTAATTTAGCTATTTATGAAGAAAATAAGATCAGTTTTTCTCTTCTATCCCTTTTTTCATCAAACTTTAACAATATTAAGACGTGTCATCTCATCGAATTAGTGTCAAGTTTTTTTTACGAAAAGTAATAGGTAGTAAACCTACTTAAAATGTTTTCCAATCAAATGTAATCAAATAGCACAACTTTTTCGCCAACCAATAAATAACGTCAGTCATTGAATCCCGCGAGCTCGAGCGGAGCGGAGGCAGCGCGAGCGGAGCGGAGGCGGTGGGAGCGAGCGAGGAAACTCAAGAAATGCATTCCATTGAACGCTGCGAGCTAACAAATCAACACAGTTGTAACTGCGACGTCAACTTAATTAAAACGGCGAAAAGTTAGCGATTTAAAAGAGGGGGTGTGGTGAGCGGTGCAAGATGTGAGTTTGAGCGTAACAAATAGCCGTTATATCGTCAGTCTAATATATGTACATAGAAAAACAACAAGTAAAATAAAATTGTACTTGTATATTACTATTCATTGTTTAGTGAATAATGACATGTCGTCTCTCTCCAATAATGAAAACAATGATGGTTGTCTTGTACGTAATTTTAACACAGGTTATGTTAACTCATGTTTCTTTAACAAAACATAAACAGATATGATGATGTTTGAGCTCATTTTTACAACCTTCCTATACCGAATAAGCATTTCATTAAACTTGTATCATAAAGTTTTTTTTTACAAAAGTTTATTAATATACTTACATTGATTAGTTGTGAATCGCTTAAGATTATCACTTGGACCACGAGCCGTTAACTACCCGTCGGTACGCGGCGAACTGTCGAAGCTGAGGAAACATTCGTGAAATACGCCCAACTAGTTACAAAGTGTTACATTCAGGCATTATGAATAACGTTAATTAAAGTTAACAAAAACCTGTGCAATAATTGAGTTTTTAGCTAGTAATTTTTCTTTTTTAATATTAAATTTTTGTTGTACACAACGTTTTTAGGTGACAACTTTAACCCATATCAGTTATTTTTACTGTGCGCGCGACATTCGTTCAATTTAGTTGTACATTTTTAATAAAAATAAAATAGACCACCCACACTCTCACATCAACTCATATCTGCGAATTGAGACTCTCTTCAGTCTCACTTCACCCCACTTTCGTAAGGAAAATTAGGCGATAATCCACCACGGTGCCCGGTCTTTGTACACAGGTACTAATAATAACGTAACTCGCTATAATTATTCACCATCAAAGCGACTTTTGTAGAACTGTTGCAAACTTTGATTTAAAAACTTGGGCTTGACAACCGAGACAAGTTTTGTTTGTCCGTCTGGCTGTCGCAGTAATAAGCTGCATTTCCTTCATTTCACTCTTTTTAGAGATCCGTGTGTTAATGGAGGAACTAATACAAAAATGTATAGTGACGCTGTTCTTGTTTTTCAACAAACCAGGAGTATTGTAGCCTCTAATTTATAGATTAATAAAAAGAAGGTAGATATTTATATTCTAAATTAAAAAAAAACCGGCCAAGTGCGAGTCCGTGTTGCGCACGAACGTACCTTTATCGATAAAAACAATCACGTTTGTTGTTTGGGAGCCCCCTTAAGTTTTTCCCCTTATTCAGTTTTTTAGTATTTGCAGTTATAGCGGCAACAAATACATCATCTGTGAAAAATTCAACTGTCTAACTATCACGGTTCATGACAGATGGACGCATAGCGGACCCTTAGTAATAGAATCCCGTTTTACCCTTTGGATACGGAACCCTAAAAACTGCTTTAAATATTGAAGTTATGAAATTTTATTGCGTATTAATTTTTATTATTATCAACTCTGGAACCCTCAGGGCGCGACCACAAGCGCGCACTTGCCGAGCTTTTCACTACTCTTGCTAGCATTTTGTTCGTTTTCCGCCCAAGCTGAGGCCGGCTCAAGTTGTCTGTGACAGGGCCCAGTGTTAAATCGCTCGGTTAGTTAACAAAAAGTCATTTCGTCGGTTAAAGTCGGCTTGCACACGAAACAATCCGCTAATTAGCTCTCGGACTGTCTTTTTCATATTTAGAAAATGCAATGCTAATAAAGTTCGCACAGTTTTCTTCTTTTTTTGCTACCTACGATTAAACTACGGTAGCTCTAAAAGTCTATCAGGAGCTCATGGTAAGTTATTAAATTAATATACTACAGTATAATTTTATGAATATTATGTGTATACTCACCAAGCAATGTGTAACAAAGCGATCATTCCAGCCAAAAATGTCTGATCAATCCAATTCTAAAATCACGGATACCGTCAGTAAAAAAAGCACACAAATCCCTTGCACCCCCAGCAATGAGCTCTAATCAATACGCGGGGAAGGTGGCGAAAAATAACGAATGTTGTATTACCGATACTCGTGTGTTTCCGTGCCATTCGCTGTACAGTGCGCAAAAAAATAAGGTTCTTATTTTTTTTATTAATTTAACACTGATTAATTATGATCTCTTCTATTTAACAGCTCAACGTTCGATCGTCTCACCTGATAGTAACCAGCAATGTGCTATAAAATTTACTATGTTGTTCGGCAATCTTAGTCATTTTTTTCGAAATATTATACCAAACCGAAACGAAATCTTGCCATTTTAGTGTTGTTCTGATTGCATTGATATTTTTCCCCCACAGTTTCAACCACGGTGATTGTTATCCCATAAGAACCGCTAATTGTGACGAGTCAATAAGTAATTACGTCTAAAAGTTTTATTTCGTCTAAAACTCTAAATCAACGGTTCATGTGAGCTCGCGGTTGAAACCGTGTGTTCGTAGTTAGTAGGATATGTACGTACATTTAATATTTCTGTGCATACAATACCACAAATATTACAAATACTAATATTTATAAGCATGTGCGTCTGTTTCGTTACGGGGTTGTTAGATTTGTGTAAAAGATCGACAAAACGCATATTCTTAGTTGTCTTCGTTGGTAATTTATTTGCCAACTGTCCCCGTATGCAGCGCGTCCGTAATCGACGGCCGACCGGGGACGTATTGGTCCGTCGCGGAGACGCCGCTGGATCTCTGTTTTTAAAGCTTTCTTCCCCCCACCCCCTGGGGGGTGAGTCCGCCCCCCAATCGATGGACGCCGTCATGTTAGCGCAGCGCCCGATCAAGTGCATACGTGAGGACTTTCTTTGATGCGTCTTTGTGTAGAGGGTAGGGGGTAGTTAATTGTTTTTTTTATAACGTGATTAAGAGTACACTGTCTTGTGTAATGAAGTGTGTGTGATTACAGTTTTCAGATGTTTGGAATGAATCGTGTTTTTAGATGTTTGACAAGTAGAAGTAGAGATGATATTTTGATTATTTTAATTCAATTAGGTACCTATCTATTTTGCTATAAGTTAATGTTTCTTGGATTAAATTATATTATGTGCTTTTAATCAATTAATTATATTATACGAACGAAAAGGAAAATATTTTATAAAAATGAAAACTATAACAATATTTTGTATGTTGTTTGATCAATAAAACAATGTATTACATCTTCTTACAGTAATATACAATAAAATAATCAGTATCTACGAAAAATAAATCAATGTTCTTTATTTTTAGTCACGGGATCTTAAACCTACACGTCGTCTGTTTCCGTCTCACTGATGGGTTAAAGTCGCCTTTGAAAATATTTACTGTAGACTGTAGCGTTTTTCTACTAACCGTACTATGCAGTGCGTAGACAGTAGTGTAACTTCCGTAGGGGTCGTAGTGGGGATTTGTGCGATTTCGTAGAGGTGCTACGCACGTTCCAACTGTTGGCGTTGCTACCTAGAGTGCCTAGGTGTCCGATTGCGCCGGCCGTAGGGATTGATTTACCAAGACATAGTCTTATTGAGAACCTCTTCCTTTCTTACTTTGATTTGTTTTTGAAGTTATACTTCTTTAGGCGCGTTATGAAAAAATGATGAGAGTGAAATTTTAAGATGCGCGCGCACCTGTGACACAAAATTAACAGTATGAAGTTAGGCGCGTTATGAAAAAATGATGAGAGTGAAACTTTAAGATGCGCGCGCACCTGTGACACAAAATTAACAGTATGAAGTTAGGCGCGTTATGAAAAAATGATGAGAGTGAAATTTTAAGATGCGCGCGCACCTGTGACACAAAATTAACAGTATGAAGCCGTCTGCTTAACCGCTCATTAAGTCTCGAAAAAAAAGCTACCAACAAAATAGGAATTGAACCTCGATATTAGTCGCGCATGTTGGTACGATTGAATAAATAATAAATATTTATAAAAATAACTAAATAAATTTAATGAAAACTTTTTGATAAAAATGAAAAGTGAATATTAAATTAAGAAATCAATAAAAATATTTAAAAAATGACCAACCTTAAATTCGATTTTTGAATTTATTATTAAATTTATTTTTAAAATATTAAAGAAGTATAACTTCTCACGCGCGTACATAAGTACACGCACCCATTTTTTTTTTTTCTAAAGATGTCCGGAATATTGTCAAATACGAGAAAAACTTAACTTTTTTTCATAGAATATTTGATTGAACTCAAACTCACGATGGATATTATTGCTATTTGATTATTACAAAACGTTTCATTAAAAGTCAACGTCTGATTGTTCAGCTCTTAGGACAAAAAAACTATGCCCTCATCGACTCAACTTTTATCAACGCAACATGCAACTCAAGATGTCAAATCCAGTTAGACCGCTTGTTGGAAGCTCAGAAGCTGCCTTAGACTGTCTCCGCTCGATTGACGTGACAGCATGTCGCTGGCACGCCCACTAGCACTGGTTACTGCAACTGGAAAATACAAATGCTGTTCATTGACATTTGCCAACCAGTCAAATAGAAATTTTATTTTAACGTCAAACGATGTATTTTTGTTTGTTTACATATTACTTTGTGTGATTCATGTGAGTTGTTGAATTGATCGTATTTAAAGTTTGGAATATGGTAGGTATCACGTTTTTTCTTATTTACGCTATTTTTATTATAATATTTTAAATTCAAACTATCATTATAAACCTTGTATATCACTGGAAACAGAGCCTAGCAACCCCTTGGGGGGAATAACGTAAAAAATCATATCAATGTCTGTATACTCGAACTTTAGTTTATTTTAAGGTATATAGTATATAGTACGCAACTTATCAATCTACTTAGTTTACGAGTATAAAGAAGCGTGTACGCAAGTTTATTAACTATCCGTCTAACTTCAGCTTTCAACCATGAGGTTAAATTCATATTGAGGCATATTGAGTTCGACGCCTGTGGTTACACGAGAATACTCGGATAGCTCATGGTTTGTAAAGGACTACTACTAGATTTAACGGTAAATACTATCTCTAAATATAATTAACTAGTGTAACGCGTCTTTTAAATAGCATTTTATAGTTTAATTAGTGTATTATCTGTCATAGGTTGAAGGTTTTTCTCTACGTATGATATGGGATGCGGGTTTTGCGTCATAGGTATATATTTATAATTTTTGCATTAGTGTGAATTGTAATACAAACTGCATTTAACAGTCATAAAGGATTTCTGATGTTTGTTCGTCATATAATATACCTACGTATTGTCATGAATATGTATTATCAATATAACTCATTCTTATCACCAAGGATGTCAAAATCTTAGTTCAAAGTCTGATATTTTTAGTTATTATTAATATTTTTGCTATTTTATTGATTTAGATTTTCAATAAATTGAATATATTATGTATATTATTATTTATTGAACCAGCTACGGCAGTGTTAGCGTAGGTGGATGTTATAGATATTAATATCTATAAAAGAACTACATTTAAAACGTTATTGTTTCTATATTTAAATGCCCATATTTATTAACACTATAACAAGTTATAAGTCCTAAAACAAAATGTCTAATTTGAAAATAATGGGTAGGTCCAGTTAGACACGAATATATTAATAATAATAGCGGATATTCTCTAATAATGATATTTAAATACATGACAATAAATTTTTATTGTGCTATTTATTTTAAAGCAGTGACCAGGTCATCGTCTCAGGGTGATTTGTTCAGAATAATTTGCCTTAACATCTAATATTATCAACCTATAAATTTAGAATATATTTAGTGAAACTTTCTTGAACATTATCTTATTACTTTTCATTCAATGTAAAAAATTAAAGTTTTGCTAAGCAAAAAAAAACACTGAACAGCCTTGACATCTAATTTGAGTATAGCATGCAATTCCTTTAAATTTTTGAGTAGAATATTATGTTGACAGTTTAGAAAATATTATGTTCGTTGCTGATTGTACGTATTGGTATTTTAGCAAAATGCTATAGGAAGGCGTTCATCACTTATCTGTAATATATAACCTAATATGTTAAACCTTAATACCTACTAAAATTATCCCAAAACTTCCAAAATAACGCGCTGTCCGAGTCGAGTCAGTGAGCTCCAGGCGCACAGAGACGAACTCAGTGAATCCAAAGACGTGACACGCTGTCAGAGCCAGAGCGTCACTTGCGTGCTCTGTTCCGTCCCAATCATTTTTCATGCACAGATAATACAAATTGTAGTAGAGTTTAGAAATATTACTACGTTAATCACTATGATTTAGAAAATTTAAAAATGTCGTTCATTACAATTTATTTTATTGTTAAATTCATAAGCAGTTCACCGTCTCACCTGTCTTACCTGATTAGAAAATGAAAGTTGTATCACATTTGAATAATAAAAAATCGTACATTTTAATTGAAACTGTACTTTCCCATTACCATTTTAAACCAACCTGACCTGCCCTCAAACTAAAACACTCCACTAATAACATCAAGAAATTGGCGCTTCGAACAATCAATAACACCCGCCAACTAGAATAAACTAAGACGGAGCGGCGTGTCAGAACTACCACGGAACAAGTCAGTCGTGGGCTGTCATCGCCGGAGAGACAGCCGTGACGTGACGGGACTGACTCCGGCACCGGCGCGAGGGACTGGAGGGGGCGGGACGCTATCACAGTTAACGTGGAGGAGTGACAGTGTCAACAGCTGAGGGGTATACTAAGCTCTAAGACCTTATTTTTCCGCTATGGGAGAGGCGGAAGGAGCAGTGTGAGGATTGAATCCACTACAAGTGAGCCGTCGATCCACCAGGAGTGGGGCAATATAAGCGTGATTAAAAAAAATGTTGCTTGTAAATAATATTACCACCGTTTATCGTCACGCTGTCTGAACAATAAATTTAAATTACGCTCCAACAGCGTGACTGGCTATCATGTATTTGCTTTATCTAACTCTGTTCAGCGTACTTACGGGCTGCAGTTACTTACATTTGTAAGTAACTGCAGCCCGCGGTATTACCGTTTTGCGTTGCAGCATTTAACTTAACCCATATCTGAATAATGAGACCTTTCTGTTTTGGGCCATCCGTTCAGAGACTATATTTTACAAATCAACGAATTCGCAAGCAACGTTCACTTCTTTATAACATTAGTCTTCAGTCACTTGGACCACGTTCCCACAGCAAGTCTAGAGTGAAATTTCCAGAGGCTCACAAACTTGAGGCCGTGGCAGCGACAGCGACGTTCGCGTCATCTCGGCGCAAGTTGATAATGCTAGTTCGCTCGGCGGCGTGACGTCTCCATGTTTTAACACTAGTTCGTGCAGCGTGACAACCCTGTGTTTTAACTTGCGATAGTTCGGTAGTGTCGCATCTGACATTATGAGTCTTTGTTAAGTCTTTGACACCTCGGGGAAGTTTGGTTAACTTTGGCATGATGTTGGAACTGGGAATGCAGTGTGAAAGAAGATGGAAATAATTTAATGGTCATTAGCGATTGGCCTTTTTCTACGCAGTAGATTGGTTGAGCATGATTTATTTCTAGTTTCGATTGCGGACACAGATTTTTAAATTTAAATTTATCACTACTGTGACTCAACCTCCGCCGTAATAGTTTTGTCTAAAACTGCATCAATAAAACAGCTCCATCCTGTATTGAAAACATTTTATCATATTCATTGAAATGCAAAAACCTACAGAAACCAGTCAGACGTAGCTCCATTCAATCACAAAGTCAGGATCCCACTGAAACTTATCAAATTCTAATAGCCTCCTTGCACCACCTCCCTCCCCCTCCATGAACCCGAAGCGCACTACAATAACAAATAACGACGTAATTTCAGACCGGCATTGTAGACCGTCCGTCCGTTCTTCAGACGAGCCGAGTGCACCCGTGACAGTCATTTAAGACAGTGACGTGACACTACCCCCTTACTCCGACCCCCTGGAAATGTAAAAAGCAAGCAGTTGCAAAGCTTCGCACAAAAATTGCGACACATGGTGGCGTCTTTAGTCTGGACATATCAAACTTTGTTAATCAATTTGGAAGACTTTACTCGCTCACACATAAATAGTATACTCGTATACACGTCCCGTTCTTGCTAGGCTATCGACAGGGTTGCCACGTCAAAAATACAAATACGTATTTATTCGTATATGTGTGAGACATCGCGGGTCATCGTGGACTATTTCCATACGTCACGAACTAGTTATCGGTCGATCAAAATTCAGCGCTCGGGTTTTGAGTGTGGCTTGGAAACAAAGCATGCTACGTCGACTATTTCTAGCCAATGTGACTGTGGTCCCAGCCTTGCAGTTCTGGCGTCATCCCAAAGCGCAAGCTAAGCTTCTGCAGCCGCCTGTGCCTGCCCCCTCCTGGCAGATGGATTGATATTGCCGCTGCCGGCAGACGTAAGACGAAGCGATTGCATACGGGAATAAAAAATATATTGCATTCGGAGCCGTACGGCTGCTTTTTAGGGTTAAGTATATGCGGGTTGGTAATTTGTTTTACATTTCATTAACTTTTGGTGAAGTTGTTTGGTAGTTGTAGGAATCATTGCTGGACATACTATAAAATTAGGCGGATGGCGTGGGAAAGAAAATAGCATTTGGTATTTTATTTTAACTATCGTGGTGGTTGCTGGCTTGGACTATAAGCTCTGAAAGTCTGCAAATAACCTTTACATTTTCATTCGAAGTGATAAAATTGACAAAGTATTAAAAATCCTCGATCTAATCACACCGGTTCACACGTCATCTCTAAACCCTATATTTTCTGTGAGAGTGCTTATTTATATTCAAACAAGAATTCACGTCATAATAATGACTGTACAGCATAATCGGCTTTGTTATAGAATAAAACTTTACTTCTACGCTTTTAAATTCATATCAAGTTGCAGAGAATTTCTATTCCACAAAGCATCAACTAGAAAAGTAGTCCGATGGACGCAAACGAGACGCCCGTGACGGCGATCCGAGACAGTGACGTGACAACCTGCCCCCACCACCCAGAAAGGAGGGGGGGGGGGGGGGGCATATTGACCCCACCCTCGGATAATAAGGGGGATGAGGAGCAAAGTCGCGGCGTCTTTTGTGGACGTGTGCGTTTTAAAATGTAGTGAGATGTCAGTGGGGACAAGAAAATAAATAGCTTAAAGTTTAATTCAAAACAATGCTTAAATACCCAATTTATTTGCCAACGTAGGTTACTGTAACTGTAACTGTACAATAATTAGATATTATCGTATTATGTGCTTATGTCCTCTGAACCATGGATTCCAGACCTTAGTAAAGACCCTGACATATTACGGTTCTTCACATGCCTATTATTTGTTTTAGAAATATAATTAAAGAACGAATTAATGTAAAAAAGTTATTTTTGACAGATAAATAACGTGACTAAATTTATCTACTAACTAGATTTCAGTGCATTCACTTCATTCCATAAAGGTATAAAATAACTGCAACTAAAACTTCATGTCCCCCGCACACCGACAAGCGTCACCCGTCCGTACCTGTCTTCACCCGTCATTTGCACAAAATTAAACGCGGCAAAGACGTGGACTCGGACCGGACTACCCCCCCTCCCCCCCAGCCCCTGCCGCCGCCCCTGGGGTGGCAGCCACCCCACGTCGCAGCAGATGGATTGATATTGCGCGATGCAGGTGGGCAGGCAACGCGATCTTAGAACAAAGGCGATTTATAAAGTCCCACCTTCCGGTTACGTCAGTCTGGCAGTGTCATGAGGGCTTGGGTACTTCTGGTTGACCTGAGAGTGACGTCATCATTTGTAATAGTAAACATAATGTTTTTTTTAAACATCAGAAACGTCATGTTTGGTTTTGTGAATCGATTTGTATAATTATTTTCGTGTATAAAAATGTTTTAGATATACCTTTGGGGCATACCTGGTGGCATAGTAACATGGTGTGTAGTTTATTCAAAACTAGGTTAGTTTTTTTAAAGCATGGGTTTATCACGTTTAATGCAGTTTTTGGTTCAAATAATAAATTTTATTTCAGGTTAACACAGTTTAGATCGCTACAGGTACCTACTCAAATATGATAGTGATTACAAAATCTCTGATTAAAATTTATTTTCTAACAACTTGTCCACATTTTTTACAGCTAAATCTTTCGTAACAACATAATATTAGTACTAAGATTAATAAATCCCCGTCAATTACCATAACTATTCCATTCATCCCTCATTTCCGCTTCATAAAACAAAGACGTCAAAAAAACAAAAGCACAAAATACGTGCGACGGAGCCATCTTTTCCTTCACACCTAATGAAAATGACTGACAAAAATTAATAGCAAAAGTTCCTAACGAGAGTTGAAAAAAGCAAAACACATCCCTCTCTTACACTCCATAAAAACACGACAAAGACACATGTCTCCCCTTATTATCTTCAATTAAGAGGCTCAGATAATGTACCGTGACATACGTTAGACGCGTCCAAACACTGTAGACCTCACATTCGTATCGAGCCCCTCACTATCGGAGCTCATTTAGTTTGGTGTAGTGATTTCAAACACGGGCCCTGTGCGGTCGCGGCGTTGGAATCTTGCTCTTGTGTCACGCTGGCGAAGCGTCACGCCGGCGGCAACGATATTCCGGTTCGTCACGCGCGTGACTGATGGAATCGCGACGGTGACGGATAGGCGGCCGTTACATGTGATTAGTGATTACGGAGTTTCCGTAATCATCGGATATAATGAGACGCGATGGATGTAATCATTCCGCCGCGATACGGGCGGTGAATGACGCGACTCATTTGTTTTTGTCGCAGCGGCAAATATTTGGAGAGTGCGGTCTTTTATTTGGATAGTTCGTCAACGTTTGATTGTATTCCTTATTGTATGTTTAATATAAGATGTTGAAATTCAACCTTCATATAAAAAATATTTTAGTTACTCCAGCTTTTCTACTGATGATAATCTGATGGTGGTATTTATGTTCTCATTTCACAATTTAGTATCATGAGTTTAAAAAGTTACTAATAATAACCAAGTTTTTGGAATATACGAGTATAAAGTAAATTGTATATTAACTGTTAAGTATAGGCATTTAACTCATGTCCACATAGATCGCAAAAAATAGGGGGGTGCGTTTTTGTTTCACTAGGTATAATAATGGTTAATTTTAACCTAAAAAAGAATACATACAACTAGTTGTCATCATCACCTATCAAAATTTCATCACCTGTCCCACCATAAAATGCCCTTTTGATCCCGTACATGCCACACCCCGTATCTATAACTCAACAGGCGAGTTTATCTTTCTCCATTCAATAAAATAAACCCATCATCAGTATAACAAATTCATCAATCAGCCTTATTCAGATGACACCTATTTCTCTCGACTAGTGTTGTTAGAAACCTTTCGGTTACGGATCATAATTAATAGTATCCTATTTCGATTACGTATACTAGTATACCTATTGATTTTGTTAAAATTTCAGATAGTTAGTAACACGAAAATGTTTTACCAAAAGCATGATTTCTCTTGAATAAATTATTGGGTATATTATACTCTTAAAATATACATTGAAATACCAACTTTAATTCAGTGATCTCTGAACAAGAACAGTTTAAAATAACTAACTATCACTTTACATACAACTTAGAACCGAATATAGATATTCGTGTAATAACAACAAACGGACATACTTACCTACATTATTACTAACACAGTACTTAATTGATAGAGAAAGAGACGGAGACGTCCGATAGTTACGGTTACGGTTTACGGATGCCCCCAACAGCCGTACTCGAGACGTCTTGAGAGACATCTATAGCTGTTCTCGACAGTGACGGCTAAGACGTTCCCATCCGTCACGTCTATTCGAGGAGTGACGGATGTGACGGCTGTCATTCTCGGATCTATATCTGGAACTGGATTCTGCGGGAATTATTGGTAATGCCTGAATTATGAGGGGTGGTGATAGACGGGAATTGTGACGTGTTATAGACAGTTATGTTATTGGACAGGCTTCGTGGTGTAGCGACTGATGTGGCGATTGCGTAACGCCATGTTGCGGGCTCGTTTTCAACGCAGGTCAAGTTTGATGTGAACAACAGGATTTGGTGAGTCTTGGTGTTGGTAGGACCATGGCTCTCGTAGTGAATGATTTTCTAGAAAGAGAGAATCTTAGAGATCAGGATTTGTATGCGATCGTGATGTACTTAGTCAGGTCATAAGTATTGTCACACAGTAAAAACTTTTCTTTTAGAATGCTGGCCACAAAAAAGTTTATTGAATTCGAATTTCGAATTGTTCATGAAAATAAAAATGTATACTTTTTAGAATTTTACTCATTTTTAAATATGGAGTGGACGCTTAAAGAAGACTTGTTGACGTGTTGCAGTTATTGCGTTGCATCGTTGCGGTTACGCGCCAATTCAAATTTTTGACATACTGAAAAATTTGAATATAACCAAGAGATTCGTTTATCGTACCATCAAACGGTACAATGAAGACTCTAGTGTAGATGACAGGTCAAGAAGTGGTCGCCCTCGGTCTGTTAGGACTCCAGCAGTGATAAAAGCTGTGAAGGCGCGAATTCAAAGAAATCCCAAACGTAAGCAGAAACTGTTGGCCCTTCAGATGGGATTAAGCAGAACCACGGTGAAAAGGGTGTTAAATGAAGACTTAGGGCTTCGGGCATATCGAAGAAAAACAGGACATCATTTGAATGCTCGTCTAATGGACCTGAGACTGAAGAGATGCCGCGCTTTGTTGAAGCGGTACGCGGGAAAAAAATATCGGGAAATTCTTTTTTCGGATGAAAAAATTTTTACCGTAGAAGAGAGCTACAACAAACAAAATGATAAGGTGTACGCACACAGTAGTGAAGAAGCGAGCAACCGTATTCCGCGTGTCCAACGAGGTCATTTTCCATCCTCGCTCATGGTATGGTTGGGAGTGTCTTATTGGGGCTTAACAGAGGTACATTTTTGTGAGAAAGGTGTAAAAACGAATGCAGTTGTGTATCAAAATACAGTCCTGACGAACCTTGTGGAACCTGTTTCTCATACCATGTTTAATAACAGGCACTGGGTATTCCAACAAGATTCGGCGCCAGCTCATAGAGCGAAGAGCACACAAGACTGGCTGGCGGCGCGTGAAATCGACTTCATCCGGCACGAAGACTGGCCCTCCTCCAGTCCAGATTTGAATCCGCTAGATTACAAGATATGGCAACACTTGGAGGAAAAGGCGTGCTCAAAGCCTCATCCCAATTTGGAGTCACTCAAGACATCCTTGATTAAGGCAGCCGCCGATATTGACATGGACCTCGTTCGTGCTGCGATAGACGACTGGCCGCGCAGATTGAAGGCCTGTATTCAAAATCACGGAGGTCATTTTGAATAAACTTTAGTGTCATAAGAATCTATGTTTTGTTAAGTTCATTTTGGTATATAAATGGTTACATAATTAATAAACTGGTTTCAATTATTTTATATAAAACATGTGACAGAATTTATGACCTGACTAGGTATATTTTCATAGATGCAGGGAGCTTTGAGGGCTTCGTAGATAAATACCCTAGGCGCAAAATGCCCTACATCTAAAAAAGGATGCGCAAAATGCCTTACTCTTCAAAGAACCTAGTCAGGATCTATTTGGTTACAAGGACCACATTTCTATAACAAATCAAACTAAGGTGTTTCTTCCTTATATCGCCTCAAATTAAATAGATTTAAACGGGTCTAATTCGCTCTCAAACAAATATCAAAATATATAAGTTTGACATACCTCGAATTAGAACCGTTTAAATCTAGTTAATATGTTTTCTTTTCGCAAAAGTTTAACAACTTCTTTCGCCACAAATGTTCAGTTTTCAGTAAACATTCGCTCCTACTCCATGACGTAAGCCGCCAGCGGCGCCGGCGTGATGGATCCGTGTCAGTGTCACCTCTACGCGTCTCAGTAATATCATCTTTGACGGATCCCCGATAGAACGCGATTGGGGACGACGTATCGAGTTTATTTGCTCTGTTTTTGTCAATTACGGTTTCAAAGGAAGGCTAGTGAGTTAGTAAGGCATTCTCTGGGCTGGTCCTGCTGCAGTATGCGATGTGACATAGCTGTAGTGTAGCCGGCCAGAGTCGACCGGAGCCAAAGCACAGATAAAAATTTAAAATACAAAAAAAAAACTTATCAGATGTAATGTGCAGTTAGTGTCAGAATTACTGCTTGCTACAAGAAAATGTTGACTTGCAAAATGTTTATTTTTTCGTCTGACAGAAAATGTAAATTATGGGAACGTTTAACTACTTACTTATGAGGCTGACTGTACAATAGAGGACCTTACTGGTAAATAAAAATGTATTCCAGGTAACCTTTGGATGAAGCTAATTGAAATAACCTAACGTTTAAAAATTAACAACAGTAAAGATTAAGTAAAAAAGTTAAGGTCCATCCCTCCAACCTAAAGCTTGAAAATCAAAGCTCAGTTCAAAAGTAACATCTTTTTGTTCAGTTCAAATGCACCTTCCGACCGGACAGTCTGTCTTTTTGTCCGGCAAGTACACAGTGTACAGTATACAGTACGCCAACTCTTTATATTCAACTAGCTATTACCTGCAAATTTGTTCGCATTTTTATATGAAGATCAACTGTTTCTAAAAGCAATTGAAGTCGCGGCATAGAATACCTATTGATACCCTCAGAAAAGGGGCACTCTGTCTATTTTCAAATGAAAGCAAGATGGCAGATCGGCAGTTCGTAGACATTTTGAGGATGTTGGGTGACTTATTGAGTACCAACGCAGCACAACGCGGACGACATCGCTTCGCGTACAATTTCGCTCTTCTTTTGTCCGACTCAACCGTTTGTATTGAGGGTCCACCCTGTACACCCTTTGGTCGCGAGTAACGTTATTTTACTAACATACTGTAACGTACTTCAAAAAAGGCCTACGTAATTATAGATCGATCTGATTACTTAGAAGTAAAATGTAAAAAAATACATTTTAAATGATGCTTTTTATTTCTACAAGATTGCGAAATCAATTACCAGACTGTTTCGTTGCATGTTACACTTCTACCTATATTATCTTGCGGCGCTTCCCCAGCAAGGTTGCCCACGTTAATTCCTTTTGTCTCAACGTTATTTTTTTTTTAACTTTTCAGCAGAAATACCTCCCCTTTTCTGTACGAAAATTTTACATGCTGAATACGTGTTTCTCGGGAATCTTTTAGGATTTGTGAAAAATTGGGCGTCGGCTTCGTGACGATGTGGTCGAAGGTGGCGATGTTTACAACTGGACAGGTGTAAACCTAAGTGGTTACCGGTTACCGCCAAGTCACAGGGTGGACACTCCATAGAAACGGCTGAATCGGACAAAAGACAAGCGAAACTGTATGCGAAGCTATAGCGTCCTCCGTGTTGTACTGCGTTGGTACTCCATAAGTCACCCAATACGCTCAAAATGTCACACAGAATCCCGATCGAGCTATCTCGCTTTAATTTAAATATAGAAAGAGTTCTTCTAGGGTAATCATAGGTGTTTTATGACCAAGGTCACCAGTAGCACCAGTTGTGACGATGTTTTCTCATCGGAAACTCGTCTTCATTTTGGTATCCACGGTTACGTAGGATTCGATCAACAATGTCAGTGCAGCATCCGTGACGCGCGTCTTAGTCGCCTGCTATAATTTAGTCTCTGACTCCATCATATTAAGGAGACGTTCGCCATAAGCTGTCACTGTCAGCTGTCATAAATATGACTATTAGCTATTTAGTCCAGTGGCCGTGTGCCAAATGCCGAGTTGCTTATTAGGCATATTAGGTACGAATATGCAGACGCGGTGGTGGTAGCGGCTGGCGGTGGCATTCCACGCATACATTATTAGAAAAAGAAACAGTTTTAAATCGTTTTATTTATTCAAAGATCACGCTATAATTTTCATGACCAGTGATTTAGGTTAAAAATGTGTGTAAAAAAATAAACGACAATGTTTATTTATTTTATTCGTATAAACAATATTCAGCATTAACAATAACCGACATCAAACAATACCAAATTTAATCAAAATCCGTCCAGCCGTTATGAGACAAAGTCTTAATAAACGTACTTACATTATAAAACGAACTATCAGATTAATCAAAAGAGTTTCTACTACACTTTACCTATAGCTGCACAACAGCTTTATAAGAGTACTCGTTTTACCTGTTAATCTGCTATAAAGGTGAAACAATCAGAATCAGTAGGTAAAAATCAGCCCCTTTGACCAACCACCCGTACATAAGTAGGCACCCGGCGCTATGTAGGGTGTGTGCACAGTGTGCAGTTTTTTAGGGCGAGCGCACACTGAGATCGCGCCTTTACAATCGCGAGCTGACGAGTGCAGACTTCCTCTGCCAAGTAGGGTGGGGGCTTGGTGATAAGCGGCAGCGTGAGCAAGTAAAGTTGTTTTTTAATTATCTGTAGAGTAAGTAACTGTAAACTGTATTGTGTTTGCTGCAAGCTATTTTATGTCTGAACTTAATTTTCTGCGTTATATAATACACTAGCTGTTGCCCGCGACTTCGTCCGCGCGGACTACATTATATCGCGATAAAAGTATTCTATGTCCGTCTCGAAAGTACAATCTATCTCTATACCAAATTTCATCGAAATCGGTTCCGCCGTTTAGCCGTGAAAAGGTAACGAAGAAACAAAAAGAGTTACTTTCAAGTATGGATGAACAGTTGATTGACGCACAGTATGGATGGGGTTGAGAAAGTTCCTAAGAAGTATTCAAATAATCCAAAAAATATTCAAACATGTCAAAGTTCTACCTTGTCTATGTTCCGTGTTAATACGGATTTCGAATTAAATCTGATGACAATATTTTGCAACCTTTTTTTTATAATTTTAGGGGTTGTATATTAAAAAACGATGAAATACATGTAAATCTTTCAAATAATATAAATGCCAAGTTTGAAGTAGATTTGACCAAGGAATCAGGTTGTCCCATATAACATTTTCCCCCTTTTTCACCCTCTTAGAGGTAGAATTTCGGAAAATCCTTTCTTATCGGATGTCTACGTCATACAAAGAACACACCCTCCAAGTTTCAGGTTTCTACAATCAGCGGTTGGTCCGTTAGTAATTCAAGACATCGACCTCGACTTCGACATCCACCATCTTCTACCAAAATACCCTTTTTATACAAAAATCTTCCATTTTATAACAAATTCTACCATTTTCTCCCAAAACCTACCATTTCCTACATTTTTTATCATGTACAATTTTTTATCATAATCTCTCAAAAGCTTCCATTTACTAAAATCTATCAGGCTACCAGAATCTATCAAAGGCTACCATTTCCTACTAAAATCTACCATTTTCTACCAAAATGTACAATTTTCTACCATAATCTACCATTTCCTACTTAAATCTACAATTTTCTACGACAACCTACCTTTTCTTTCGGAATCTTTTATTTTCTACCATTTCCTACCGAAATCTACTCAACACCTACAACAGTCTACCATTTCCTACCAAAATCTACCATTTTCTATATAAATCTACCATATAAACGAAAATCTACCATTTACTTTCTGTTTTTACTTTTTTCTATCAAAAGCTACCATTCATTACCAAAATCTACCGCTATTACCGAAATCTACCATTTCTTTCTAAAACTACCATTTTCTACCAAAAGCTACCATTTCCTTTCAAAATCTACCATTTTTACCAAAAATCTACCATTTCCTACCGATATTACCATTTCCTACTTAAATCTACCAATCCCTAGAACAATCTACCATTTCCTACCTAAATCTATCATATTCTACCAAAATCTACCATTTTCCTGCCTATATTTTAGGGATTGATGTTAAAACACGCGGAAACAGGTGCTAAATTAATTTTTAAAGAATTTTATTCGAACTTTGTAGTTGATCAGACCAAGAAAACACGTTGTTGTATACAAATTTACAACCCCTTTTTACCCCCTTAGTGGTTGAACTTTAAAAAGATTCTTTCTTAGTGCACACCTACGTCACTAAGAAATATTTGTGAAAAAACATAATTTCGAAATAAATCTGACGAAAAATATTTTCCGACCCCCTTTTATCTCTTAAGGGATTGAATATTCAAAAACTATGAACCACGTGTTCAATTATATCGTTTAAAGAATATAACTGCCAAGTTTGAAGTTGATCAAACCAAGAAAACACGTTGCTCCATACAAACTTTGCAACCCCTTTTCACCCCCTTAGAGGTTGAATTTTCAAAAATCCTTTCTTAGTGCACACCTACGTCACTTAAGAAATATTTGTGTAAAATTTCAATGTCGAACTCAATCGGATGTAAAATATTTTGCAACCCCTTTTCACCCTCTTAGGTATTGAATTTTCAAAAATCCTTTAACCCCTTTTCACCCCTTTAGGGGTTGAATTTAAAAATCATATTGAAGTGCACTCCTATGTCACTTATGGCATAATTGAGCCAAATTTAAATTATGAACTAAATCGGATGAAAATATGTAAATCTGACGAAAAATATTTTTCGACCCCCTTTTATCTCTTAAGGGATTGAATATTCAAAAACTATGAACCACGTGTTCAATTATATCGTTTAAAGAATATAACTGCCAAGTTTGAAGTTGATCAAACCAAGAAAACACGTTGCTCCATACAAACTTTGCAACCCCTTTTCACCCCCTTAGAGGTTGAATTTTCAAAAATCCTTTCTTAGTGCACACCTACGTCACTTAAGAAATATTTGTGTAAAATTTCAATGTCGAACTCAATCGGATGTAAAATATTTTGCAACCCCTTTTCACCCTCTTAGGTATTGAATTTTCAAAAATCCTTTAACCCCTTTTCACCCCTTTAGGGGTTGAATTTAAAAATCATATTGAAGTGCACTCCTATGTCACTTATGGCATAATTGAGCCAAATTTAAATTATGAACTAAATCGGATGAAAATATGTTGCAACCCCTTATTCTCAATTTAGGGGTTGAATATTCAAAAACGATGAAACACGTGTTTAATTAAATCTTTCAAAAAATATAAATGCCAAGTTTGAAGTTGATCGGACTAAGAAAACACGTTGCTCCATACAAACTTTGTAACCCCTTTTCACCCCTTTAGGGGTTGAATTTTCAAAAATCCTTTCTTATTGCTCGCCTACGTCACATAAGGAATATTTGTGCAAAATTTCATGGTTCTAGACCCAGCGGTTTCGGCTGTGCGTTGATCGATCAGTCAGTCAGTCAGTCAGTCAGTCAGTCAGTCAATCAGTCAGTCAGTTTTGGCTTTTATATATATAGATTTGATATTATTTTCTACAAGATTGATTTTATTCTTGTTTGGATTTACATTAAGTTCTAGAACCAATACAGTCATTTATGTTGAAGAATGCGTTCTTATAGTCACTTGTTTTTAATTTGGTATTTTTATTGGGAAGTTCATACCAGTAAACCACGTTCTAAAGCCGGATGTATTATAGGTAATTGTTTCAACAACACATCAAAACTGCCACGTCTCTGAGCTGGACCTATACAGTAAAAGTAAATTTCAGATTATTTTGTACATTGCTTTAAAAACGCTATCTCCGCCTCTCTTCTCACCAGTTTCCACGCACCCGTAATTCGGCAACACTAACAATTTCCAGGCGAAATAAGCGAATTAAAAACGCCTCAAAGCCCGTTCGCAAAGAAACGCTGCACACACCGGCGCTAGCTTTATTTTTAGCTATTTACGTAGGGGGATGCAGGGTTTAAAATATACAATTATGGTGACAGTAGGTCAACTCTATTCAAATAACCGGGGAACATACATTTAAAAAAAAGATTACGATGAACTGAGAACCTCCTCCCTTTTTGAAGTCAGATAATAAATAAGCTATACTTCTTATTGGATTTTCAATTATTTTGTGCGGTTTTAAGCTGCTGTGGTGACATGTTTTAACTTTCAAATAAGTTTGTCTATTTTTGGATATATACAATACATATACCCAGCGTTCACATGAGTGGGGATGATTCCACTCAAGTTCTGAGTGGGGTGGATTGGATTTTCCAGCCGCCATCATCCCCACTAAGAATTTCAGTAATATTATTTATTATTGTTTGTTTTTTGAATGAAATTGTACCAGCCTCTAGTGTCAGAGTTTACCAGGCACCCAAAGGCTTCTGACATGGCTTAACGACTAACAATCGATAAAAACCGGTATACTGACGGCACGTGTCCTGCGAAGCACAGAGTGACGGGAAACCACACATAACTTATGAAAAGTCATTGGTGTGGGACCGAGAATCCAATCCGGTATTGTTGGATTGTAAAGCGCACAAGTTACCGCTCGGCCACCATCAATTATAATATTAGTAGAATTACATTTTGTAAGAGGTATACACTCTTTCACTCCGTTGCTTATCCCAGGTATCCCTACCGAACCTTACCGCAAAAAGGAAAAAGGCGCGACATCGTACAGAAAACAGTAAAGTACAGACATGAGCTACTGCGTGTGCGTGTAGTGTGTCGCAAGGAAAGGGGTGCAAGGAGGGTGAGTGACGGCCGGACGGGCTTTGAACCAGTGGCCAGTTACACGTACTTTATAATGAGGCGGTATCTGAGACTTTTTTAGCTGTGACAAGTGCAGCTCCGGAAATGAGCTTTGCTCGTGTGCTTTTTTTACAATCATGCTCGTTTTTATTTTTGGCTACGCTCACGGTGGTACATTTTTTTATCAATTTCAAAAGATAGGTTGTGACCAAATCCATTTATGTATTTACTTTAAATAATTATTTATTTCTTTGTTGGCATACAAATGAAATATTATTCGAAATGTTACATTTACTTATATTAAAGTTTTTGCGTGAATATTGTTTTTTTTAATGATTTATCAGGTAATGTAAGGCACTGAGAGCGACAATAAGAGCGTCACAATCAGATAAATAGGTCACAACGCAAACAAACAGTCATCAATCTAATAGAACTGCACCCTCATTAGACACAATTGCTAATTGCGCAGTCAAATCGAACCTAACTTCATTACATTCTTCTGCTAATTCCACTTCCGATATCTTCAGCTGGTAACGTCGCAACGTAAACCCACCCCCAAAGGAACAAGGTTTAATTTTCCTTACACATCAGAAGAGGGATGAACAGTTATGCAAGCGATTCATTCCGATCACGTGCAAGCCTGGAGGCTAATTAAAAATCGGACGATTTTTGTTCCTGGCTGTACATTTTGCCCCATCTCACCCTATGCTTATAAAGTGCTTGATAAAATGTAGTTTTCGTTTAGGCATATTAACTTGGCGGGTTCTTTCGTGTTTTTTTTTATCGCGAATAGGCAAGTATTGACTACAGTCTCACCTGGTGGTCGTCTGATAAGCCGATCGCGAAGTGTATGGCAGGCAAAGCTTTGTGTGAAGCACCAGATTCTGAGTTTGTGTGTTTGTTGTACCATGGTCTTCAAGTTCCTGAATTTCAGTTACAGGGAGTCTTAGTTAAGGGTCAGAATCTAAGTTAATATGATCGTGACGTAAACGATTTCTAATCGGGCGTTTCATATCATTGAAATTTATCGGCACTAAATGTTTTTCTTTCTTTCTTTCTTCACTATTCGGCTGTTCAGAAACACTCCCACATTATAAATTCCCAGAAGCCCCGGAGCGTGTTCCACCTGCCCCGTCACGACAACATCGCCACTCACAAAAAACGATGATGTATGTTCACTCTGCCCAAAAGAACTGGATAAATAAAATATCCAGTAAACTCCGACCTGCCTACACAACAACAACTTGTACATATTTCTTTACTATTACATCCCCCCCCTCTCCACCCCTCTCTCCCCCGTCCTGAGCTCATGCTTACAAACTGTCGCATTACCGGTCATCTCTTGCGAGAGAATACCAAGTTTTCTTCGAATACTCAAACGAAAACCTACCTTCGTTCTTCGCAACAGAGCCCCGGCTGCTGAAAAGAATAAATTTGTTCCCCAAGCTCCGGGATCTAAATTGAACTTTATTCAGTTGAGTGTAAGGCAGTGTTTCGGAAGTTAGTAAGTCAGCGAGGTAATGATGATTCTAAGCTAATGCCATAAGGAAATAAGCGGAAAGGCTCCTACGGAATTGTTTACTATTGAAGGCAGAGGAACGAAAACACCGCGAGCTGTAAATAGGTCCTACATAAATATACAGTATTTTGTTATTGTTTAAGGTCGAAAGTAAAATACAGGTATTTTTCCACAAAGAAAAGGTCTCGTCTGAAAATTATCCCAACATCTAATTTTCTCCCAGGGTCATAGTCTGCACTAGGTTATAGGTTATATTTTACTATATCTTTGCTTATTTTTACTTATTACTGTATATATTTTATGTGGAGCAGAATGAAGCTTAATTTAGTAAAGTATCAAAAAACAAACACTAACACACCTTTAAACAGGTTTTCAACGAATCAATTTCAACCTTAATATCTAACACCGATGCCCTATAAAGGCAGTACATGACAATGCACTATAAGGCGCGGGTCACACTACCGTCCGTATTGAGCGACCAATCGGCTAGAGTGAAAAGTGCCATAAGTGGCGCGGAATGGCCAAAGAATGGGTAGGTGAGAGAGGTAGCATCTCAGAGGCAATGTGCCGCATCGGAACGGTGGACTCTTACTATAAAGTGCTGTGTTATCGTCAATACAGTAAATACTTGAAGTGGGGTTTTAGATTCTGAACGTAGCTTGAAGGTTGTCTGCATGAGCGTTGTAACTCCTCGAGTGAGACGCGTATAGTTTAAACAAAAAATCCGACACGCCCTAGAAGTGACAAAACGGCCCATTATTACTAAATCTTGTCGTTGCTGTTTAAATTAAGGAGTTGTCTATTATATTAAATCTTTTAAAAAAATTACAAACGGCCAGTTTTGTCAGTTGAACTGTTCCGGGTTGAAACGTTTTTCAACGCTTGCATTTATAGAATTCTTCGATACAATGAAACGTAAATAGGGATCAAGATCTTTTCAATCCGTGGACAAGAAGATGTTATTTCGTCGTCAGACAAAAAATAAACAATTGAAAATAATTTTCAGTCTTTTAAGACATTTTAAGTACCATACTTTAAAGTCACTCCAATTGAAGATAAAAACTGCACTGTTCCAGTATGAACAGTAACTTATTATAATACTACACAATTTCCTGTATTCCAACGAGACCAATCTGCCTGAGTGAGAACTGCCATAAACGGAAACTGTTAACACTAAGAACTGAATTACGAAACGGAACAGAAAGAGAATGGAGTCGCCTTGCCATGCGTAGGTAAAATAGGCACGTCTTCTCTGTAGCGCTCCTTCTGTACGCTCGTTTACTCTATGGCTTTTCGGATTTATTTCCCATTGTTTCGTTCGTTTCGGTATTGTTCTCTGGGTCAACGACTTGTTTATAGCGATTAGTTTAGTAAGGAAGTTTAGGTTGAGATTACACTTATTATACAACCTGATTAGATTATGGTGAATTTCGAATTTGATTGGACGTCGATTTTTCCTTTAATTGGGTGGGTTATAATGTATATGTTTTTCAATATTTACTAGTTAAGCTCAAGGTTACCTGAAAAAGGCACTTGTAAAGGGCCTATTATTTTTTGTTGGAATTTTGTAGCTAATAGATGTAAAAGAAAATACAAACATGTTTTAGAGCCACTGTATTGCCCTTAAGTATTTGAAGAATTATAAAAACAACTTGTTCTTGTAAAACAACTGCATTCAGTAACATGAGTAGCTGAACTAAAATGTCCGATCTACAACCATTAGCGGACAGACGGACAACCAATAGCTATTAAGATATCAATCAAATGCGCTCGCCGTTGGAGCAGGCCGACATAATAAAATTAGCATCGGAATGGTCACCTTTCGTTCCCGTAAGATCACGGTGCTGAAGGCTATGGGACAATTCATAAGAGACAGCGTGAGCGGGTTAAACTTAAAAAAAAAACTGGCTTCACATGCAAAAAAGTAAAATGAGACAAATGTAGATATAGGTAAGTATGTGACAATTTATTGAGAAACGAATAACAGTTAGGAAAAAACGAGATAGCAGCCTAGGCTACTACTGGGAAAGAGTGTGACTTACGACTAGTCACAGCGCACTTACACTGAAATGAAGTGAGACAAAATTGAATCAGACTTCCCAAACACTTTAAGGTACCGTACTAAAAAAAAAAAAAAAAAAATGGATTAGGGCCTTTTATCATAAGCATTAATCAACCACTGATTTATTTGAAACCGGTGCCGAGCCACTCCAATAGCAATTTATTCAAATCGCTACCGCTCAGCCCGTGCACCACACAACTGTCAACATACAATGACCCTTAAGATAACTACAATGTCAGTATTTTCGAACAATTTAAAGGCAATACTTTGCTACTGTTGTGTAGGCAGCCTTGGTTAAGAGTAGTACGACAGCTACTGAACTGTCTTCAATACGAAATCACCGAGGTAATTAAGAATATTATAATATAAGCACATTAATTATACATTGCGGGTTAATATTCATATTAATTTATTATTCTGTTTCCACATGTGCATCATGTTAAGTCTTAAGATAATTTAGTTTAGAATCTTATAACATGGAGCGCTGATGGGCGCTACAGATTTTTTATATGAGGGTAGGACACATTAATTAACAGATATTAAACAAAAAGAAAGGCAAGGGAGAGCAAAATAAAGTGAAATACTTTTAAGATTTATATTTATCGTCGGAGAAGTCTTGTTTAGAAGTTCTTGTTTAGCATTTTCCGATGAGATGATTTTTTAATTTGTCTAAAAAGGTAGTTTCAATTGAAATTGTATTTAAATATTGAGGTAGATTGTTATATATTTTAATAGACATAACTATATAGCAAGTATACACTTAAATGCGTCGTTGGCTAGGTAGGTCATAGGTAAGAACTTTGTCTACTTACTTAGTAATACGTTACGGGCGCATACATTGACCGGAAACTATATACACCGAAACTTTCAGCAAACACTGTGGATCCACAAAAAATATTTGTCCTTAACGGGAATCGAACTCGCCACCGCACGCGCCATAATCCGCCCATCACCAACTAACGCCATAGAAGCCGTCGAAATAACAAAACTTGTACAACCTTTATCATCGGATCTCCATTTCCTCTAATAATCGTTAACGAGCCATCATCTACTATCATATCATTGCATCGACCCCACCTCCGACAAATCAGACAAAGTATAAGAATCCGCCTCCGCGCCCATTAATGTGAATGATTTATAATTATAACAATAATATATGAATGTGAAACTAACTGGCGTGTACTAAATTACAAAATATCGTTTACTATAAGTTATTGGGGCCTGTGTATGATTTATTGACCCTGACCTCTAGGTAGGCATGGTCTTCTTTGCCAGCTATCTTTGACTGACTTTGTAGCGAGTTGCTTTTATAGCCTAGCGGTGATAGCCTAGTGGGAGAACGGCCGCCTGTCAAGCAGAAGCTAGTGAGTTCAAATCCCATTGCGGGCACAGGCTTTTTGATAGTACTCGTAGCCCTACTTAGTGCACAGTAGGTCTGTGACATTCATCAGAATTTGTTCAGCCGTTACGGGACAGAGTGTTAACAAACACGCGTTTTATACAAACTTTTTGTTTTTTATTAAGTGCATAAAACTACCACATAAAAAAGGTAAAATAAACATAAATTTCCAACACTTATAAAAAAATTACAGTAATAATAATAGATACTGCCTTCCGTATGTACCTACTAGCGCCATCTAGTTCATTTTCTCGGAAGTAATATTCCCCTATCAGTAAGTGATAACAAAATACCCCTACCTATTCCGTGTCGTTAACTTTTCCTCAAAGGTTCTCAGGCTGTGGTTGAATACTTGTGATGTAGACGCCATTTGAAAACTGCAGGATAAAAATATTGAGTGTAATTTCATGTTATTTCTATTAAATGTATACCGTCATCTTTATCTCAGCTATAAAAGTTAAGATCCATGCACTGCCCTAGGCCCAATACTTACGATATACTAACTTCTTATCTGTACTTCATAAGGCGGTCAGTCCACTACATAGGCTAAGTGAAAGCTATCTCGAGATACGATACCGCTCATAAATCCCGTAGCGGCGCTCGCGGCACGCTGTCTATCTGTGGCGTAACTGAGAGCGAGCCTGGATCCAGACACTGGGGCTGCCAGATGTAAATCTTCTTTAAATATTACCTTTTTCTTAAAAAAAAAACAATAATCTTGTTATTATATTATTTATTAGGAAAAAAATAGATAATTCATAGAAACAGGGGGTTACGTTACGTCAATCCATATTCAAAACGATAAAATAAAAGTATGCAGCCAAACCTCCTGCGGAAATTTAGTTTTAAAGCGAAACAATGACTAAACTTTAACATTATTAATAGAACAATTTACCTACTGTTTACAGGAAGAGTTTTGTGAAAATATCTACTCGTATTCATTTTGAAATTATGAGGTCATACAAATACTACTTAAACGACAATATAGTAATAAAATTACACAAATAATGTAACTAGCCACAGAGGTACAAACAGTTGGTTTTGATTTACTGTAACTCAAAAACAAAACCTGGCAACACTCAATATCTGCCCATCTCGATCCCATCGCCACAGTGCAGTGAAAGATTGGAGATCAGACGTTTAATTTCATTCTATATCGCATTGTGTCATGGTTCTTGATTCACGACAGGCTATCTGCTCTCAATTATCTAGGTTTAGCTGTATGTTGCGAAATGGCTGGGAACGGTGGATAATGTTTTGGTGACTTACAATTTGAAACGGATTAAAAGTGAACTTTACCTATACTTATATTAGAAAAGAGGAAAGATTTGATTGTTTGTTTGCAATGAATAAGCTCCGAAACTACTGAATCGATTTGAAATATTCTTTCACTGTTGGGAAGCTACACTATATCCTCGGATGAGAGGCTACTTTTTATCCCGTAAAAATTAGCAGTTCCCGCGGGATAGTCGTTAACGCTGATGAAACCGCGAGGCGCTTCTAGTATCATAATAATGTTATTTTGTATTTAACTGAGCTACTTATTACTAACTAATAATACTTTAAAGGTGTTTAATTTGTCCTGAAATTCGCCAACTGTTCAAAGTAACCCATTATTAAAATATTCCAATAGATACGTAGTATTGATAGAAATAATATTTCCTCTTTCTTTGTATATTTTTTTTTTTTATGCTGGTGATTTTTGTTGTTCTCGAATTATAGATGGTTGAACTAACCATACCCACTCTTTGGTAAAATAATGGAGAAACTGAGAGTTATATAAAACATATGTAAAGTACAGACACATCAATCAAACATCCAATAACAAACTATTATCTGACCGGTGACTAAATAGTCGAGAAATCTAAAAAATTCACAGATCGCCAACAATTTATATTCAGCTCTCAGTAAACAGACCGGACATTAACACACTCAGATAGTTTCACCTCCCAATATTTTGCGCTATAAACTTTCCTAATCCTATAATAGCGTCATTAAAACATAAATATCTCCCAAACAACCTATAAAACTTAAAAAAAAAGGAATCAAGAGAATTTTCACTGCGTTTGTCAATTTATCTATTGCAATAACTCTTGAAAGATTTAATAATCATAGATAACTCGTTCGTGACTTGTGTCAGTAGGTATTTTAATTATACAAAGTAGTAGCGGGACGAGCAAATCATTTGCCTGATGGTAAGTGCCACCTATGAAAACATATCAGGGACTAACTGAAAAATCCATTTGGAAACGTGACACTTCGGGGCATTGTTATCATATTGTAAGAATGTTTATGTACCTATTAGTTTGTACTAGGTCGGAAAAAGTAGCATTTGATAGGTATATAATAAGGCTTTACTGGTTAACTTTATTTACACATTTGATTCTATCTTTGTTGTGAAATAAGAATCATTGAATAGATGACCATATAAAATATGTTATGAATATTCATGTAGATAGATCGAACACCATGTGCGAGCAACGTTGCCGCGAACAGTTAGTAAAAACATACATATTATCTTCCAAACAAACTATAAAACTGTACAAAAAAAAAACTAAACAAAAGAATTTCCACAGCGTCTCTCAATCGTCGCATAAATCCAGGGGTCTCTAATCACAAATCAACGGCTTTTCCGTTTGTAACACGCACACAAATAACAGATGTCGACAACCTTTAAGATTAACACGTGAGCCGATTTATTTTGTGCCGGAAAATCAGCTGAATGTCTCGCAAGATAGACGATTTGTTATATATTATTACACGTGTTTGGTAATGTGTTTGATGTTTTATTGTTGGTCCTAAGGAAAATCGTGGTGTTGTATTAAGTTAAAGTTTCCACTTTTATTTATTACGTGGCAAAGCTAAAACATGGTTCAACGAAGTATTCTTAAAACATAGCGTCGTAAAAATCCATAACAATGTAGTTATAATTATTTTTTCAAACAAGTAATATTACTACTCTCCTTCTTCATTACTTTATGGGGAATAGTAAACTAGTAAAATTTTTATACTATTAACGTCTAATACCATCTCCACCAGCATCCACAAAACCTGCCAATTACGAATAAACGCCACATTCTATAAAAAAATAAAAATAAAAATAAATGTTGAGCGTCCCTACCGTAGATCAAGATGTGTGCGTTACCGTGCGCTCGCGCAGGCGAGTTGACAGATTTATGTGGGACGGCCGCGATCATCCCCCCTCCCTGCCTCACCCCCCGCTCCCCAGGCCCGTCATTATGTTGGGGCGATTGCGTGTCCGATTAGATAATTAACGCTTGGCGTCGGACTGCTAGTGGACGGAGGGCTTTAAGTTTTTGAAGTCGGTTTGTTACATGGTCGGGTTGAACATGGTTGGGAGTTAATTAGACCGTTTGATAGACATTTTGTTGTCTCTTAGAAAATAATTACAAAATTCATTGTTTTGAAAGCTAGATCAATTTAGCCAATTCGGAAATGTTTTGCCATAAGTGTTGTATTTTGAGGTTCGTTATGGTTTTTTGTACTCACAACTTTTTAGTTTGTGAGAACATTATATTACTAGTCTGAAAGGTCTGAAATTCTGCGGTGGATACCTACGCCATACACTAATGGTAAGTTGAATAGCAAAAACGGTTACGTAACAGTAACAGTCTTATCACAAAAGTTTAGACCAGAGTTAAACAGATGTTTCAAATATCGTTCAAAATCGACGTCTATCACTTACGTTATCTTACTCAATTCTGGCGTTCCTATTATTTCACTTGTGAATTTGTTTTTGAGTTTGAAAAGCGAGAGTTAGACGACGATTTGTGGAGAAAATATTTAGACACATCTGTTCAACTCTAGTTTAAATCTTTCGTAGTAAGACCGTAAAAGTCTATATTAACATGCGGAGGTATGCCGCTTAGTTTCAGGTAAACGACTTAGAAAAAAACGTTAATCAGTTGCATTAAAAAAATGCTATCTTAACAATATTTACTTAATATGAATTTTTTTTTAAAAGACGAAATCTCAATTCTAGCATCAAAATAAATTTTACAAGTTATTTACAATAACTAACCTGAACATATCACAAACTGCACCGCCGAAGTCATAAAGGCCGTTTCACACGGAAAACGTTAACGCGCCGGGTTCTAAATAACACTAAATAGGCAATACATCCCGAGTCTTATCTAAGGCCATATTCGTACAGGGCGTTAAAATGAACGGCAAAAGTAGCCGTCTGTGGTTGTTTATAAACTAAATCTTATGTGATAATTTCCAAGCCGGTACCTATGTACCTCTATATAGTGTTTTTGATGATAGTTATATATTTCGTTTGAAACAGAAACTATGATGTTATCAATAACAACAACTGATGTGTCCATTCATTTCATCAAAAAGCACGTGGTAACCTTTTTCTTTCAAAATAATGCTTTAGGTAACTCAGAAATATGTAAATAGACATCAGAATCTGATTTTAGCTATAAAATGCAGAAAAAATGATGATTCCCAGACAGTGCCATACTGAGCTAAGCTTGACCGGTCTTTAGGTACGGTAAAATGTGATTGCCTTTCATCTTGTATAAAATAATATGTTCATGTAACATCTATCGACACGGCGCAATAACGACGACCATTTTACATATCCATGGAATTACACGGTAATGATATACGAGGAGCATCCCTCACCGCGGCCGGACTACACGACACTAGCCCGTAAATCTGGCTCAGCGCGTCACTCGTACAAATCATCGTAAATACGTCTGCACAAGACATTAATCATTCGAAATAAGAAGTGCCCACGGCCACGCGATTGGCCGCGGCCAAACGAACAATTATTCAAACGCCGCGCGGCGATTGGTCCGCGGCGCATCGGTTTTTTAACTGACAGCTTGATGGAAACGACCCTTCGACTCGTGCGCAGCCTCTCATTGTTGTGTGTATGTGTGATGTGATGGTATCAATCGACGTCGATCGTGAATATATAGCCGTTTTTGTTGATTCATTGCTGAGATATGGAGGTGGCATTGAGAAACTGCTCACAATATGGCTGCCAGCCCTTTCTATATCATTAAACTGTAGTGAGTTATGGGACGTTTTAACGATCAATATCCTATTTCTAATGGCGGGAGGAATTGAGATCTCATTAGTGTGTTTCTGGTTGTGATTCACACAGTAAGTACTTTATAAAAGGCGAAGTAGGAATTTGAGATCTCATCAGTGCGACTTAATAAACGTCAGGATTGCCTATCGATACTTTTTCGACAATTTATTGGATCTGTATTTGTATCATATCGATCGACACCCGGATGTAGATAACCCTGATCGAGACGGGAAAATGGCCGCGCAAGTGTCCTGCTCTCTGATTGGCTGACGAGTTCGTTATAGAATAGTGGAATAGAAGTAGAAAATTCATGAGAATGTCTCCTGAGAGTATGATACGTCACAGTGGAGGTAGCTATCAGAAGAACAAATTCATTTACTTCTTTCATTTAGTTCAAAGTAAATTCAAAGAGTACAAACAATTTTATCGAACAAAAATTTTAAAATCTAATATTAATGTATTATGGGCATAAGAGATCTTTCATGAAAGATCACTAACTAACATGAAAGAAAAAAAAACTATCGCCGGATTTGAATGATATAAGCAAAACAGGCGTTGCCTGTTCTGACTTGCAGCCATCTTATGCCTGATCTAAGACAATGTCAAATTAAATCTATATATAAATATAACGTTCAAGGCGAAACCAAATAAAATATTGTCAATAAAAAATATTTCCGTAAATTTTCCTATAAAAGTAAGTTAGGTATTAAGTAAGTAAATATAATTAAGTACAAGATAAAAAAGTATCATTGACTAAGTACTTACAATAAATATAGGTACTTTATTTGCAGCACAAATAAATAGCCACAATAAAAAATATAGTGTAGATTGATACTACATAATAGACAATCTAATAAATAGACCCTATTATTTCCTTATCAGCTAACAAATTGCAATAATTATTTTGGTATCAAGTCCGCAATAAATCACGAATTACTCCTAGCCTGTAATTACTTGCATCACGCTAAAGCACAGAACACCTGCCGCACTATTGCATTAGCGTCCAAGTTGGTTTACTGTGCAATATTTCACTGTGGCGTGCGCAAGCGCAGCCGCCTGCCAGCATCTGTCACCAGCCATTACCTTTTTATGTACAGTTTACGAGCAACTTTACTACATCGTACAAATGGAGACAGTAACTCAAGTTTTGAAGTTCACAACAGGCAAAAATGTACTCACAGACTCACACAGTGTCTTATAAATGACTACTACAAGACGGTTATAAGTCCGCTGCATGTGTGCGTGTAAGCAAAGGTTGTGCGGAGTTGTGATACTGCTCGTGTATATTATATACTAACTTTACAGCTTTACAAACCGCCCATCCTCAAGTGAAAATATTTAAACTCTAATAAATTTTTATTGCCTAAAATATACGATAATAGTTTTATGTTAAAAGTGACTTTATCAGGGCTCGTCGGAGCTTTTAACTGTCGGCTCCTTTGATCTTTAACGCAATTTTAATTGTTTCATGTGTGGTTAGTTAAGTGGCTGTTATTGTCACTCTCCATTTATATTATTTACTTTGATATATTGGGGCTCTTTACTGGTAGATGTAAAGAGTATTTATTACCGCCTATCATTAAAAAAAGTTACATAATTATGCAACATTATTATTATACTCGTAGTCATTCATTATAATCTGCCGAACTCACCCCCGGTTTCTAGAACGCTAGTTGGCTTTGACAGTAGATTAAAACTATCTTTGTCTCTATCTAACACTAAACAAATGACAAGGATGGCAATAGAATTAATCTGTTGTCAACGTTGACTGACGTTTCAGAAACTGGGGGTCAGTCTCATATTATGTCAATAATTGCCTTTAATTAGAATATAATCGTTATTTCTAATGTTGGGAAGTTTAATTCTAACTAGCATTAATTGTGGTGTCCGAGTGCTGTAGAATAAATAGTAACAAATACCTTGGCACAGAATCTTCGCACCTTCAGGGGTTGAAAAATATCAACACGATATCTTACCTGTAACAAATAGAAAGAAAATTAATATAATAACGTAGTATTAGCATTTTATTGAGAATGTATGGTGAATTAAAGCAGTTTGAAAGCAAGTATTTTTCTATAACTTAGTTACTTTATAACTCGAATAAGTACAAAATAATGTTACGTTTCATAAAAAATCATTCATACATAACTAATTACAGAAATGACAGCAACGAAAATTTTCAGGCAAACTACAATACAGAAACAGTTTAATTTTGCACAATAATAATTAAAGGGCTCTTATACCTACTTATATTGTATACTTCCATAATGAATAAAAAAAGATTCTACCTTCGTGAGTCATTGTCACAGTATGCAGTAGACCTAAAAATGTAATTAGATCCACTGCGGCGGAAACAGACGCGAATTGTTTAAGACATGCGCTGTACTGTCTCGGTTTTAGTGCACTGTGACAAGCAAATTTTAGGCGACATGAAATTTTAGTATACAGTAATGTTAGGCGATCCCAAATTTTAGTGAATACTTACTGACAGTGCTACAGTTAGTCTGTTTTAATGAATACAAGCAACTTTCATTAAGACAATGTCAGACAAATAATTAAATCTATGCAAAATTTTTTTCCTGTGCGCTTTTGTATCAGCTTCAATTCTTTAAAAAAGTCCATCGGTGTAAGTAAAATATAAATATTCTAAATTAGATTGTAAATATGTTTTTTTATCGTAAGGTTAAAATATTTAATTGTCCTTTGATATTATGTTACTTTTTTCAACACGGATAGTTCTTTTTTATCTATAAATAAATAAGCCACCTTTATTGAAGTTTATTTGTTTTATTCTGAGATGCGGTTCATACACAATAGAGCGCTGTAGTCCAGAGGCTACTTTATACTCGTAATGTTAAAAAAAACGTATTTAAACCACTCTACAATATTACCTCAAAGACAATAGGTATATATTTTTAAATTTATATATTTGTTTATTTTAATGTTACAGTTATAGTTGAAATACATATGACCTCATTATAACGAAACTTAACCATCGCGTCTGTCCCACAGTTACAATTAAAGGCACGTCAGTGTGTCTGTCACAGGCGAGCTTAAGTTTCAGTGACATACTGGAGGCTTCGCTGCACTGTGCCATTTCAGCTTCAGACAGTGAGCAATTAAGGATATGTTGTTTTATGAAACTCGCCTTTGCTGGATTTCTTCCACTGTGTATAATAATATTAATAATCCGACAAAATAAAACAGTATCTAGGTTTAAAGATTAAGGCCAGGTTGTACTAAGCTGGTTATACTGGTGATACAGGCAAATGGCCGCGAGCGATTGAACTGCTAGTTTTTGAATGTTTTTATTAATTGGAAAAGAGTGAAAACGAAATTAGAAAAGATATGTTCCCAATAGCTTCCTATATAAAAAGCCCCGTTTATTGGTATAACTTTTACCTGGTTTTACGATGGAATCTGTTAGTAGGTGACAAGATAAGATGCGATTTAGTGTAATTTTTAGCCAATCCATGTCAAGCCAATTATTCGTAATCGCGTTTCTGTCTTCCCAATCGTCTTCATTGCATGATCAATTTTAAAAAGGGATTTATTTTCATTCATAATTGTAGTATGTTAATTGGTTTCGTGAGCTTAAAAATCTTCTAAATTGAGTAAAACCTCGTCTTAAGCGATCTCTACGTTTATTGATCTCTACGTGATTAAAAATATTACCTATAAGTATTCATTTGTCTGCTCTAATACGAATAGACATTAAATTTAAGAAAATTATGAAAAGTGTGTACAGAACTGGTTTTCATTTTATAATATCAAAAGAAACTTAATCGTTACGCTAATTATTATTAATGATTTCACAAACTACTTATACCTATCTAATTTTAAATGCAAATCACAATAAACAAGTATGTCAAATCCAGCGTTCTACTATGACAGACGAAATCTTACTTCAGTAGACAAATACCCATTAAAAACCCCATTAAAATACCTTTTTACCATAAAGCCCACTCAGATATCTCACAACAACATCAAAAACACTCCATCACGACATATTTAAGGTTTTTTAATCACGTCTAGAACAATAAACTCTAAAATTAGACAATTTAATGCGATTTTACGATACATAATAACTGTTCAACAAACATTTAGACACTTATATTGTTTAATATATCGCGTAGGCGCCGCATGAATATTTATATTAAAACACAATAAT
Organism: Hylaea fasciaria; assembly: GCA_905147375.1. Taxonomy (NCBI): domain Eukaryota; kingdom Metazoa; phylum Arthropoda; class Insecta; order Lepidoptera; family Geometridae; genus Hylaea; species Hylaea fasciaria. Next base: position 12,813,103 of record LR990194.1, read on the forward strand.
TAATTAGTAATTTAATGTTAACGATTTATAGGTGAGAGGTCAAATTTTTTATGTATATTCTAGAAAGAAAAAAACAACGTGAAATCGACATAAAAGTTGGAATGCGGAATAACTAATAAAAAAATTAAGAAACCCTTTTACGTAAATGGCCAGAAAGGTTACGCTGTCACTACTAAAGGTCACTAAGTTTCCTAATAATAAGGCCAGCACAACAACACTTAAACAGAGTCGTGTCGCATTAGCAAAAAACAGCATGGACAGATATGAGGCCAATGGAAGTTACTTCTCTAAACTCTTCTTTTTGCTTCCTTTTTATGTCGGTATATTGGAATAAGAAGGAGGCAGAAAGTAAGACGGGAATCTAAAATCACGTTCTCAGATCATATGAGAAAATACAAAATTATCGTGCCATGAAGAAAGGCGAACGCTGGCGGTTATTGCACAACAAGACTTAGCTCGTAAGAAGACGAAGAAGAGATAAGAAGTATGTACCTACGTAGTATTTCGACGCGTTTGGCGTAGTAGCTGAGCAATCGGACTGCTGCGCTTGGTGTCACGGGTTCGATTCCCGCCTGGAACAAATATTTACACAAATATTTGTTCCATCCATAAATATTTGTGTGATCCACAAATATTTGTTTCTGGTCTGGGTGTTATGTGTATTTAAAATTACATGTCTGTATTGCGTCGATGTTCCCGGTTGTTTGTGCGTGGCGACTGGTCAAGTGTGTGGCGTTATGATTAACAGCCGAAATTAATATTGTATCTCCTATCCAAGATTGAAATCGATCTTGGATTGCTGCCTATCGTTCGATCGATTTCCAATCTGCGGGCCTTTATAAACCAATCCACGGATCAGTTATTGGCACGTTTGACCCTAAAAATGGATTGTTATATCAATCCCAGATAGCAAAATTTGGATTGGATTGATTGTTAATTTCGGCCGTAAGTGATGGCCCCTCAACTATCGTCAGTGAAAGTATATTATGCCAACGAGCAGTTCATTAAACAAAGTATATAATAGTTATATAACTTACCCTCTCCCAGTTCTACACTTTATTGTCTAATAAAGCCGTCGCTTTTACTTCTGCTTCCACAAATAACGTTAAATTAGAAAATAAACAGAATTAGAGGCGAGTCACAACACATGCCCATATATATATGTCGACGCAAGACCAAGCGTAAATCGATCTTATTAGAAGAATTAATTATTAAGCTTTATAGTTAATCATTATAAGGTAAACAAATCATACGATTGATAGATTTTGCCTTTAGAGTCACATTAGTAATTTATAAGTTTTAAAAGATGGTCATGAATCGTTGTTGTTTTTCGTAACTTCGTAATTACTTATAATTCTTTAAAAGCATTCTTATTACTCGTAAAGTAATTGTTAATTCCTATACTGATTTATGGTCATCTTGCAATGCATTTGTGTTAAAGATTTCAGTCATTAGAATTTCATCCTAACATTGTTTCCTTAACTTAATTCAACAAACCTATGTTGGTTTTATTGAGCAAAATAAATGTGTCTAGATGTTTCACAATAGCCAGTTAATTCAGATTAGAATTACCATAACGTTTAACGGTTGTTAATTAATTGAATTCAATAAAGTGTTTGTTATCGACTGGAGTACTGTGAAGGAAGCAGTCATGGCGGTTCGCCGCCATGTTGAGCTGACGATATTCAGAGTGCTCCAGTCACATTACTTTTCCGGCGGTCGAATTGGAAGGACGTGTAAGTCAATATTATTTAATAATTTAAGATTTGATTTTAGATTTTACTGTGTGTAATTATTTAATTATTTAAGATTTGATTTTAGATTTTACTGTGTGTAAATAATAAATACAGAAGTGTGTTTTACTGTATTATTTCATGACTTGTGATCCAAATGATGGAAGCGGTGACGTCAGCTCTGCTGACGTCACCGGTTTTAAAGACTCGGCTGACAACCCTGCGTCGTTATCAGAAGTGGGATTACCACCCACTTCCGGCAATTCTGAATCAACTTCTGAAAATAATAACGCTTCTGTTAGCGGCGTCCCAACCGAGTTTTTCTCACAAATGTTACAAGTCATGAAGCACATGTCTGATCGTATTACGACGCAATCTGAGCCTAAGGTAAAAATCAATGACATATTTTTGCCGTCGTATGATCCAGATGCTAATATTGGGATACGTGAGTGGTGTCAACATGTGACTACTGCCATGGAAACCTATAAGCTTGGCGATTATGAGGTTAGAATGAAAGCGGGTGGCTTGCTCAAAGGTCGCGCAAGGTTGTGGGTTGACAATTGGTTGGTATCAACCACCACGTGGCAGGGGTTGCGTGATGTTCTGATCACGACATTTGAACCCGAGAATAGATATTCCCGTGATATTGTTCGTTTTAGAGAACATAGTTACGATAATACAAAAGATATTGCGCAATTCTTGTCGCAAGCTTGGGTACTCTGGCGACGTATCACCAAAGATAAATTACCTAAAGATGACGCGGTTGAGGCTGTAATTGGTTGCATTGGGGATGAACGTTTGAGAATCGAATTATTAAATGCGCGAGCTAAATCGGTCCCTGAACTTATTTCAGTGGCATCTTCTATTCGACGGGTTAAACGACCAAACCCCGGTATATTAAATGTTCAACCAGGCCCTAGTAAGTGACCTCGATTTACTGATAAAAATTCACTTTATTGCCAAACCTGTAAAAGGCCTGGTCATGATACCCGGGATTGTCGATTCGGTACAAAAACTGAAAACCTTCAACCACGTCATCCCGAAAATACAACCATACCTAAAAATGTTGAAAGACCTACATGCACATTCTGCTCGAAATCGGGTCATACCTACGAAACATGTTACAAGCGTGAACGGGCGGTAATCTCGAACGTGAACTGTGTGGGTACACCCAAATGAACTCCGATGCAAATAATTGTAGGTAATTTAAAGTAGTTAGCAATTTTTGATAGTGGAGCAGAATGTTCATTAATACGTGAATGTGGCATCTAAGCTACCGGGAAAAAGAGTTAACATGGTAAATTATTTGAAGGGTATCGGTCAATTTACGGTTGTGTCATTAACAATGGTCACAGTGGTTTGTGTTATCGACAATCTGCGTGTGGAACTTCTGTTTCACGTCGTACCTGATTATGAGATGAGTGCGGATATTTTGATAGGCATGAATCTTGTCGAGAACACGAATCTCGGTGTACTCGTGACTTTTAGAGGTACTACATTGTATCATCAACCATCGGTAAACCATGTGCGATCTCAAAGTGAAAAATTTGATAACCTGGACTGTGACTTAACGGATGATAACCAAGTCGGTGAACTAAAAACACTGTTGAATAAGTACGAACACTTATTCATACGGGGGTATCCCAGCACACGCGTTAACACAGGTCAACTTGAAATACGACTGAAAGACCCCACCAAATGGGTAGAGCGTCGACCATACAGACTAAGCCCCACTGAACGGGATAAAGTACGTGACATTATTAACGAGTTGCTGGCACAAAATATCATCCGTGAAAGTACGTCCTCGTTTTCCAGTCCCATAGTTCTAGTCAAAAATAAAAATGGCAGTGATCGTATGTGCGTTGATTACCGCGAGTTGAACAGAAAGCACCCATTCCAACGACTGTTAAACAAGTTAGGCAGTTTAATGGCCTCGCCGGGTACTTTAGACGTTTCATTCCCAATTTTTCGCGTACCATGGTACCGCTCTATGAATTAACTAAAAAAGACGCTAAATGGGAATGGAATGAAAGACACGACGAAGCTCGAAATTGTATTATCCAACACTTGTCTACTGCGCCTACCCTTACTCTATTTCATGAGGACGCACCGATCCAATTGTACACCGACGCAAGCAGTCTCGGCTATGGAGCCGTCCTGGTCCAGATCATCGGGGAGCGGCAACATCCCGTCGCGTACATGAGTCAACGCACCACCGACGCAGAGAGCCGCTATCATTCCTACGAGCTCGAGACACTGGCGGCGGTGAGGGCCATCAAGCATTTTCGCCATTATCTGTACGGGCGAAAATTTAAGTAGAAACCCATCAGCAGAGAGCTCAGTCAATGTTATGACGCGAGATACGGACTGGTTGCAAATTGAACAGCGGCGCGATGAAACCTTACGGCCACTGATCGACAGCATGAGCAGCGATAACCCAGCCTCAAACTATGTACTGGAGGATGGGGTTCTCAAAACTACTCTCATAGACCCCGTACTTGGCTCACATAAGGTAATCGTAGTACCTAAGTCGTTCCAGTGGAGTTTGGTTAACTCCTACCACACGTCGCTACAACACCCAGGGTGGGAGAAAACCTTGCAAAAGCTGAAAGAATCTTACTGGTTTGACAAAATGAACACAATAGTTAGAGGATTCGTTGATAACTGTGTCATAATGCAGAACCTCTAAAGGGCCTTCAGGTGCAATTCAAGCGCAGCTTCATCCGATCCAAAAACCCACTGCGGCATTCCAGGTGATCCATATGGATATCACAGGCAAGCTTGGTACCTACTAAGGATTCTTCAGGACGCGATGAATACGTCATCGTAACGATTGACGCGTACACGAAGTATATCCTACTCAACTACTCTACAGACAAGAGCCAGAGCAGCAGCCTCGCAGCACTTAAGCGTCTCGTACACTTGTTCGCAACACCAATACAGGTAATAGTCAATGGAGGTCGAGAATTCTTGGGTGAATTTAAAGCCTATTGTGATCGTTTCGGTATCAATATTCATGCCATAACCCCAGGAGTAAGCCGAGCGAATGGCCAAGTTGAACGGGTGATGAGCACATTAAAAAACGCTCTCACCATGATTAAAAACTACAACACTGAAAACTGGCAAGCGTCGCTGCAAGCCTTGCAACTGGCGTTCAACTGCACTACACATCGAGTGACTGGCGTTGCGCCACTTACTCTGCTGACACGCCGACCGCATTGCGTCCCACCGGAGCTTCTGAGAGGAAGACCACGCACGGTCGCCCACGATCAACTACGCCGTGCACCGCAACCAGGCGATCAAGCAACCGTGTCGACGGGATTCGACGACAGCGATCAGCAACAGAGTGCGACATCCCAGCTGCAGCCAACTCCTGCCTCGCCTAGTGAGCCGCCGCCGTCTACATCTCAAAACGCCCAACCGGTGGATGCCTAAACAAACAGGTTGGTTCATTCTGATAATGTTGAACCATATTTTATTTACCTTCCATCGAGGGTGATATATTTTTTACTTGCTGGTAAGACTGTACAATCCATTGACATCCCTGGTATTCTTTCCCATTACTTACATTTTCAGAGCCCCTGTGGACCACGGTCATAATAATAAGGCCCAGACTACAGCATCGTCCTTCACATTTCCTTTAGAGCCTCTGTGGACCACGGCGTACGAGACCGCCCAGACCACAGCATCAATTTCTAATGAGCTATTATCAAGTAACGTTGCAATATAAACCTTTATTTTAGAGCCCCTGTGGACCACGGTCATAATAATAAGGCCCAGACCACAACATCATCCTAATCCCATTTCCTTTAGAGCCCCTGTAGACCACGGCGTACAAGACCGCCCAGACTACAGCATCAGCCTGAACGAGAATATTATATGCGAAACAGTATTATAACTGTCAATCGCTACTATAGTTTTCAGAGCCTCTGTGGACCACGGTCATAATAATAAGGCCCAGACCACAGCATCATCCTAATCCCATTTCTTTTAGAGCCTCTGTAGACCACGGCGTACAAGACCGCCCAGACTACAGCATCAGCCTGAACGAGAATATTATATGCGAAACAGTAATATAACTGTCAATCGCTACTATAGTTTTCAGAGCCTCTGTGGACCACGGTCATAATAATAAGGCCCAGACCACAGCATCGACCTAGCCCCACTTCCTTTAGAGCCTCTGTGGACCACGGCGTACAAGACCGCCCAGACCACAGCATCATCCCTGTCTACGAGTACCAATATAAAATGCAATGATGCGTGGAGCATTTGCATTTTCACAACAATAAAACTATTCGTGCAAAAATGCGTGGAGCATTTGCACCAAAAATTTGTTTGCTCTTTCCTATGTACAGCACTGCAATGTATTTTGTCGACTGCTTGACTGCTAGTACAAGCATGATCTTTAAGTAATCTCTTTATAAACATGACTCTTGCATACATTTTATGGTACTAAAAGTTGGCTGATAACTTTGTTACTACCCACCTAACAGCAATGAATACTGACAATGAAGTTGCGAGTATTTTGAATTAATTTGATTCACACAACATTTGTCAACCCTTAACATTGTAATCAGCTAGTGTACCGATGTTCGGATACCTAGCTCAAAATATAATTATCTATTACAGAAACCGCGGCAGGTGCAGAGCACGCACCGCCTCGCAGTATGGCCGTGTCGACGCAAGACCAAGCGTAAATCGATCTTATTAGAAGAATTAATTATTAAGCTTTATAGTTAATCATTATAAGGTAAACAAATCATACGATTGATAGATTTTGCCTTTAGAGTCACATTAGTAATTTATAAGTTTTAAAAGATGGTCATGAATCGTTGTTGTTTTTCGTAACTTCGTAATTACTTATAATTCTTTAAAAGCATTCTTATTACTCGTAAAGTAATTGTTAATTCCTATACTGATTTATGGTCATCTTGCAATGCATTTGTGTTAAAGATTTCAGTCATTAGAATTTCATCCTAACATTGTTTCCTTAACTTAATTCAACAAACCTATGTTGGTTTTATTGAGCAAAATAAATGTGTCTAGATGTTTCACAATAGCCAGTTAATTCAGATTAGAATTACCATAACGTTTAACGGTTGTTAATTAATTGAATTCAATAAAGTGTTTGTTATCGACTGGAGTACTGTGAAGGAAGCAGTCATGGCGGTTCGCCGCCATGTTGAGCTGACGATATTCAGAGTGCTCCAGTCACATTACTTTTCCGGCGGTCGAATTGGAAGGACGTGTAAGTCAATATTATTTAATAATTTAAGATTTGATTTTAGATTTTACTGTGTGTAATTATTTAATTATTTAAGATTTGATTTTAGATTTTACTGTGTGTAAATAATAAATACAGAAGTGTGTTTTACTGTATTATTTCATGACTTGTGATCCAAATGATGGAAGCGGTGACGTCAGCTCTGCTGACGTCACCGGTTTTAAAGACTCGGCTGACAACCCTGCGTCGTTATCAGAAGTGGGATTACCACCCACTTCCGGCAATTCTGAATCAACTTCTGAAAATAATAACGCTTCTGTTAGCGGCGTCCCAACCGAGTTTTTCTCACAAATGTTACAAGTCATGAAGCACATGTCTGATCGTATTACGACGCAATCTGAGCCTAAGGTAAAAATCAATGACATATTTTTGCCGTCGTATGATCCAGATGCTAATATTGGGATACGTGAGTGGTGTCAACATGTGACTACTGCCATGGAAACCTATAAGCTTGGCGATTATGAGGTTAGAATGAAAGCGGGTGGCTTGCTCAAAGGTCGCGCAAGGTTGTGGGTTGACAATTGGTTGGTATCAACCACCACGTGGCAGGGGTTGCGTGATGTTCTGATCACGACATTTGAACCCGAGAATAGATATTCCCGTGATATTGTTCGTTTTAGAGAACATAGTTACGATAATACAAAAGATATTGCGCAATTCTTGTCGCAAGCTTGGGTACTCTGGCGACGTATCACCAAAGATAAATTACCTAAAGATGACGCGGTTGAGGCTGTAATTGGTTGCATTGGGGATGAACGTTTGAGAATCGAATTATTAAATGCGCGAGCTAAATCGGTCCCTGAACTTATTTCAGTGGCATCTTCTATTCGACGGGTTAAACGACCAAACCCCGGTATATTAAATGTTCAACCAGGCCCTAGTAAGTGACCTCGATTTACTGATAAAAATTCACTTTATTGCCAAACCTGTAAAAGGCCTGGTCATGATACCCGGGATTGTCGATTCGGTACAAAAACTGAAAACCTTCAACCACGTCATCCCGAAAATACAACCATACCTAAAAATGTTGAAAGACCTACATGCACATTCTGCTCGAAATCGGGTCATACCTACGAAACATGTTACAAGCGTGAACGGGCGGTAATCTCGAACGTGAACTGTGTGGGTACACCCAAATGAACTCCGATGCAAATAATTGTAGGTAATTTAAAGTAGTTAGCAATTTTTGATAGTGGAGCAGAATGTTCATTAATACGTGAATGTGGCATCTAAGCTACCGGGAAAAAGAGTTAACATGGTAAATTATTTGAAGGGTATCGGTCAATTTACGGTTGTGTCATTAACAATGGTCACAGTGGTTTGTGTTATCGACAATCTGCGTGTGGAACTTCTGTTTCACGTCGTACCTGATTATGAGATGAGTGCGGATATTTTGATAGGCATGAATCTTGTCGAGAACACGAATCTCGGTGTACTCGTGACTTTTAGAGGTACTACATTGTATCATCAACCATCGGTAAACCATGTGCGATCTCAAAGTGAAAAATTTGATAACCTGGACTGTGACTTAACGGATGATAACCAAGTCGGTGAACTAAAAACACTGTTGAATAAGTACGAACACTTATTCATACGGGGGTATCCCAGCACACGCGTTAACACAGGTCAACTTGAAATACGACTGAAAGACCCCACCAAATGGGTAGAGCGTCGACCATACAGACTAAGCCCCACTGAACGGGATAAAGTACGTGACATTATTAACGAGTTGCTGGCACAAAATATCATCCGTGAAAGTACGTCCTCGTTTTCCAGTCCCATAGTTCTAGTCAAAAATAAAAATGGCAGTGATCGTATGTGCGTTGATTACCGCGAGTTGAACAGAAAGCACCCATTCCAACGACTGTTAAACAAGTTAGGCAGTTTAATGGCCTCGCCGGGTACTTTAGACGTTTCATTCCCAATTTTTCGCGTACCATGGTACCGCTCTATGAATTAACTAAAAAAGACGCTAAATGGGAATGGAATGAAAGACACGACGAAGCTCGAAATTGTATTATCCAACACTTGTCTACTGCGCCTACCCTTACTCTATTTCATGAGGACGCACCGATCCAATTGTACACCGACGCAAGCAGTCTCGGCTATGGAGCCGTCCTGGTCCAGATCATCGGGGAGCGGCAACATCCCGTCGCGTACATGAGTCAACGCACCACCGACGCAGAGAGCCGCTATCATTCCTACGAGCTCGAGACACTGGCGGCGGTGAGGGCCATCAAGCATTTTCGCCATTATCTGTACGGGCGAAAATTTAAGTAGAAACCCATCAGCAGAGAGCTCAGTCAATGTTATGACGCGAGATACGGACTGGTTGCAAATTGAACAGCGGCGCGATGAAACCTTACGGCCACTGATCGACAGCATGAGCAGCGATAACCCAGCCTCAAACTATGTACTGGAGGATGGGGTTCTCAAAACTACTCTCATAGACCCCGTACTTGGCTCACATAAGGTAATCGTAGTACCTAAGTCGTTCCAGTGGAGTTTGGTTAACTCCTACCACACGTCGCTACAACACCCAGGGTGGGAGAAAACCTTGCAAAAGCTGAAAGAATCTTACTGGTTTGACAAAATGAACACAATAGTTAGAGGATTCGTTGATAACTGTGTCATAATGCAGAACCTCTAAAGGGCCTTCAGGTGCAATTCAAGCGCAGCTTCATCCGATCCAAAAACCCACTGCGGCATTCCAGGTGATCCATATGGATATCACAGGCAAGCTTGGTACCTACTAAGGATTCTTCAGGACGCGATGAATACGTCATCGTAACGATTGACGCGTACACGAAGTATATCCTACTCAACTACTCTACAGACAAGAGCCAGAGCAGCAGCCTCGCAGCACTTAAGCGTCTCGTACACTTGTTCGCAACACCAATACAGGTAATAGTCAATGGAGGTCGAGAATTCTTGGGTGAATTTAAAGCCTATTGTGATCGTTTCGGTATCAATATTCATGCCATAACCCCAGGAGTAAGCCGAGCGAATGGCCAAGTTGAACGGGTGATGAGCACATTAAAAAACGCTCTCACCATGATTAAAAACTACAACACTGAAAACTGGCAAGCGTCGCTGCAAGCCTTGCAACTGGCGTTCAACTGCACTACACATCGAGTGACTGGCGTTGCGCCACTTACTCTGCTGACACGCCGACCGCATTGCGTCCCACCGGAGCTTCTGAGAGGAAGACCACGCACGGTCGCCCACGATCAACTACGCCGTGCACCGCAACCAGGCGATCAAGCAACCGTGTCGACGGGATTCGACGACAGCGATCAGCAACAGAGTGCGACATCCCAGCTGCAGCCAACTCCTGCCTCGCCTAGTGAGCCGCCGCCGTCTACATCTCAAAACGCCCAACCGGTGGATGCCTAAACAAACAGGTTGGTTCATTCTGATAATGTTGAACCATATTTTATTTACCTTCCATCGAGGGTGATATATTTTTTACTTGCTGGTAAGACTGTACAATCCATTGACATCCCTGGTATTCTTTCCCATTACTTACATTTTCAGAGCCCCTGTGGACCACGGTCATAATAATAAGGCCCAGACTACAGCATCGTCCTTCACATTTCCTTTAGAGCCTCTGTGGACCACGGCGTACGAGACCGCCCAGACCACAGCATCAATTTCTAATGAGCTATTATCAAGTAACGTTGCAATATAAACCTTTATTTTAGAGCCCCTGTGGACCACGGTCATAATAATAAGGCCCAGACCACAACATCATCCTAATCCCATTTCCTTTAGAGCCCCTGTAGACCACGGCGTACAAGACCGCCCAGACTACAGCATCAGCCTGAACGAGAATATTATATGCGAAACAGTATTATAACTGTCAATCGCTACTATAGTTTTCAGAGCCTCTGTGGACCACGGTCATAATAATAAGGCCCAGACCACAGCATCATCCTAATCCCATTTCTTTTAGAGCCTCTGTAGACCACGGCGTACAAGACCGCCCAGACTACAGCATCAGCCTGAACGAGAATATTATATGCGAAACAGTAATATAACTGTCAATCGCTACTATAGTTTTCAGAGCCTCTGTGGACCACGGTCATAATAATAAGGCCCAGACCACAGCATCGACCTAGCCCCACTTCCTTTAGAGCCTCTGTGGACCACGGCGTACAAGACCGCCCAGACCACAGCATCATCCCTGTCTACGAGTACCAATATAAAATGCAATGATGCGTGGAGCATTTGCATTTTCACAACAATAAAACTATTCGTGCAAAAATGCGTGGAGCATTTGCACCAAAAATTTGTTTGCTCTTTCCTATGTACAGCACTGCAATGTATTTTGTCGACTGCTTGACTGCTAGTACAAGCATGATCTTTAAGTAATCTCTTTATAAACATGACTCTTGCATACATTTTATGGTACTAAAAGTTGGCTGATAACTTTGTTACTACCCACCTAACAGCAATGAATACTGACAATGAAGTTGCGAGTATTTTGAATTAATTTGATTCACACAACATTTGTCAACCCTTAACATTGTAATCAGCTAGTGTACCGATGTTCGGATACCTAGCTCAAAATATAATTATCTATTACAGAAACCGCGGCAGGTGCAGAGCACGCACCGCCTCGCAGTATGGCCGTGTCGACGCAAGACCAAGCGTAAATCGATCTTATTAGAAGAATTAATTATTAAGCTTTATAGTTAATCATTATAAGGTAAACAAATCATACGATTGATAGATTTTGCCTTTAGAGTCACATTAGTAATTTATAAGTTTTAAAAGATGGTCATGAATCGTTGTTGTTTTTCGTAACTTCGTAATTACTTATAATTCTTTAAAAGCATTCTTATTACTCGTAAAGTAATTGTTAATTCCTATACTGATTTATGGTCATCTTGCAATGCATTTGTGTTAAAGATTTCAGTCATTAGAATTTCATCCTAACATTGTTTCCTTAACTTAATTCAACAAACCTATGTTGGTTTTATTGAGCAAAATAAATGTGTCTAGATGTTTCACAATAGCCAGTTAATTCAGATTAGAATTACCATAACGTTTAACGGTTGTTAATTAATTGAATTCAATAAAGTGTTTGTTATCGACTGGAGTACTGTGAAGGAAGCAGTCATGGCGGTTCGCCGCCATGTTGAGCTGACGATATTCAGAGTGCTCCAGTCACATTACTTTTCCGGCGGTCGAATTGGAAGGACGTGTAAGTCAATATTATTTAATAATTTAAGATTTGATTTTAGATTTTACTGTGTGTAATTATTTAATTATTTAAGATTTGATTTTAGATTTTACTGTGTGTAAATAATAAATACAGAAGTGTGTTTTACTGTATTATTTCATGACTTGTGATCCAAATGATGGAAGCGGTGACGTCAGCTCTGCTGACGTCACCGGTTTTAAAGACTCGGCTGACAACCCTGCGTCGTTATATATCTATATATATATCTTTTGAGCCAGCGAGAGAACCAATCAAGTCGATACTAGTTATTTCTGTAATTGTGGATACATCTCACCATGTTGAGTTACATACTGTGCGGAATGGACAACGTTGCTGCTGAGGTACTCGATGTTTTCGAATCGAACTCATCGCAAATTCAGATTAACGTTGAGCTTCTAATAGAGTTATTATAAAAGTATGAGATGTGGACAGGATTTGGATTGGCCACGTTTTGTACGAAATTAAATTACAAAAAGTAGCATATTATCACATTGCAAGCTGGTTTTTTTTTCTAAATTCAATTGGCAAATGAGATAAGGTCTAATTTTTCTCCTTAGAGATTAAGTAAACTTCACAATCTACCCTAAACTAGCTAGTAAAGCTGTGGGTGGTATCAGCGTGTGTACAGTGTATTTAAGTTTTTATCGTGTGACTCCAAAACAAAAGATACAATGTCAACCCTTTCTAACTCGACATAGTCTCGATTCGTCCTCGCTCTGAAGCTCCAACCACTAGTAGGGCCCCATTTACCAACCCAACAAAGGCTGGGCTAAGATCAACACACATTAGCTCTCAGACTTTGACCGGTTGGGCCATTATTTATGGACGTAGTGCGGCAAAAATACATCGACAAGTACTAGCGCTGTCCTCGTCTACCTTCTAAATTTCAGCCTGAATCCAACCCTGTTTTGGTCGCGGAGAAAATTGTAATTGATGCCACGAAATTCAATTTTATATCTGCTTTTGTATTGTATTTTCATTGGCAGCGGGATATTTGCCGTGTTCGTTTTCGGCCTGAAATTTCAGCACTTTTGTCGGCGACATGATCACGAGCTAACTGGTGTTTTAGCGTGGAGGTAGTAAGAGCTGTCGTATAGACCTATCAATTTTCTCACACACTAGTTCGTCGATATAATTTGCCTCTTACACGACGCACACAAATTTTTACTGGCATGGTAAGTAAGCTATACCTGAATATAAAATAGTTGTATGTATGTAAGTATATCCTACCAGACAGTAAACTTGTAAAATGTAGTGATTGCACCGGTAATGTAACTTTAAGTATGAAACTCTACATAAAATACGGTAGAGAATCGACTCTACCTTATCGTATGAAATCTATTTAGCGATAAAACGTCTATGTTATAGCTCCTTAGTACAATTTCTTTCCACGGAACGGGCATGTTTTGACACACGATATTTACTCGACATAAACATACAACATAAACATTTAATATATGTTTGTATGAATGGTGCATTATATGTAACATAAGTGCACAATGAGGCAACTAGACGAGGTGTGACGGCACCAGTGGGCGAACAAGATGAAGGAAGCAGCGGAGTCGGTATTAGCACTTTTTTGGGTTAATCTTGTATCAACAAATTACTTTGTAGCCCGCAACGAGCCGAAGACTTGCGAAATTCTAACGCAGTGAATATTTCTTGGTGATAAATAGAAAAAAAAGCAATGTAGTTGCTTTATTTTGTAGGGATTGAGTTTGAGAGTGTGCCTCGTGAACCGTTAGTGAATAATGGCACCATCAGCACAGTGAGTAGGACCATAGATATCGTTTTAATTTTGAATAATGTACAATGTTATCCGATTCTGCTTTATTTTTTATAAAACTTTAACCTTTTTTCGTGGACATTACAGACTGAAATGTGTTTCTTACTTTTCATTCGGGATATTTTGTATTTTATAACTTTAACAGATGATGTTTAAAGATTGATTGCGAAATAAAAAAATAAACAATAATGTACCGTCGACTCCACATATTTCACTGTTCCGTGTCCGCTTAATTCGTCCGGGCGTCATCGGCAACGACCTCGCGAGACAGTTTTTGCATTTTATCATTGTTTGTTTTTCTCCCGTCAACTTTACCAGTTTTACCACTGCGCTTATCCGGCCAAAACTGTTACAATTGTCGCTTTTTTGTAGTTTTAGGTTTTTGTAAATTGGTTTTGGAACCTTTTTTTTTACATTTTGACAAAACTAAATATCTACCTAATGCCGGGAGCGGGGGGATCACAGTGTATTTTTTTTATAAATTAAAGCAGTAAATAGTACAAGTATGCTAATCGCATTTATCTTTCGCATAGCTATTGAAAATACCACTTTGTAACACTTTAACAATAACACAGACACAAAGTGTCCATCCTCAATCCTGAATTAGAGAACAGACGAAGCTTTATCGAATCTTACCAGATTAGCCACTTCAGCGAACTATCGATACAAATGAGGCGCATTAGGCCCTTGTTTCGATAAGTACTGACGCAATGTTGACAGTATGGGCACTAGCGCCTGCTGCGAAAATCCGCGTTGAATTACGACAACTTTGCCGTATAAGTATCTAGTGTAAAGCCGTAGTGAAAGGCACTGCTTACAGCAAAAACATATAATGTGATATAATTATAACTAAAACAAATTTCTCAGACTGACAAGAGCAGCGCAATGCCGCAAGCGATTCTGCAGTGCAATGTACTAAAAGAAACTGCAACTTGTCATTAGGCGAACGTATTGCTCGTCTCGTTGCTTCGTAGTATAAAAAACTATTAACGTTAATGATTTGACGGACAAAGCTGACTAGATTGAAATATTAAAATTTTCCTTACTGTTCTAATCAATGTACTGCGCTCAAGCGGTTGTTCCGATAAGTACAGTCACGGAGAAAAGTTAAAGGTCGCCGGAGGATGGATGGCCGCAGATGTCGGTATTAATCGACGAGTTTAATCCCTTCGCCCGGTATAAATCAACGGTAATTGTGCCGATTTATATTTATCAACCGGCCGATGAGGCTAATGAGTTTTGTGCCCGACTGTACATTATTTAGCGCTTGCGGTTGAGATTGTGGTGACAAATTGGAGAATTCAAATTTGTAAATACGGAAAAAGTAATGATGAATTATCAAAACGGATTAACTGATGCCTGAGCCATGTTTGTTCGTACATAGTGCACACACATGTCGCAATGAGAATATGACTGTTTTATATAATAAACTAGCTGTTGCCCGCGACTTCGTCCGCGCGGACTATATACTTTACCATAATTCCAAATAACTAAAAATAGACCATGACCTCGAGTTCGACATCGACATCCGATATGCGATATCCAACATTCTCGTACGACATCCACCATCTTCTATCAAAATTACCATTTTATACAAAAACCTGGCATTTTATACCAAAATCTAATATTTCATACAAAAATCTACCATTTCCTACCAAAATCTACCATTTTCTACCAAAATACCATGTTCTACCAAAAGCTAACATTTTCTACTAAAGTCTAAAATTTTCTACCACAATCTAAAATTTTGTTTCTAAATCTATTATTTTCTTTCTAAATGTGCTATTTTCTACCAAAAGCTACCATTTCCTACCAGAATCTACCATTTCCTACAAAAAACTACCATTTCCTAAATTAAATCTACCATTTTAACCGTAATCTACCATTTTACCATAATCTACCATTTTAATTTCAAATTCACTAATATCTACCAAAAGCTACCATTCCTTCCAAAATCTACCATTATTACCAAAAATCTACCATTTCCTACCAAAATTCTACCATTTTCTACCTTTAATTTATCATTTTCTACCAAAATCTACCACTTCCTACCTTTTAAAGAACATAGATACCTACTAAGTTTGAAATTGATCAAACCAATAAAACACGTTGTTTCATCCAAACTTTGCAACCCCTTTTCACCCACCTAGGGGTTAAATTTAAAAAAAAGTCTTAGTGCACACCTACGTCTCTTAAGGAATATGTGTACAAAATTTAAGTTTTGAACTAAATATTTTGCATTGCATTGTTCAGTTTTGAACTAAATTTTCTGATTAAAAATATTTTGCAACCCCTCTTTATCATTTAAGGGGCTTAATGTTAAAAAACTATGAATGTATTTAAATAAATCTTTTATATAATGTAAATGCCAAGTTTGAAGCTGATCAGACAAAGAAAACACGTTGTTACACATAAACGATACAACCCCTTTTCACCCCTTTAGGGGTTGAATTTAAAAAATCACATTTTAGTGCATTCCTATGTCACTTATGGCATAATTGAGCCAAATTTTTAATATGAACTAAATCTGATGAAAATATCTTGTAACCCCTTTTTCTCACTTTAGGGGTTGAATATTAGAAAACGATGAAACACGTGTTTAATGAAATATTTTAAAGAATATAAATGCCAAGTTTGAAGTTGATCGGACCAAGAAAACACGTTGCTCCATACAAACTTTGTAACCCCTTTTCACCCCTTTAGGGGTGGAATTTTCAAAAATCCTTCCTTATTGCTCGCCTACGTCACATAAGGAATATTTGTGCAAAATTTCATGGTTCTAGACCTAGTGGTTTCGGCTGTGCGTTGATCGATCAGTCAGTCAGTTAGTCAGTCAGTTCTTGCTTTTATATATATAGATAGATGTTTTATGACCAGTATCAATATATTGGACTATATCCTTGGATATTAAAGTGTATTCGAGATTAGTATGGTCCGTTTCAAAGGCAAAGTTATTTTTACTACATTCTACTACAAAGTACCTACCTACTTACAGTGCTTAAGTATTATATTCATTGACCCTTCGAAGATAATTCCAGACCCGCAATATTTTGATATCAACAAAATGAAATGAGACTCAAAATACTATACCTACTAACGAATTCCAGATTCAACTAATTATAATTCGAAGTGTTAAAATATTTGAACAGAAAATTAATATTCATAAAACTGTAAAATGATAATGTTTAAGCAATTATAATAAACTCGGTTAATCAGGTCAAATGTAACGGTTGAAATTCATATAAAATCGATTAAAACACTTGCAAGAATATTATTAAGAACTGTTGTAACGTTGAGCTCTGCGTAATGTTAATTATTTTGTAGTAAAGAAGTAGAAGATTATACATAACACTTAAATAATTAATGTAAGTTGACAATAAAAATGCAGTTTCCACAATAATCATGAACTGTATATAAACATACTTAGTGAGCAGAGAATCATGATTACACAAAACATGAAATTACTTAACTCTGCCCAAAGAATCAAAATAACGGCGACGCTTTCATTCGAAAATTATTCCATTTTTTTATTTTCACCAATAAACTTCGAACTCCCATTAAAAATAACGCGCCAATAAACAGCCTCTGAAAGCCGAATCCGTCACGCCGCACAGAGAGAAAAAAAAACCAAGTCCGCCATCAAAGAATCAGATCCCAACTTTCATTTCATCAATCGCCGTTACTACGGACATATTTCTGCCCTTCATTGTGTTACTTCTAATAAACTATCTCTAGGATACATTCCGGGACATTTTATGACCCCTTTTGACATGTTTGTGACGGTGAGACCATGCCACCGTGGATTTATAGATTCCGAGCCATTTCCTTCAGCCTTCGTGTTTCTCAGCGGTCAGTCTTTGATTTTTTTTTTTAGCTTTTGCCATTGTTATGATTTAGTGTTATGTGTTTCGACCGACGTTATTTCGGTTGAGACAGTGTCGTGTCGGTAGGCTTGGGTTATTTAAAAAGTTTTATTGTTATAGTGATCGAGTACTTTTCTAATAGGATTTGTACTGCCTCGTAACTGGTCCACTTAACTTTTATGAGTATTTTATTGATTCACATTTTTAACGTTTTTTCTAAAATTAGTCCTTGCATTTATTATCATTATTCACATTATTATTAAAAAAATTAGTCTCGTACACTGAGAGCCAGTTCCATTTTGGGTTAAGCATGTAAACAACTTATTTCACTACATCGTCTTTGAGATAGGTAAGTAATCATCAATCAAATACTATCCTAAACAAATCCAAGTCTAAGTAGGCAATTCTGAAACTATGATAGGACCAGAACATAGCACAATGGTAACTAAACATCCGAAAGAAATAACAACTTAGCCCTTACCAGTTGGTTCTAATTTCTATTTCAAAGACTAGACAAAGAAAAAGGTCACACCCCTACATAAAAAAACAGGTAAATCTGCCTACATTTACATAAAAAATGTTGACTTGTAGCGGATTGTGCGGCAACGCATCGTTGGGTTTAATTCAGTGCTTGTATTAATATATAAACAAACGTACATGAATGTGTATATTAATACAATTTATGTGCCACGGTCCACGGTAAACCATCTCCGAGTTACCTTTTTGGAATCTCATTGGGAAAGGGAAAATATACGACAACTGTAAAATAGTGACTGACAGATTCAGGGTTTAACCTGAGATTAGACTTACTTGTAGTTAGTTTAATCGATAAAATTTGTACACCATATAATTATTTAATTATAATAAAAAAACCCGAAGGTAACACTACAATGTAGTTGGGTAATTTTGACAGTGAAGATATATTACGGACTAAAACAGCTATAATATGCTCGTATTATAGCAGACAATTTTTTTTTTATTCAGTCTGTTAGGAAAACTAGAAAGTTTAGTGATTACCTCAGGAACTCATATTGAATATAATTTTATACTAATAGGAAACCATAAAGTGTTTCTCCCACACAACCAGTTAACTTCTCCGAACCACGATTCGTCAGCCATTGGTGAAGATCCCGGTTTTCCCTTCTCAATTAATTGCTAATAGAAATAGCGACTTCTCGGTAAACTAGTGATACCAACATTAATGGCATTAGAGCTTTCTACATCTTGGTAGCTGATGAGAAAATTGCGAAGCCATTAGCATGTTTATGACGATTTTAGACCTTTTTCGCTTAGAATGTATAAAGTAAATGTTTGATAGTTTATCTTCTACTGATTCATATCTTCAACACACTTCAATATGGAGAACTTGCAGTATGTAGGAAAACGCAATTTTCTTATACTCCGAAAAATTAAGAACATACGTAAGTACTGTAGTTACTTAAATAGTGTCTCACAAAAAAAAAAACTTGTCTTTGATATATTTTGTCACTTACATGTCAATATACATTCCTAACATAATATTCCCGCATGTTTGCGTTGCTGGCAAAATCAACTTTCTTGGAAATTTATTTTCTCCCAGAACAGAAGTTCTAGTTGTCCTATTTAATTCCCTATTTTGACTGGTGGCCAGTCACAGATTAGTAGTTCGCCTAGATGAGGCAAGGCGAAGTAACATAATGTCAGGTGTCCATCGTAATTCTTTTATATTAATGGCTGCTATTTTAATTTTTACGATTCAACTTTTATTGGGAGCGAGGAGTAGCAAAATTCTAACCGACTCATTTTTATGTCTTTTTTTATCATGTCCAAGAACTTAAGTATTGCAAGTGAAAAAAATAAATTAAATGAGAAAACCTCATTGATGCAATCAAGATAGACATAATATCATCGCGGTGGTATGAGGATTGCAGTAGCATTGAGAATGCAAACTAAATGAAAAGGTTTTGTTCTGACAGTACAACATCGGCGCTACGGCATACTCTATTATAGTAGCACACTTCTTGCGAAATGCTTCAAGCGTCTTAATAAACGGTTTAAATCTGAGACGAAAACAAAAAGTTTCTGCAAGTAGAAAACACTATGTCAATCGTCAAAGATTTCCTTCCAATCAACATCAGATAGGCGACTCGCGAAGTAATTAATAGATATGTGCCTATTTAGCAAACTGACATACGCTTTAGCCAACAAGACATTATTAATAAACATATTTAAAAGGTTAGCGTGCACGTAACCCGTTGAGAAACGGTCGTCGTCGCGCGACACGCCGCGACAGCTGCGCGACTATAAATAGACGCCGGACGCGAGATTCCGCGTTTTTCACTGTCCGTGCACGCATCAATTTCTGTCCGCATTCGTTACCTAATGACAGATGTTTCACGCCTCTGATATCTGCCACATTTTTCTATTCTGTTACTGTGGGCGCTATCCCTCAGGTGTTAGAGGCGAGTCTAGGTGGTTTTAGGTTCGCGTTTAAGTTTGCGCTGAGGTGCGCGTGTCGCCGTGTAGTTGTCACTTTCGTAATGACAGCTGTGTTTAGGACGCGTGTGTGACTATGAGTAGCCCTTTAAGACGAGATGCTTTTAGAAATAGGGAAAGTTCCATTTGATATCAAAGTGAAAGTATTTTTATTGCGAGAGGGAATATATTTTTTGTGAATAGTTTGCTTATTGCTGCATCTTGAATTGACTTAGAATTTTATGTAATTAAGCATCGTATACTTACATAGTTAGTCTTTAGCCTATAGAACGTCACGTGGCTACCGAATAGACCGACATTCAATTTCTTTCATGCCTTTAATCATGATTACAATGATTAATCATAAAATTAAATAGTTAACTCGTATATTTACTAATTGTTATTGTGGCACTGGATCATCCGCGGAGTGCCGGTGTCGTCGGAGGTGCGATAGCGGGCGACGAGTGATGCATAGACGCGATTAGCGGACGATTACGGTGGACGTCATATTGATTGTCAATAGGGTTGCCTCAAAGCTAGTTGTAACAAAGTTGACCATGGATAAAATACAAAGTATCAGATTTAAAACACAGGATTTACGCATAAAACTGCTTTAAATGTCGTACAGAAACCAAAATATATTTTTCTTGGTGTGTTTTTCTGCGTTTAGGAGAAGAGGTCAATATTATAGTTATATGTTTTAGGTTATACAATCAACATTGCATAAACTTAAAACATATAACTATAATATCGACTTGTGAAAGCCAGACTGAGCCGCGCTCCGCCGGGCGCCTTACTTATACGAAAACCCAGACTTGTACAAGCAATGTACATTGCACAAACAAATATATTAATAAATGAATTTAGTAATTGAAGTGATAATAATTAATGTTAAAATCATTTTAAAAAAATATATTATCGAATGAATAATTCGTAGTATTTAAATAGTAGTTATGTAATTTTATCAAATTGTCGTATTGTTGTATAATTATAATCATTTTGAACATATATTATTTGGCTTTGCGACCATACAATAATTTATGTTAAAAATACAAATAAAAAAAATACCACACCAAATATAAACCATACTTAACTCTTGTAAGGAACTGTGCCCTAACTTACTCGTAAATAAAAACGGTGCAACCCTAATTCCGTCCACGCCGCACACTGCGTCCGCGCACTCGTCTATTTCTTGCGCATTGTCGAGGTGGCGAAGACTGCGTCATTTTCCACCTTATTTACTGGACCGACAGTAGACAGGGAGCCGGAATACCTCCTGTCATATTCGCGTTGAATGGATGGCTCGATGACGTGTTTGTCATAGAATAATTACCGAACAGTGTCGACATGTTCCGTTGTGCGCTTGTGTCAGTGCAGAAATAAATGTAGCGCGTCATTGAAGGTGTTGCCAGTATTTTTTTGACTGATTTCAAGAATAAAGTCTATGCTTCACGCTGTAAGGTTTCAAATAGTGTGCTCATATAAATTGTATCAGTCATTTGTCAGTTTTTATTGAGTGTGAGTTGAGACCTTACTTTATAAATTACTAGAAGCGCCTCGCGGTTTCACCTTTTTTGCAATTGCAATTTGTCACCCGAGGATAGTGTAGCTTCCCAACAGTGAAATAATTGTTCAAATCGGTTCAGTAGATTCGGAGCCTATTCAATATAAACAAACAAACAAGCAATCAAATATTGCCTCTTTATAATATTAGTAGGTATAGAAAAATACCCACCCTTCGAAGTACAAATCATTAGCGACATCTAGCGGCGTCGGTACGCTTCAAATCAATTCGAAAAGTCTTAAACATAATAACTAGCTAAAAACGGATCTATACGGGTCATATATTTTGTATTAGTTTGTGCGCGAATTAGACCCGATTTTCGACAAGTCATTTGACAAATTTTAAATTATTAAGTCCAACGTGACGAGTATCTTTGGCACCTTGTACCACTCAATCTGCTACGCATTATGATCGCTAGATATATAAATCTCATGTATATAATATGGGAGGACAGAACGGGGTATATAATACGAGTAGGTATGTCAGTTCGCTTCCTTTTGATGTGAGCCAATAAATGTGCTAGTTGATGATCTGCCAGATGTCCACGTAATTGTGATTTACACTTCTTTTACTACTAAAAATATCATAAAAATACTTGAAAAAAAAAACACCAATTTCTAGTTAGATTATCTTGTAGCTAAGTGATGGATCTCATAAAATAGGTACAGTGAAATACAAATGAAGAAGCGGCGTCTTTTTATCGGCACCAAACCGAAGTGCGTGGACTATATAAAACAATTTAAACTTTATCTCTACCAAGGCATTTTACGAGCTATTACTTTATCAAAGTAAATAACAACAATTCGATCCATCGGATCAATCAGACGACTGAGCTCCGCCTTTGGTCGTAAACCTTCAAAACGCCTTAAACGACCGATATAGCTAGCTGTTGTCTACAACTTCGTTATGGGGTCGTGTTTTTTATATCGATATGAGACCGTTCCCAGTCCAAACCATCGCGCCAGGCTATAATGGCGCACGGAAACCTGGCGCGGAGGCGCATGGCGCGCGGAAACCTGGCGCGGAGACGCATATTAGCTTTTCATCCATAATTGAACTTTGTATTATATTAGGTTGAGATGCAACGTATAGATACAGATTTTGAACTTACGATCAGTTCAGAAGTCGTTCGTTGATGTAACAACAAACAAAAAGATAAACAGACACAATTTACTAAGTTACTTATATTCTAGTCAGATATACTTATTAGATTATTGTCACATAGACCAATGATATTTCTCAACTAAATAAATAGATTAGTTAGACATTCCTGAAACACAGTTTTTTATGTACATCCATAATGCCCTGCTCTATTATAAGTATAGACATCGATTCGAGGAGTAGAATAGATAAATGCCGCTCAAAATAACTAATTTAATTTTATGTCTCTCACTGGGATGATACCTGTCCGCGACCGTCATAGATTCCGATGTCGGAGCAGGCCAATTTATTACTTACTATATCATCCGAACTTATGTCCGGACATAATAAGTTTCCACGGGGCTAAGTTGAATTTATTGTTTATAGGCACGCGGGGACACGGAGGTATGTCCGTCTAGCCGACTTATTAGACAGCATTCGACGGAATAATGGTATTACTCGGGACGGACTTAGTTTTCGGGGTTTACGTGCCCGATGCGTCAGTCTGGGGAAAGTTTGATTGGACGGTTTAAGTTGAAATCTATCTCATTTGTTTTAGTGTTCTACTTAGGATGTGAGAACTTAATAAGTTCTTGAGAACTGCTATCTTTATATAATATTTTCAAAAATTGCTAAAGTTCACTAATCCAATTTTGATATTACCGTTATATTTTTATGAATCCTCAATTTGTATAACAGTTTTATATAGGTACAATAATTAAAATATACTATAGATACATGTTTTACATCGATATAAACGTTCAACTTTTTGTTTCCCAGTTCTCAGAGCAGCCGTCGAACGATTCGATTTTATGAGCCGTTGATCGATATCATTGGTCTTCAGAATCGTTTTCTAATAAATTGTATCTTCCCACCATACAACTACAATGTATATTATTTACGATGTTATAGCCTATCGCACGCACTTCCTCCACCATCGTGAGACAGACATACACATCGACATTATTTATTGGTAATATTCATTACAATAATGCCTGAGCAATAACAGTTGTAACAAATCTATAACTATCACAAAACTACCAAAATATTAATTAACGTACCAAAAAAATAGTTCCCTTCAAAAGATTTAATTAAAAGTCGTAACTTTGGACCTGACGGTGGATTAAAATCATTTTTTCTCTCGAATCACGGATCCCATGCATAAATAACACGCACATCATATCGTAACAAATTAGAGTTGGAATGGACCAATCAAAGTAATTCATGTTTATATATAAAATACTATCATAATGGAGGAATTGGACAGCCTATCAGTATTCTCTGGAAAACAGTGACAGAGGTTTCCGCACAATGCGTTCGATCGTCACACATACACACACAATCACAAAGCGCAAGAGACATGTGTGTCAGACACTGCATCGCACTGTGATGCACCGCGTCTCCATAATTATGAGACACCCATCTCTCTTTGTCAGATACCGCAACTCTGTGTCAGACACTGCGTCGCTCTGTGAGACACCGCGTAACTGTGTGAGACCTCAGCTCTACGTCAGACACTGCGTCTCTATATGTGAGATGAGCAGAATCCATGATCTCAGATCACCGAGTTCCACTCCCACTGTGTTTCCGTCGGGGTAAGGCTGCTGATGGGCAAATAAATTTAAAATATTACGATGGGGCATTAAGATTTGAATAAACATGTCGGACGCGAGTCGAGAGCGACGCGTCGGCGATAGTCGTCGGTCGCGCAGCGTGACGCGCGACGTTTGACGACATTATTGTCGCACGTGTCGCTTTTAAGACTTCATTTACATGAGTTGTGAAGGACTTAATGAGATTTTGTTGTATATATGAAAGGATGTTGTTATGTATAAGGCTGTGAGAATATTTATTCCCTCCTTTGATATGAGAATAAGTTGGTAGGGAACGTACCTATATTGTATGCGAAAAAAGATGGAAGATATGGAAATAATGCATTAAGAATACCGCGTATTCAATGAGTTAGTTATACATAATATATTTTTTTAACTTTGTGTACAGGATATTGTATTTTTCTAAATCATTTGATTTAGAAAAATGGTTTTCGTAACATAACGTGCACGAATTCCTCTTTTCCGTAGAGTTTTGTTTTTCTTCGAAAAACCATAATAATTTAATCAGCCAACTAGATGCAGTTAAGACCAGCCTATTAATAGTAAAAAAAAAACAATAAAATCCAACCCGAACACAATTTATTTTCCACGCACTTGAATGTAACATTTAAGCAAGTATGCAAGCAACCGAATTATCTCTCAGATCAACCGGACAATGGCTGAGGCCTAATTATGCACGAACAGTGGACACAAATATTTTAATGCACTCGGACGTATCGCGTCCACGAAACAAAAGGGGACATCTCGTGCTTTACCTCGAGATATACGCGGGCGATATCATTGAGCGGCCGACGTCGCCGTGTGTGCGGACCGTCGCGTGTGACCGCTGCCTTAACGGTGATAGGGGTGGCACTTTGTGGCTTATGTAAAAAAAAAATAGATTTATAAACAAACATTTTATAGTTTTTCATTTATGTCATTGAAATGTTTAATGTGTGTGTGTAAATGCTGTTTAAAACTGAAAGTAGTTATTTATTTTAAGTAACATCTATTGGTTCACGTTTAATTTCCTTGAAGAACGAATATAAATCAGATTTCAGAGAATATAATTATAGAATATATTATAAGCCAAATTTCCCAGAGGTACAGTTTACGGCGAAAAAAAAGTTATTAGTTATAAATTGGTATGAATCACCTTTTAAAAATGTTGTTCTGGTTGCACTTGTAAATTGGTAGCCATAAGACAGCCCTGCCGTAGCACGGTGACCGCTCGGTAAGCGATAGCGCACACCGGCGACCGCGACCACAAATCGCCAGCGACAGCCAACAGGTAGCAGTCGCACGCATTGTTTCCACGAACCCAAACTACGAGACGGTATCGAAGCGATTGATATACGATCGGACCCGCAGAATGTTTTAGTAAAATGCACCAGCTTTCCGTTTTAACCTTTGAATATCTAATAGGGCCCGATTTAGAATAATTTATGGGGGAGGCAGGAGACAAAAACAGAACATTATGGGGCCGGCGGGTCAGCAGCCGACCGACTGTCTGCAGATTTCCTAAGATTCCGACTTTATCTGGCATTGCAATGAGGAATCGGTGCGTTTGGAAAGGCCTACGCGGGGCGGAAACTACGCTACCGGTTACTGATCATAATAGGATTGAAGATGGAGGGTGGACATTAATTACGGGCTCCTATCCAGCGGCGAGCGGGAAAGGCGACAGCCGATATACCGATTGACTCGTTATTTAGATCGGCCGCTGTGACGATAGATCGGAGGTATCTGGTGCATGAACAGAAACGAGGAGAGGCATCGTCATATTGAAGTAAGAGTATTAACGGTATAAATGGGCAGCGCGTAACAACCGCTAGAGGAGGACACGGTGTAGATTGATATGGGACTATAATTCCCTATCTAAAACATTTCAGTTTTTATTTTTTTTAGAAGTTTTGTTAGAACTTCAAAAATGAGGTACTTACCGCAGATTTAGATCTTATAACTGCCACGTCCAGTCCCAGTACTATCAGTACCAGTACTATCAGTCCCAGTACTACGGGTGTTATGTTAACAACCGCGCGTGACCCATCAGTTGTCTAAGCAATATCAGGAAACCTTGGATGGTCTGAGTTTAGCAGCAGAAGATGGTACTACCCCAATCGACAATCATACATAGTCCTAGCTCTATAGCTAGGACCTAAACGCTATCGTTTAGGTTCAAAATGTCTTTTTTTCAATATGTCCCTTTCCCAAATGTGGGGGGCATTAATGTTATCTAGATCTCACTTTTTCCAAAATCTCCCTACTATTTTCTAGCAACACTACGAAGGTTGTAACGGTAAAATGAAACCTCAACGCTAAGCTTCAAAATCATGACAGGCTCTACCAATTTCAACCAAATTAAACTGTTTCTGTAACAAAATTGAACCCTAATGCCCTAATGAAAAGTCTGAACACCTTCGAAGCCTACAGCCGGAACTGGAAGCCCCAAACGAGACATTAGGAGAATAAGCTCCACCGCGCACGCACCGCCGCGATCGCGTTGTCGCGCTAATTAGGCCGCCTACCAGAGATGGAATTCATTAGCTTCTAATTAAATATAAGGCATGATTCGGTCGGAGGAAAGTGAGCGTAGGTGCACTTGCAGCATTGATTAATTAAAGCCGGTAATGCTCGCCCTAATTAAGAGCACTTCCTTGTCAGTAATGGGCGCAGAATGCCATTGTATGAAAATAGTACTTTGTCTGACAATGAAACCTGTTTTTAGAATAAATAGTGTTTTGTTTGTAGATAAATCCGATGTTGTCTACGGTTCAGTTAAATTTATTTTATTGAGAGCTTCTGTGGTTGAATTTCGATCGAAACCTGCACATTGCACATGAAAGTCATTATTGAGGCCCGGTGTCGTATGGCAAGGTATGATTTATTAATAGTAAAAACATTCGGCAATGGGCTAAAAATTCATCATAACATCGTGGATAAACAAATACACACTGCAATATTGAGCCCAACCCTATGTGCAGGTGCTATTTCAGCATACTATGTCCTAGTTCTAACCGGAAGAAAACCGGTTGCAACTGGTTTCTTCTGGATTGGTGGCCGATGGATGATTGAAAGACAGTAGCTGCCTGGGCAGATCCTAGCTGCCGTGGTTATTACAGCAGCTGAGGGTTCGATGAACTATGAACTAACGTGTTTAAATCATTTACAGGCGACTTTATACGAAAACCCATTTCCAACACATAAATTCAGGTAAGTACATTAAAATTTAAACGATCTACCCCTATTTCCATAAACTATAATTCCAGCTAAAATCCAACAAATAAATTCCTTATTTCTAACCCTCCTATAATTAACCCGATTCCCAATGAATAAGTAAGGCTTGTCGCGGCGTGTGACAGGCGTCGCGTCACGCGTCGCGATCGACGCGTCACCCGCGACATGGCGTCACATCGGCCTGACGTGACGTGACGTGACACTCGAGTGTACGGGGGCGCTTAGAGCATATTTTAATCATAAAATTATCATGGTAGTTGCTATCGAGTATTACGGTTTTCGTGGAGAAATTTAATCGTTTAGCGTTTAATATGGAATGTTATCTTTGAATTCGAAACATTTCTAAAATTTTAATTTCAAGTGTACCGATGGAATAAACTGGTAATTTTAAATCAGAGTACTAGGAAAGATAGGAAAAACACGCGGAAGCCTCTATCACTTTCTCGTATTGTGCCATACCTATGGTAGGTATATTTATACTGGATGGCCCAATATATTGCTCACAATAATATGCACCAGGGTAGCATAGGCTACATGGAGGCAATAATTCTTCTGCGACATAGAAGTTTCAATAATCTAAACCATGGTATATACGGTAAGCAAAAATTCATACATTCGCAGCTTAAGACTCAAGTCTGCCTTAAGCACATCGTCAGGTACTAACCATCCCGATTACCATGGAAACATCATTACCATGGAAATGCGATCCACAATCGGCTCCTGGTTTCTACGGCTACCTACTGTCGGAGGATGTATAATGCAAAACTGTGCTAAGCTCTTAAAAACTGGTGGCGTTTTAACGCATTTAACCAGCCATTTATACTCGTACACACACATACATTACTGTTAATAGGCAGTTAATAATATTATTATATATGGTTAATAAAGAAGAAACCATAGAAAGAAAAAATACAGAAAGAATAGAAAAGTCTTATCACGGAACTTTCTTTTAAAACGGTTTTACATGTTATTTAACCTACAGCGTAAAAAAATATTTATGTTTTCAGTACAATAATATGTTACCTGAATAAAATGTATAGTATCAGGTTATCCCAGTAAATATGATTTGATCGTTTAACTTCAAATAGATAGTGTCTTTTGAATAAATTATAATATTCCGGGTAAAATATTAACTAAGTAAAGAGTTTGGCACTCCACGACGCATCAATAAACTTTGCGCATTCAAATAGATTATTCGCATTGATACAGAATTTTGACCGCTGCTATGTTTATAGATGACTGTGTTACATACACTGACCTGAGCTTCGATCAATAACGTACTTGATCGAAGGACATGAACATCGAACCCAAACGTGATATTCGTTTAAACTTAACTGAGATCTTTATGAGACTTTGCAACTTGGAATTAAAGCTGAGAGGAAATAAAATGAATGAAAAGCGGAGATATGTTACGACTGTTACTTAATAGGTTTTGTAGTTTGCATCTATTTTATCGTATATTGCATTTTATTTTATCAGTAAAGTTTATTAATCGGTCTAGGGATACATTCAGCTCTTAGTAAGTGATAAATCATCCTATGTTGACTTTTTCATGAAAAGTCACAACAGCATTTATGAATCTTAAATAGTAAAGCGTTAAATGACGAGCGTATTATTTAACTATATTTTATACCGACACAAAGCTTTGTAAGCAACATTTATACATGAGACTAGTAAAGTATTATATCAAATTATTTTTTTTTAATAAGTATCCCAAGTGTTGATAAATTACCACAGACCATGGCAGGTAAGGTTCCTATTTCATGCAACATAATTTTTCACATCTAGGTACCAAAAACATTCTCCCAGAATTTGGCAGAATTTTTCTCCCAACCCGTCCAGTTTAAACAAAGACTGACATAGAGAATCATAAACCTCAAAATAAGTGAGCCAACTTCAAAACGGCAAAGCAGAGTCCACATAAACGTGTATAAGTTAGTGCCCCCCCCCCCCCCCTTCCCCTTGGTTTATCTTTATTATTAGTCTGCCGAGCGAAATTATGACGACTGCAAAACGACTTTTCCTCCGTCCTGCTCT
The DNA here is from genome assembly GCA_905147375.1 of Hylaea fasciaria. NCBI lineage: Eukaryota > Metazoa > Arthropoda > Insecta > Lepidoptera > Geometridae > Hylaea > Hylaea fasciaria. The sequence continues at coordinate 12,843,020 of LR990194.1, forward strand.
GTCTCGTAGCCGCGTCTGCACGGCTGTCCTTCTCCGACAAGGCTATATGCAGGCTTGCAGTGATTCCGCGTGACGACCGCCGAGGGACACGAGGGATGTTTATAAGACCTCGGAGAAGTAAGTTTTGTATTTAGTTCGGTCTTATCTCAGGGTTTATTCGTCCTGAAGGGGTAAGCGAGGCTTGAATTAAAAAATAATTCAGGCTGTTAATTTTTTTGGGGGCTTAACGTGGGTTTGCGAGGGTTTGTTGGCAACACAAACATTGCCAGAATTAGAATGGAGTTTATCTTTGACGTTTCAAAAAATCTTTTGTAAAATTTAGTCACTGTGTCAGTGAAAATTTGCCAGTGTATTGTCACAGTATGACATTGGTTAAAAGTCTCAGACTGGTAACTTCGCTGGAAACAGTGACCTTCATTCCGGGACATAGTAATATTTACACATTGCTCAGCTCAGCGAATGAATATCTGCAAAAGGTGTGGTACATAGTTTTCATTCTTTCTATCACTAACAAATCGCAAAAGATCGCCGTTCGCTGTGCGATTAGTCGCTGCGACCGGCCGCTTTATCAATCGCAGATGAACCGCGCGCCTGTCGGGTAGACTAATCAGCCACTTTGCTAGAGATATGAACTATCGACGGAGTCTACAGTCACCTAAATCATAGTAGGGATAAGTTAATGAGAATGTGCATCGGTAGAGCATAAAATTAGGCAAGTTACTTGTGAAAAATCATACAATTTTTCATAAAACATGTACCTACTTGTCCAGTACTGTAAACCGATACAACAAACATCATTAGGCAATAGAAAATTTTGTTTAAAAAATAAACAATTAAGGCGTTTCAGTTAAAACTGAATACAAATCGAATATAAATCGGCGTAGGAATTTTGGAAAATAATTATTAAACCTAAAAATACAATCATTTTGTTTTTTTTTTTATTTAGAATGTGTAAGGTACAGAATTAAGTCAAGAGTTGAAAATGTGGGCAAAAGTATAAAAAATTACATAACTACATTTTCAGGTCTTTAAGACGCGTCTGTTACCTAATGACTTGGGAAGCTATGAAATTACACTAAAGGTTGAATTAATCTAATGTAGGCCGTATGGTCTTAAATGCAAAAGCACTGTCTCCCAGTGCTAGGCCTGTCGTAAGGTCGTGCTATCAAGGAGCGTTCACACTGCGCGCTGCTTGTGACAGAAGACGTCCGGAGTCCAACGCATAAGCGACAGCGTTTCGATAAAAAAATATTGCTACACAATCCGCGACCAATAAAATCAACAATAACTCAACACCGCCTTGTAAGACTTGTAAAATATCATTCAGTATACCTGTAGGACTGTTGATAGATGAAAGATCATATCTAAATAATATAGAATACTGTTATGCCATAAACAGCAGCCTTTAGCAGTTTCTAAAACTGCCTAAAAGATATTTTCGAAGGTAGTAAGTTTCTATAATCCACAGTAAGTTATACGAGAGTCGGGCTTTGCTCAAGACACAGCCCAAACTCCAAGTCGGAGACAATTGGCGCGTCACCGACAGAGGTCGCCGCTTTCACAAGTAACCACAAATCATGAGCCACCGGCCCACCGCCCGGCCGCCGGTCAAATGCGCCGTGCAGTGTGCACGCTCCATTACAATGCGGATTGAGGTGGCGGGACTATTGTCTTGAATGCTGTAAACTTATGGTGCAAACAGACCATACATTACCAGTGCATATGACATCGCTAAAGTGAAATAAAACGTGATGACATGACATGACGATAATGCCATTATATCTATCAACTCGTCCAGCGTAAATAAAAGGTTTGTAATTTAAAAGTCCTCTTACGCCCTCCTCCTTTTATAATAGTTATGAACAAATCAATAACATTAGTTGACTATTGTCTGTGTGTCGTTTACGTACATTCTATTGGCAAAGTCAGTCATTGTGTCCGAGCCAGTCCGCGGACAAAAGGGATGCGCTGAGTTTTTATATCCGGATTCTGTCATGTCCGCTAGCTTATCCACTTCAGTCCTCTATGTTTCTAATATTGAGTTACATATATATGTGTTGATAACAATTCATGTATTCATGTACCTAACAGAAGTAATTTTTAATAGGATTTAATAGGATTTTAAGAATATTTCTTGTAATATCGACATTACAAATTTTGTATATTTGTCACTCGGTAGTTCGTATATATACCTAAGTCAATTCGAGGTTCATAATAGGTACTTAAATTACTCACTTCGTAATTCGTATATTTGTTTGAAATCAATGAAAACCCCACTTTTAAAAATACAGGAACCACGATCCGCACATCAATCGAATTCGAGACTTCCAAAGAAGAGAGAGGAGGCGCTTCGAGGCGAAAGTCTAATAAGACATGTACCTAATCCGCCAATAAATACCGCGTGGCACGTAATATCATATCTGTCACATAAATCAGTCCACGATCATACAATAATTACATCGTATAATTCAATATCTGCGGCGGATCGACTGCTCGCTGACAGGTTAATGCGTCTGTCAGAGGGTCCCAGCCCGCAATGGACGGTGTCTAATTACAGAAACTCATTACGGTGATACGTCTTGTGATAGGATGCTGTGATAGGTAATTAAAGAATGTGATTCCTATGACTATTTTCACTAAATTTCAGCGTTTGACAATTAAACTGTGTGATTTAGTTTTCAGGAAAAACAGCCTTATGTATGTAATGGTTGTACATTTTTTATTTTTGTATAATATGACAAAAACAGATAAGAAAAACTTTTACTGGAATTTTACATAAAATGGAATGGCGGCCACTGGACGCCATATTGGCATCACAGAAATGTGGGCATTTAAAAATCTTTTAGAAGGTACCAAGTTACACTAGAAACAAAATATTCTCGTAGTAAAATCAGCGCCATTTTATACAGGTATAATCATGTAATCGGGTTAGTATTTTACCAGTTTATCCACAAATAAATGAAAACCCAAGGAAAACTGTTTTTGAAAAATGGCAGCACTGCAGGGCACAGTAGCCCGCTATAATGGCAATAGAACACAATTGGCCAATAGGCTATTGCATAACACTTGTGACGTCACTGCTTCCCTGCGATAAGCGGTGATGACGTCATAATGCAGCATTACTGACGGATCTGCGGCAGTTCGGATCATGTCAACCGTCTGTTGATTGATTTCTAATTACTGTGATTATAATACCTACTAGAATTCAATAGAAGTCCAATGTGAGCGAGTGACAATAGAATTCCTGAAATAGTCGGTGACAAAACAAAGCATCTGAGATTATCACCTAATCAAATACCTATGAATACCCGGAAATACACCTGAGAAATTATTTTGTATGACAACTCTTAAATCTCATATGTTAACTAAACAAACATGGCCGCATAGTCGATTCAAATTCGAACATGAACGTAATTCGATATGAGAAACAAATATTGGTAAAGCCCACATTATGAGCACGATTCCAACATTTCTGAACTAATAAAATTATGCCCAATAATATAACAATAAAATATTGATTCCGCCCGAACGCTCCGAAAACTATAAAGATATAGAATGTCATTATTATATAGAACATTATTCGCAGTAAAACCTCAAATTTTCCCATTGGACGTAAAATAAAATACTCCATCGTCGTAACTTTGTCAACATTGAAAAAAACGTTTAAACTCCATCTTTATTGCCGCGTCAGTATAACTCATAACGCTTTCATTACTTCCCTGTCATAATAGGCGATCAACTCCGAACTATATTGCACATAAAATTATAATCAAAACGTGTTCAGTCAAGAGAAATCATAGGTAAAATTGACACGGGTCTGTAATTCCCGATAAAAATATGTATAAATGATGCCTCAAGGTGGGGCCCCACTTAAAGCGGGCACGACAATAAAATGGAAATGCCGTAATGAATATTTACATTTCATTATTTTATTTACATTGGGTGAGAGTTGAATAGAAAGAGGTACAGGGAATATTATGCCATCAATTTTGCCTCGTTATGAGGAATAATGAAATAGAGAAAACTTACTGTACATAAAATAAAAAGCATGTTGAATTAATCAGCCGTAATAAGTTGTCTACTAATAAAAAATATAAGATAAATAAATAGTTTACACGGCGCAGATATTTGAAAAATATTTATTGATAGTTTTCTAACTGTCCCCGTGCCGCATTTTAGTCAACAGTTACCCACCGCCTATTCCAACTCGGGACGTTATGACGTGTTACCTAACTGTTGTCGTTAACTGTACCTACCTTTTGATTTGACTGTGAGCACCAACTCATTAAATCTTGGATTAACCTTATCTCCGTTTGAGCTTAAACCTAGTTTAAAATCTTGGACGACGTCAGTCTCGAGCAAACCTTGATTTAAACAAACGTCAACATTGAATAATGATTAACTGGTGAGTTTTATACTGAAACTAGAATTAACAAAGATGCAAGCGATGCTAAACGTAGACTTCTCTGAATGTTAATTAGTATTTAAAAGGGGCTAATTCGCGCACAAACTAATATCAAAATATATAATTTTAACATACCTCGACTTGATCTTGATCTTGATATTAGTTTGTGCGCGAATTAGACCCGTTTAAATACTAATTAACATGTATTCAGTTCGCGAAAGTTTAAGAACTTCTCTGAATGCCCGCTAACTACACCACAAAGCATGACCTCTTGCATCTGTTATCTTTGTATCATCACGTCGCAATCATAAAATTAACATAAATAACTTCAAAGTGAGTAATAAACAGTAATATCGTTTTGCACAGTTACGAGTACCTTTCTCCGCTAAACGCTATTACTGTGGCCGCGCATCAACGCCGCATAGGTGTTGCCATTCGATAGTGTGAATAATAAACCGATTGTAAAATGGCTTCCGATGTGAGATATTACATTCCAACTCTGCGTAGGCGCAGGTCATGGAGTAAATACGAGTACATTTCCAACACAATATTTAGATAGGGGCAGTAACCCAAGTTTGTACAAATTTAAATCTGTACTTTCCCGATGTTATTTCGTGCTGTTGTTACAGATAAAACATGGATTGTTAAAATAGTGGTGTTGCAATTACTACAAAAAATATTATTTTGTTTTACTTGACTGGGTAAAGGGTAATTTGCCGATATTATATAACACTAGCTGGTGCCCGCGACATCGTCTGCGCAGAATGAAATAAATTATGAGTTTTTATTGTATTATGGTTCACTATTTTGGCAGTAATGGCTTACACATAAGATATAGATATATACCGGTGCCGGACTGTTTTGTTAGACTATTTAAGATAAACATTCCATCGTACATTACATTATATTATTATGTAACTAGCGGTTTTGGCAGCGCACGCAAGAATAGCTCGCAGATGGTAGATTTTTTCCTACTTACTTGACACTTATCGTCATATTTTGAACAATTCACATAATATCTTTATAAATTGTAGCCTATGTGTTATTCTGATGTATAAGCTATATTATTGTTAAGTTTCATTAAATTCCATTCAGTAGTTTTAACGTGAAAGAGTAACAAACATCCATTCATAAAGTAGGATTTCACCATTTAATTGAGAGATAAGATCAAATAATTATCTTACAGAGCCAAAAAACACATCTAATTTCAACAATTAACGTTACTTACATATTGTTGATTTCCTGAAAGTTCTTTATTAAAAGCTTATCATTTCTTTGAGCAGAAGTTAAACGGAAAACGTTAATCTCAAGTTGTGATACTGTTTATAAGTTACGTAGGTACTGAAATCTCTTAGCATAATGTACATATATATCGCACTCTTATCGATAACACGTTTTTCGTATTTAATTTAGACATAAAGCTGGTGTAACAATGGTATTTTAGAGGTTTTATGAGCCGCTTAAGGGGCACAACAAAGGCGTTTCCAGTTTTATGTCCCAGTAAAACTATGCCGGCACATAATATGTTTGACTTAAGTGATGACTGCGTAATATGAGAATTTACGTTTGTTGAGTTTCTGGGTGTAGGTAAGAGATTATGAAGAAAATATTACTACTTAAATAATAGAAGGTATTTGTGGGTGCGTGAAAAATCACAAATTAGAGATTAGTTTTCGAGAGTGTGTCACATATTTTTACAAGACTTACTGGCACTGCAACATGGCTGTTTGTAGTTTGAATTGCTTACTTACCTGGAATAAAGCGAAAATAAGATTAACACAGGCTTTCAAGTTCATTTAACTCCGGCACGACTAGATATGAGGCACATCCCACACGACGGTGAGCGGAGGAGTTGAAGCGACTTTTTTTTTAATTCTATAATTTTTTTTTACAATTTCAATTATTAGTACATCCATTATTTCTGGCTGTATTTCTTTATAATCGTGGCGTGGTTTGAGACTCGACGTATTCCATACACAATGCAAGCGTGAGCGTATCGAAACAGAATCGATGCGTTTGATGTCCCGATAATATGAGACATGCCTTAAGTTTACCTGTCTTTTTTATGTAATTTTTTTATCCACTGTTCCATTGCTCCTGTACCGTGGGTACCGCGCTTACAGGCATATAAGCTCGGCGCACCTGTAGATCACAGTTCGTCTATCTCATAAAAATCTTTGTACCGTTTGTTTCCAAATATCTAAAGCAGTCTGTAAAGAGACTTGTAATGAAGAGCTAAACAATCGGCCGCCTCAGATCTCGGCCTCACCACTCGCCACCTGCCGTCAGTGAGTCCAGTGATTCTGAAAAAGTTTAATCGCAGACCTTTCAAAGGAGACGTGTTAAAACCTTAGCTGGCCTTTAATTAAAGCAGACTGGGCGGCTAGGGCAGGGTTGTCAAGCTCGAGTTTTTAGTTTTTTTTTTTAATAATAACTTATCATAGTCGTTTAAAATATATTCTGACCCTTAACTAGGATTCCCTATAACCTATTATAACAGCTAATTCTGATAAACACCCAGACTCTGAGCAAACCTGAGATTCATACTGAGATAAATGTTTGCCCTGAGCGGGAATCGAAACTTTAATCTCGCGTTTCACAGTCAGCTCATTACTTACTAACCTACGCCACGGAAGCCGATATTTTTTGTGGGACTATGGTCCTCGTAGTTCCTAATCCTTTTGATATAAGATACCCTATTAAGGGTCAGGATATATCTATGTGATTGTGATGCGCTGGAAAGCACACAATAAGACCAAATCAACAGATACATAATATTTTTTGTAAGGTTTGACAACCCTATCTTATGCGGCCATTTCAGTCCGTCTGTCCACTGTGTAACGTATGGACGGAGCTACTTCATTTCGAGTGACGACGGGGAAAAAGAAATGCAGGTGCCACCCCGTCTCTGGACAGAGGGTGGCGTGGAGATACCGTTGGTTTTTTTCGTTTTTTTATGCTACTTAGGCGGTGATTGAAGTTTTATTCTTAAAAAAAAGCATATGAGTTATTTGATTATCCATGATAATATTTACTCGTCTAGTGTTTCTGGAACATTGCTGATAGATTCATGGAATATTTTATGGCTTTTTGATAGATATCACTTTTTCAACCGACTGTATTTTGGATGTGCGGTCGAGTTCACTATTACAGAAATTAAAGGTGGCGACTCGACCGCATGGGCGAATTTATTGCGGTCGAGATAACAACCAACTGATTTTTCTAAATTCTAAGCAACCTATATACTTTTAGGTTATAGATACTTTACTTTAATCTACTAATGAAACCGCAGGTTACATCTTGTAATATCATAATATAAAGTGTATTTGTTTGTTATAACTCAAAAGGCTGAATGGATTTTGATAAAATGTAAAGTCAAAGTCATCATGAATATTAACTGACCCGTATCGTCTCTGACCACACCCCACCCAGAAGAACTGGATGGGGCCATACAAAAAACTGGATGGGCTATTTCTTCAAACTTTGTCATTAGCTTCGGGTAAAGACAGTCTCTTACTTGAAATAATCTTAAACCTATCAGGTATTTTTAGAAACTTAAAACAAATAGGTGCACAAGTAGAAGCGACACTGATTTATAATCAAGTGAGCTCTGTTTAATTATGCCACTCTTTCTGCTGCGACATCCGTAATCAGGAGAGATGGGGTGCGCGAGCACTTGCGACTGGGAGCTTTCCAACCCCCAACGCAAACAACGGGGTGTTTATAAGTTCAACGTGTGTATCCGTGTATCTGTGGCATGTTAGTTAGTAAAACGTGCTATAGCTACGCCCCGTGGTTTTACCCGCGTAAACTCTGTTCTCGCGTAAGAATTGACATGATAAAATTTTCCTGAAAAAAAGATATCTATAGGTCTGTAATTCAACTAGCTTAAACGCATAAACAATTATTACACATTGATAGAAGAAGTAGATATAGAACTGCGGCACGTCGCAAGTTTTTCCAACTAGTTACTACAAGCTGGCCATTCAAAGATTAACCGACAAGGTTTAACTAAGTACTGCGACACGTCGCAAGCTATCACAGTGTAGTCGCAAGTCTGCGGCCTGAAACAAGACACACACGAGTCGGTCCTCACGAGTTTTTTCTCCTTGAATTGTTAATGCGTCGCTGGGGTGGCGTCCGTTTTTTATTCCACCCTTAATGAATGGTCTTCGGCGAATGAAGAGTGACCAAGCATCGAACGGGATTTAATTTACAGACATAAAAATAGAAGTGCGAAAGAGGGTGTAATTCATTTAGTTGTGAAGGGATTTTTAAAAGCTTCTGTAAGTCCGATTGATTTAGGAAGATAGATTATTAGGTAGTAGGGTAGAGCTGGGGGGCTGAGGGAGGGGTAAGGGGGGTAGACTTTAGTAGCATCGACATCTTATTATATCTTATCTTATTATTAGTACTTTTAGAGTACAGAAGAGATATTTTTGGGCATGCCACTTCAGAGAAGCGATATTTCAGCCGCAGCTTCTAATGGAATTACTTCATGGCACTTGGATGACGTGATGGTCCCAGTTGTAATTGGTTGATAGCAACCCTTAAGCCATGTCAGAGGCCCTTGGACGGCCTGACAATACTCACCTCTGACAAACCTCACACGACCAACTAGACCAGTTTCCGTGAGTTATGCAAGTCAAGTCAAGTTCCTATGACTGTTAGGAAACTATACTTTGTCCATTATGTAATTTTCTTTTTGATAGGTCATGCAAATTATATCCCATACTTACAAAAAAAACGTTTGATCTAGTATTACCTCTTTACCGGGTTACGTCCATTATAGGGAAGGTGAGGAAGTGGAATAATTGATGGTGTTTGTGCTCAGTTTGATCAGCTCGCAGTACCGAATAGGTATTTTAGAAAAATCTGATAGGTATACTTAATATATTATGCAACCAAAAATAAACAATGCTATGTTGGTTGTTATTTAGCATGGCTAAAGCACTGTATACACTGCACGGTTCGATGGCCGGCAATGCAAAGTCCATTCACACTGTTACATTGCAGTGCCATTGTTCTCCGCAAATGAGGGACGGTGGTGACCTTAGCCGTGTTCTAAGGCGGCAAGTGTGTAATAGGTTTTAGATGTGGTACAGGTGGTACCTACTAAAGTTTTTTTGAAGTTGTAGTAAGAGTTATTTTTTTTGTTTCGACTTCGAACAATACTTGTTAATATTTCAGCTTTTCATTGACGAGTTTTTCGTCAGATAGTCAGTAATCTACACGTAATCAACAGTCAGATAGTCAATGCCACGAATGAAACAGCCGTTTTGCCCCAGGCTAGCCCAGGTTTAGATAGTTCAATTGACACTTACCTACTTTTCTAATCTGAAACAATACGCCTGGAATCTTTTAATGAATGTCAATAAACCCCACTCCATCTGTAGAAGGCAAAACAAGGTTTTATTGTACTTGGAAACAGTTAGCTACAATACTATACCTATTAGTACGAATAGTACATAACGATACAATCTAGTATGCATTGTTCGTAGTTGTTTGGGGTCTATAGCCTGTGGTCTAAACATTGGCAAATGCACGTAACAAGGTTTTTGTAAGTAGGTTAGTCAGATGCGTATTGCGTATAAATTCACACTTCAAAAATGTACAAATGTGAAGTAACTTTTATTCAAGACATGGATTGATAATTTCATCCTAAGAAATCTACTCGTACTTATATTATAAATGCTAGTGTTTGTATGTATGGTTGTTGGTAGTAGTTTATTTCTCACCGTCTTTAAAAAAGGTGGAAGTTCTCAATAATTTGGCTGTATTTTTACCACCGCGTAAGATTCTGCGTGTAAAAGATTTTAGTTCTGCTAAAAATGCCTGTTCGACGATCGTAACGGTGGCGTAAGAACTAAGCGTTCTAGGCCGAGCATGTTCATCACCTTCGACCACATCGTTACATAGACCAGCCAAGAAAATGTTGCAACACGTTCAAATGCTAGCTTATGACAGTATAAAAGGAGTTGATATATCCACTAGCTCTATGACAGAACCTGGCTTATGTTATGACTTAATGTTAAATTGCCAAGAACCTATGATAAATCGCCGTCGCACTTGTGGGTGCATGGCCTTACGATTACCAAGATACCACCACGTCAATCAAAATATAGATAAAATAGATAAAGATCTTATTTCACTTGACCTATTGTTGGTTACAGGCTTTATATAAATGTTATCTAGAAGGCAATCAAATAGACTCTAAGCAGATATGATTTGCCATATTATTAATAATTAATTATCAGCCTCGCGTATTACAACACTTTTCTTCATTAGTATACTTCAGATTTTATTGGAGCATAACGACCAATGTTGCGAGTACTGGGTCGGGTCGCATCGCAAAAAGAAATAGGCGCAAAAGGCCTAATTCAAGTACATCATGGGCTATTCGCACCACGGCTCGAACTGGTCGCGGTGCAAAACGCTTCATTGGCTCACATACCTTGGTAAAGTTTATATTGTATGTAAAAATTAATATACGTAAATTTATAATGTCAAATTATCACAGATTTTATCCTTGTTTTTGAATGATCACACTGTTATGGCCACACCTTTGCGACAATTCATAAACAATGCAAATTTAACTTTACTTAATAGTTAGTAGAATTGGTTCTGTATACATTTATCTATATTGCGAGATTTTTCACCCCTCGATTAAACAAAACCTACCCCCTCAAGTCGGCAGGTAGCAGCTAATAAAACTCACTTTATCGGTCCATCCCTTATGAACGGTAATATCTTAAAGTCGTTGCACTGGGTGGGTAATCGGATATCCACCCCCTAGAAGGGGGCAAAGTGGAGGCAAATAGGGGGTAAAAGTCTAGATTTTAGCCATCAGACTACTTGTACTAATTTAATGAACGGCGAACATTGTTAAGTGGGCCGATACGCGATACAGTATCGAGGACGATAGACAGACGATTAAAACTAGAACATAGATCTTAAAAAACCGTAACCACACAATAATTATTGTATTACATTTCTTACCTGACCCCTGTGACGTCACACAACCGTATAATCCATACACATATCGCTGAGAAGACTTAAGTTATTATTACAATTATGTTTCCCGTCTACATTACCATGTAAACTGTTCGTTAGTCACACATTTTTCTAAGACCCTTCATAATTTCATCTTATGATTATATTTATGGCCTTATCTAACCATCGTCGGAATACCACATCAATCAAGCAACCACAAAACTACAATTCGCTAATAACCACGCAATAAATCAACTTTCTAAGTCACAATTCTACAAAACTATCCTAAGACTAGCTATACTTATCAATACTGAATCAGCCGTATTGGACCTTGCCGCAACACATTCGATTTGAAAATAAAGAGATAATCTTCCATATCTTGCTTAACATGTGCTATGACAAAGTCCGTCGAATTTCAGTTTCGTTGGGCGCGTTTAATTTGCCACGGAGTCATAAACATGGCAATTTATAGATGCGGCAAGAGACAGATGGGACTCTAATTAAGTTTCGTCACAGACGCAGCGGCCGCCCACGAACGGTCTCGGGCGAGCACAGCGTTCGGTGGCCTTCTTTACTTGGTGCCATATTTTTAAACATCATGATTCCAAAGAATTTCATATCACGATTTTTCTTGTCAAAATCAGTTCAATGATATTTATAAACTTTTGCAGAAAACAAATTTCATTCTCAATAACACGAATATATTTCATGGCGTAGCTATCGAAACAGAATCCTAGGATTCATAATTTCATTTCCTATCACATTTAAAGCGATATATGAATATAAAAATGCAGCCACACTACCTACATTTTTCTCTCTACATACGGCCATAATACATTGAAAATACCACATCAGTCACAAGATTTATCCCTTCGCCACACATTTAGTAATCAACGGCACATGGATTAAATGACAAATTGTGGTGATAAATAACTGAAGATTTCAACAATTATTATTTGAAGTGAGCACGCAAAGTCGCAGGGCATTAAAGATGCGTCGTTTGTTGCTGTCACATCCAAGGATGGGATTTGTAGTCTTTGGTAAAATGCAAGTTTATTATTAAGGAAGCCGCTAACTACGGAAAGTTATTTACAATATGAAACGAGCCCAAAATAAACTGGGATTATGTAATTCTAGACTTTCATTTGATATCTAAGTGTCGTTCCGTAAGCATTGATAAGAAGGCAAATTCAAGTTTCTCGTCCAAACGTAGCGTAATTCTGACGAGCACGTTTGAAACCTTGAACTAAGCACGTTGACTCTACAATGATCGTTCCATCTAGCCTCGTCAGTTCTGCACCCTGTAAGAGCCAACACACACGATGCGACGTGACTTCGACGCGACAACACAACGTCAATGTTAGTGTTGCAAGTTGCAACACCGGTGGAGTTCTGTGTGTCAGCCCTATCATCTCATACTAATTCATATTGACGGCTGATTCCAATAATTCCGAACTTAGGTCATAATCCCAACACTATTAAAGCAACGTCAGGTTTAACCCCATACAACCCATACAATCGCCAAGTTACGGCGGCTGACGCGGACGCCTGACGTCCATACACTATGGCAGACCTTTGTCATGGACTTCCCATTTTATTAATGCCATCAAGCCGTTTCTGCTTTAGCTGTGAGTTATCTGACGTGAGGGTGTAAGGGCGCAGTCGGAGATATAGCGGGCTTAAACGAAGCAAAATCGATTGTATAAGCTTGAGCGTGAAAGCGTATTGACGAAAAGCCATTTTAATTATTAGCAAGAGTAATGTAATGCTGCCACTAACTTGTTAAATGTATTACTTATTTTTTATGCTAATAAGTAGATGCTATAAAATGCTTTTATTTTTAATTTTGGCCGCTAATTACTCGTAATTTATAAATTGTCTCGAAACGTCTATCGATTGTTTGTATAAAGTCATTCTGTTTGTATGGATTGTTATAGACTTCATTGCTGTTTTGGCTACATTTGGGTATCTGAATGAAGCCACTACAAAAGTGAACGTTTTCAAAAACTCGGCCAAATCAGTACGAGTACAATATAATGTACTTATTGCAAAAAATAATAGGAACAAGAAGCTCATTATCCAGACAAATAACTTTGACAAATGCCATTGTTTATGACAGCATAGTTTTTACGGCACATAAAATATTATAACAAACAGTATCGTAGGTTTATTTTCATCCATATAATATGCGACCATTAGATCTGGTGCTGGTACCCATTAACGCAAATTTATGACGGTGACTATTTTTAATAACACTTATCTCGCAATTAATTATCATCAAATACTTCAAATGTGATCGTTATATTTATTAAATGACCGGATATTAAAGATCACTTGCTTAAAGTACTCCAAGGCTGGCTTAAATACTTTTTAATGCTACATAATCGTACACACTTTTTTGCAATATGAAAAACTAGAAATTGAATTTAAAATATCAACAAAAATGCAAACATAACATGTAAAGTGATACTAAGTTATTATCACATAAAATTATATTAATATTAATTATCACCAACACTTTTTTTATCTTTTATAATTATTTTTATTAGAGTTAGACAAACATTATTTGATCAAAGACAATCTTTCAAACTATTTCATGTAAGCGTAAAGTAAAGTAACAAAAGCAAAACGTCATCTACCCGCTCCCAAATCGCTTACCGCTGATTTGCTACCATCCCCGCTCTCACTCACACCGCACCCGCGCCGTCTTGTCACAGCAACGTGGGTGTACTATATTCGCTTTCTTTACGCATTCTCAATGGATTTTGATTCCACAATAATACAGCTAGACTAACGTTATTCTGCACAATTCACATCATGGCGTATTTTATCGTAAGGATTTGAATGGATGAGCTTGACACAACCTTTGTGTGGTAACCATTGTGTTGCTTGTTTAGTTACTGAGGGACGTTCATTCATTAGTGGCGAGATAGTAAAGTGCCGATTTAAGAATGAAATGTCTGGTCAATACGACTCCTAAGATCCGGGTTTCTTTTCCGGTGCAAGGAAAATTATTATATTGAGTGAAACACAGGTATTTACTATCCGGGAAATATATGTGATCCTGATCCTAATTGTTATTATACAGCGAACGTTATTTACGATCTACAATTCCAGATCGTAGTAATGTGATTGGACATTTACAACGGTAAAAAAATAACAATCGGAATCTAAAATCTATGAATCATATTCAAACCCATAAAACGTCCTACTATAAGACACACAGATAAGCAAATATCCATATAAAATCAACAAACACTAACTAACAGCGAACAAACTCGCATTTCTGCTCGCCATCAAAAGACCTTCCCATGTAAAGGCATCGCAAATTGAAATATACTGTCCGACGTCACTGGCTTCACTTTACCGCATGTTTATTGCAGAAAAACTGTCGCAAAACCTGCGCGGGCGCACCCGTGGGCGTTCCCCGTGAACGTGTCTTCTCTCCGTCTAACTTTAGGTAAGTCCCTAGTATAAGAGCGAGAGGTGAGTGTAATATAAACGATGAGGGTTTATTTATTGGAGTCGTGGGATATTAGTGGCTCGTAAGAATAGAATGGATAGTCGATGATGTCCTTAGTAAGGGCTACTGTAATGTTACTATGATTATGCGTAGGGTCGCCGTCGTTTGAAGGGTTTCGGAGTTCTTAAGAGTTTTAAGAAAACTATAATAATTTTGAGGGGACTTATGTACGAAAGTTCATTTCCTGAGCAGAATGAGCTATGAATCTATGCGAACGCACCTTTTCTAATTACAATAAATTCATGGAAAGGTTTTTAGTACGAGATTTTATTCACCGCTGAGAACAGTTTGACTATAAAATTAGAACACCAAGTAACCCCACCGCGCCCGCCACCGCCCGTATTTGTCCACACCTTTAATGCATAGACCAGGACACACCTCGCGACACAATTCAGGCAAGGAAGTCGGCACAAAGAGTAACAGATTCCGTTGCCGCGTTCGGCGCGACATCTGTATCATAATTCTTAGTAGAGAATGCTTGTATTAAGATTATTTATCTAGAGTAGGCTCCTGACTTGCTGAGTTAGGGAGCTCTCTGTTCAAGTTGAAAGGTAGAGTTGAATGCCTTTGAAGCATTCAACTCAACTGGTGCTGCTGAATAATGGTTGGAAAGCTCTCCAGTTGTATTGCGGTTGTATTGTAGAGACTAGTATAGAGTAAAGGTCGAATTGTAGAGATATTTTTTTTTTATTACAAATGTATACATTTTAATAGTTATTAATAATCTGTAGCCATTATTACAGTTACATTTTTTCGTATTTTTATTATATCATTTTTATATCTATTGATTTTTTTTATACCGTTTAATTGAATTAACTTGTTTGTTTTTGTAGGTAAGTAGATACTTAGTTCGTAGGTGTGTAGATACTAATTGCATAATACACAAAAGAACAAATCAACATGCAAAAATGGGCAGTGACCTTAGACAAAACTTACGAGCGATACAAACTAGCTAAGTGAGAGTTGTCCTCGCGCATGATTTTACCGTGTCTTGAAAACCTTATCTCAATAGTTGTAAGAAACATTCCTAAACCACAATATCAATAAAATGTTGGTTGTTTTATCGCAATTTGCCTTTTTTGGAAAAATAACTATACATATTATAAGAATGAAAACCAACCATTTCTTAGTTTAGCAGGTAACATCTCATGAACCTAATAACAATTAACAGAAATCAACTTCTTCTGACTATAACATAATAACATAAACTGGTATGAATTTCTGTTTTAAATTTTAACATAACGATATAACGATATCTACATATTCTTTATTTATAAACGTACCCATGGGAAAATTATCCGATAACGTATGATTGATGCTTGAGGTATACGAACTCGTTTCAAAAACACATTTAATTTAAACAAAGGTCATTTAGATTCCTAATCTAATTAAAATACAAGATCAATTAACGTGAAGTCACCTGTATGTTTATAATATTTATTATTTTATTTTAATTCCATTTGGTAACGACAACAAGACGTCATTGTGGGACGATTGACAATAGATTTGTGTTTATTGGAATCTTTGTCAAATGGTTATGCCAATAATAAATATTTATGCATCATAATCGAATGCAAAGTGTTATTGCTTTTGTTAAAATAACGTGACGAGATGATACAAGCTATAAAGAAGTTTAACATTTAAAAATATGTTTCTAGTTTGATAGAAAATGGCTTGTAACTTCCCATTGATAATGATGTCACTCTAGCATCCAAGACAGGGGCGTATTCTAGAGGTTTTTAAAAATCCAACTTGTAGTTTTGAGTTGTAAAAAGTCCTGGCTCCCTACCAGCTAAAACGAGTGGGATCGGTGAGTGTAAATTTCTTATAGATTTGACAGATGTCACGGTAATCAAATCGCAGTTTAGGCAAGTAGTTACTCGTAGTTGTACTGAATTGGGGGCCAAACGATCACTTAACACTATCGGAACAGGCAGATAGCTAGACATAGAGGTAAGTACGTCATAGTTTGCATTAATTTTATCGCTAAAATATTTTTCAAACAAACACATTTAAGTGAATTCGAGCGCTGTAAAAAATTATAGTCAATTAACATATAAAAATTACATTACATTATAAATATTACATCTTTTCATAATTAACTAAATACATAATTTTTCTTCATATTTATCCAACGCACAAAAAGAAGATAAATTTAGAAATTGATCTCCATCTCCCAATTCCTTCAATTGAAAAACCAATCGCAGAGATTTCCGCGTCGCCGGCTCCTAGCCTAACAATGGCCGATGGAGCTGCGTAGACAAAGCACTCTTTATCCTCAGAATTAGAGTGAAAGGATCGACAGACGATCGGTTTGAGATTAGTTTTAATCAATGATTTACGTTTATGAATTGATTAATTTAATTATACTGTAGGTAGGTCCATTCATTTCAATTATTTTCAATCACTCGCTTTTTAATGAAGCAAAACACCGTGAGCAAACCCACATGCCCGAAAATCGTTTCGGAGGTATGTATCCACTGATCTGGACAAGGCTGCAGTGATGGGCTACAGCCTAATCCTCTCTGCGAACGTGAGGCGACACCCGTGCTCAGAAGTGGACAGATAGGGGTTGATGATGATGATGACGTTAATGTTGATGATGATGAAAAAACAAACATTGGTAGTATCCAAGAGAGGTTGCTTCTTCTCGAAGGAGCTGGACGGTCTCTGGTGGCAGTTTGTCAGTTCACCCAAAGGCCATTACTTCCAAGCCACCACAAAAGCACGCACATTATCGGCCTATAATGCGATTTATTAATCTGTGGGAGCCAGATACGTCGAACTAATTGAAAATTGAACCCATTATTCTCGGGTAAATCACCGGGTAATCTTCAAACCAGTCGCGGCGTAGTGCACTGCTGATAAATGCCAGGCGGGACGCGGTTTGTATTATTTTTTCTTACACTTAGAAAATTCACAGAGCTGAAATAATATAACCTAACATCAATTTGTCGGGAATGTCTCGCGCAAAGAACTTACCACTAAGTAATCGTCTAACTAATGTCTTTCATGTCACAGTGCAGTGCCGCGTGAAATTTTGCAATGCAACGTATACATGAGCGTGGATATGGGTTGTAATGAATGAAAAATTTATGAAAGTATGTAGTACTTACTCTAGGTATAGTGGGCATTAATTGATAACGAACTAAAAACATACCTACCTGTCTAATCTACTTGTAGACTGTAGCATATAAAGTGGTTCCTCCGGCTGACCTCATACTTCGGTCGGTGCATAATTTGCACAAACAAGTCTATTTTGAGCCAGAGGCATGTGTTTAAGTCGCGTGTCAACTGGGCAACACTGCAACTGCTACGAACAGGCGTGCCACTTACAACCAGTGCCCTGAGTATGAGTTTTTACTAGCTCGACATAGTACGCGTCAACTAGCTTTCTGTATGAAGATTTTTCGTTCATAAACGCGCCGGTAGGGGCGCTGTACAGGATCTTCATACAAAAGCGCTAGTTGACGCGTAAACGCGTCGAGCTAGTAAAATCCGATACTAGGGGTACAGGTAATGGATCTGGCCGGCTCATTGCTCAAATAAGCAATAAGATTTTTTTTATAATAATTCAACAAAAATTCCCTGTTTCAAGCTAATCCGGAAATATGCATGGTCCTACAGAGTATATAAAACAACAGTATAAAATAAAAAGTTATCTTTTCTATTTTACTTTTGGTTCACCAATACTTACTCTCCGCGACAATGTGAACGACACTTTCAAGTATCCGCAGGTGAAGTCACGGGCGGAGTAGTAACTACTAACTGAAATATACAAGGTGTTCCAATGTTCCGGAATTGCATACAGTGTAGTATCAACTGTTGAACAGTCTGTGCAATGTCGGGATGCACCCACTTCTTGTTCGATATAATGCTCCACCGGGTGCGTAGTGTAATGAGCTATTGAGTAAGGCAGGTGATGTATCGAGAGATTTAGTGAAACTTTATAAAAGTCACTAAATGTTAGAAGGAGGTGCGTTGTTTGCGTTTGTTGGAATTAATGTGCGTAATCCGATTCCGGACTAATGATACCGATATCAAGGCTTTTTTTTATGTTAAACTGACAAAATTATTTTATATTGAGCTTTGCCCCGCAGTTTCACCCACCTTGGTTGTATCCACAGGTTTTTTTCGGAATATAAATTAACGTCTAATCTACTAAATCTTTACAAAATCCTTTCAGTACGTGAGACATGGAAGCGGAACAAACACTCACATTTACTAGATTAGTAGGAAATCAGAATGTAATTGAAATTTATAAAGAATATTTATAAGAATCAATTAATATAAAATCCTCAGTACGCCACCCTCACTACGCTCTGAGATAATAGCAACTTTTATCTGCGCACACGCATCCTCCAATCGGGCCATAAATTACGCGGTGAATTATAGCAAAATTGGCGATAATAATCTACCACGCCGATTTCATTACCCCACATGACTAACTATCGACTAATCTGCGGCTATATTTACTACGCGAATGTAGGGCTTATTATAAATACTATTTAATAAACTGAGCCTGGATTGAAACTAGCTACTTCGAAACTGTTTCTCCTGATTCAATTCCGCAGTAAAGATTACTGAACCCGTATCATTTTGTTTATCCTTTTTTAATGTATTTTAGTTACAGTTGTGTTACTGAAGAACTAAGATGTATACTGTGGCGTGTGGTAGAGAAAATATTCGAATTTTTGCGGAAAAACGACAAGTAACTGTTAATTTTGTATTATTTTATTTACATATAAAAAAACAGCTGATGAAGCACAATCATATTTGACATTTTGTGTCCCTCCAGAACTCAACCTCAACCATCTACTAGTGAATCGTGACGTCGACTGTGACCTGATTAAACTATACTGCCTACATACGTCTTACATTTTTAATTGAAGGTCAGTTAATAGAACTTGACAATGTACAATCCCATCAAAAATATTAATAAAAAAAAACACTGAAAAGAGTGTACGTAGTTTATTGCAAATTTCCCCGTATTTAACTGCGAAGCTAAGCCAGAACAGCCTGGGAGAAACGGTGGATGGAAACACCGATAATAACTAATGTAATATCCAAGCCATGGTTTCCTATACTGAGTGAAAGGTGAATGGTATAAATCTGTGTTCGCTGGACACGAGCGACGGTATGTTAGGAATTGTCGTTTCAAATGGATGGAAAGGAACATGGCCGCACAGTTTGAGTGGTTTGGTGTGCAACGACTTCGTTGTTGTTGAATTAATGTTAACTTGTGTCATGTTAACTAGTTAGTTATTGTCAATTTCAACCTAAACTATCTTCAATTGAGGTTTATTATGTGGTGATGAAGGAAAATATCGTTAACAACCTTGGTGGCACTGTTTGCTTGGCTAGCTCATGTCAAGTAGAGAATCTGCCGCCATATATCCGTGTTCCGCAGTCCTCGAGGCAGTGTCACTTCCATTTTAGGCCCGGCAAGTTTACCACCCTTGATCACGTTTTACCACTAAGTGAGATGGTGTTAAAAATATCTTGTATAAATCTTGTCTTCAAATTTTAATGTCCCGTAGCGTTTGCAGAATGATGTATTTACTCAGGCACAGTACGTTGTAATTTGTTGGTACTTTTTTGTGTAGTTGACTCTGATGGCTGAGTAATCAATACACCCAGAAACGGAATTTCCAAGAAATCTCAAACACTCAAGTGGCTTAAAAATAATACACAAATCACGAAAATTTTCAACCGCTCAGAAACACCAAACTTTTCCCAAACACATTAACATCCACTGTCCAACTCTGGGCCCCCGGATCAACAAGTGTCCAACAGGTGCCTAAGACTCCCCCCTTCTCCCCCCTCCTCCCGCCCGCGTCTTATTAGCCTCCGCGAGGTAATCACACAAGACAGCCGCTGTTAGAAGCGAGATTGATTGGCTGCGGTTGGATTCAGAACAGCGATCGTTTTGTGATTTAGAAGATTTCCGAGAGAAGGTGGCCGAACTTGACTTGTACGCTTCACAATCCAACAGTACTAGGTTCGATCCTCGGCTCACCAATGACTTTTCATACGTTCAACGCGGATTTTACACGGATTGAGAAAGCGGACGTGACGTAATTTAGCATTAAATTACACCAAATCGCATTACCCAATTCGATCGGCACTATAATCAGGTGCAATTCTGTGCAATTGCAGTGCGATATTGCAATTTATTTAGCCAATCATAATTTTATTGGAATTTAGCTCTTATGGGGCATGATTAACGAAGGACAGCTGTTATAGAGCGATTAAATTTAATTGAATTTGCCGTTCAAAGCTAGGTGGGGTTTAGTCCAAAGTTCGTCAAAGTACCGAGCTTGGATATCAACTGCAATCATTAGATTTATTTCTGACTTACTACAACTAAAATGCAAGTAGGTATGTACTTAGACTTCCATTACTAAAATCGAGAATTTTAGAACTGAATATCTCCCCAAAACTCCGTATATAACCAAAGTTACTGATACACCATCTAACTAACACAACCTAACGACACCCAATCTGCACAGACAAAAGCAACGAAATAAACCCATCAGGGGTGACAAGCTCTCAGAACGCGGCATTTGGCATCGCGAACTATCACGAGCGTGTAACTCACCTACTGTCAGTTACGAGTGTACAACTAATGACAGTACATCAACTTGGTACAACGTACAAGTAGAGTCGAGCGGAGTGCCTCGCCACCATCATATAAAGAATGAATAACGCGTCCAGATCGAATATGTATAGTAAGACCTCCTCATTAAAATCATCTGTGACTGCATGAGACCGTCACATATGGCGAACATCTAAGAGACAATTGCGTGCACATAATAATAAATGACTAGAATGTCTTGGTTAATATTGTGGCCGTTTAGCGTTTGCCTGAAAATTTAGCCTCAGTGGAGTAGGTAGGTACTTACCTCGTGACGAACTGATTAAAATGCAATTATGAGACTGCTATTCCCGAAAATAAATATGAGTGATCAGGTATTTTCTCTGAGTCTGCCTATTTGTATGATCATGCCTGACCATGGCCCTTGAAGTTCCCTATTTCTTAGAGGCAGAGAATCTTAATTACGAGTCACAGTACAGTTAAAATACATCAAGCAAAACCTAGATGGAGTTGCTAAAATGAGAGCCGCAAAAGCTATGTGCATCTGAGTTACTGCTCGAGCACTGTAGTGCGCCAGTTGCGCGTACGCATGACATTTTGCTATTCGGCACGTTGATCTATGCGCGGGCGCGGCGCTCACCTGCCGCGGTACTTGTGATTTAGGACTGCAGTTTGTTCGCATGATCGATTGCGCTGGCTCGGGATAAGTTGCTGTAAGAGGCAATGTGATTGTGCCTCTACATTGAGTACGTTGACTCAACGCAATCTGATTGGGTAGAGGTAACGGGGACAGTAAGGGTACTGTTTCAAATGGGGGCAGCGGATAAAAGAAGAGGGCAGATGAGAGATTTGATGTAGTTTCCATTAGCATCGTCAAAATTAGCAATGGAATAGAACAAAATAGAATACTCTTTACCGAACTTACACAAAAAAGAAACAAAACAACAGTCACAACAAAATTCACGAGTACAACAGAATGCAATTAATTAATCTTTTTGTAGCTATTAACTAAGGTATTTATTCGAAACTGCAAGGTGAACAAAATGAGCCCGAACAGCATCAATCGAAAGTTTGTAACGTTAGTTCGACTTACAAACATCCGAAGAACGTTAATGCGAAAGAACCTGTCCGTTGAACGTTAGTGCGAAAGATGCCCGTGCGATGAACTGTAATACACCACGCTGAGGAGTAATTCCTCGTCAACCTTCCATCTCCATAACTCATCAGCACCCACCCTGGCACAATATCATTGTATTGTCATCGATACTTGACACGACACTACAATTTCAACTCAATTGAACTACAGAATCTGGGTCAAAAGCTGCTAACAATATTAGACCTAACCACTAGACAACTAGACAAGTTAGACATCCAACCATTCATACTAAACACAGGGAGTTAAATAAACGGTGTAAAAATATTTGTAGGTTACCTAAACATAGCACGTAATTTATGATCATGCTCTATTCATGTACTAATAAATGTTTCTAGGGTTTCGTGCACAAAGGAGAAAACGGGACCGTATTATTACTAATACTCCGCTGTCCGTCCGTCTGTCTGTCCGTCTGTCACTAGGCTGTATGTAACTCATGAACCGTGATTGTTTTATAGTTGAAATATTCCCAGATGGTGTTTTTTGTTGCCGGTATAACAACAAATACTAAAAAACAGAATAAATGAAGTATTTAAGGGTGCTCAAATACAACAAACATGTTTTAGCCGTTGTTTACATAATGGCATGGAACCCTTCGTACGCGAGCACGACTCACACTTGGCCGATTGTTCTTCCTTATCAAGCTAACTCGAAACCCGAACAAATTTAGCGATCAGATTATAAACTAGCTGCTACACGCGGCTACACCTGCTATGGGAACTATTCGCTATTCTTCGATCAAACCCAGTCACGACCTTCCCGGGACATGTTGGCTACAGATAGCAGACAGCGGCTTGATGCTATTTATTATCAACGATAAGAAATACATACAAACAATTGAGTAGAGTTTTGATTGATGTACAGGTGGGTTTTCAAAGGTTGAAAATAATTAGTACTAGTTCACTCCGGCTGTATTTTTGCATACAAGAAGCTTACGTGTCTTCTATTGTGTAATTATTAGTGGCTGTATGTGTTTCAAGAAATCCAGTTAGAACATTTCAGCGTAGTCACTTTTAGGTGGTACCAAAATGCACTCAAAAGTTGAAAACTAATCGATGTTCGACCAAGTCATCCATCTAATCCATCTAAATAAAAAACAAAACACAGATGTGACTGATTTACATTGGTTTATGCGTGTGACCAAATTATACTATGACGAAATTACTAATCTATTTGTCGGGACACACCTCGAACTTTTTTTTCGTAAGTATACAGATTTTGAACTCAGACCTAAAAAAATAACGATTCACGATTATTATAAATAGATCAAGATTTATTGACTAGAGATCGATGCACATAGATCAAGAGCTATTGACAAACTACGATAAGAATTCCCTTGGAAACACAAAGCTATTGGTTTACTACGTGCCCGCACTGGGATTAAAACTTACCACCCTGTGTTTGGCAACCGAATATAAAAAAACCCATGGTCATACTAAATAAAATAAACTAAAATAAAATCTTAAGGTCTTACCACAAAATATTTAAACGAGAGTTGATGCGTCTAAATATTTTCTCCACAAATCTAACCCCCGGTTTCTAGAACGTTTGTTGGCGTTGACAGTAGATTAAAACTATCGTTGTCTCTATCTGACTATAAACAAATGACAAGGATGGCAATATAATTAATCTGTTGTCAACGCTGACTGACGTTTCAGAAACTGGGGGTAAGTCTAATCCTCGCTTTTTCTAACTAAATAACAAAATTACAAGTAGAATAATAAGGAATTGCAAGATTTTGTAAAAAAAAAACGCCAGTGATCACGTCGATTTTGTGGAACGAAATTTCAGAAACTTCAGTTTAACTCTGGTCTAATCTATTGTGGTACAACCGTAATATTTTTGCTCTTACTAGTCTTATAACCCTACTTATGTTGAGCTAAACTCAAGTCGACAGGGTTGATCCGGAATAATTTGTCAACATTATTAAACCGTAATAGGGGTGTTAAACTGCGCATTTCATGAGGTAAACACTATTGAAGGCACCCGACGTCTCCCGCTTGTGGTATTGATAGAATTTATCAGCCATCGAGCTTGAAGAGCGGCGCAAGTCGTGAGCGTAAGCGAGAAGCGGGTGAATTTGGTACGAATTTATTATTATGAATTATTTGTAGGTATATATATATTTCTTATATACTTAATAGACTATCATTTTGATCACTAGCAGCACTATCTCGTTATGTTTGCTTGGTTGATAAATTTAATTAACCAAGCAAAGTTAGTGAGATGTATTTATGGTTCCGTATTTGTATCGTATGATATGTATAACAATTCAGTACCTTTAAAATAAAAGTAGAATTCTGTACTATGTTTATGTGCAAAATTGATCGAGAGTTAAATATAAATAGGAGTCTGTTATGGGTTCAAAGACAACATTCAAGTCAAGTGCGGTGTCATTATGCAAGGGCGTAGTTGAAAATGACCCATCTGAGATATATATCAGTTTGAGAGGCACCACTAATAGAATTAAAAACATACAAGTAGTGAGTAATCCAAGAAACAAACAAGCCGATCAGTATCTTCTAATACTGAATTCAAAGACAGAAAATATCATATATTGTATTTATTTATAAAAAAAAACATTCTGGATATTGATGTAGGTCAGTATCAGAAGGTGAGAATCCATTACCAAATTAATGACCACAAATAATTCATTGTCACATTTCTACCTATCTACCAAATGTCGCGTTTAATTACGAATGTGACCTTTTGCTTCCACTAAAGTAGATACAGTTTAGTTCATATTTAAATCGATGACTGTGCTCATTATTATTCAAAATAACAAATGAAATAAGAAGCTCCACCAGCTTGGAACAACCTATGAAATTATAAACAACAATAACTAATTTAAAACACAGAAAAAAGGCATAAAAATAATATAGGTATGCATAGGAATGTTTACTTGGATTCTCCAACACGAAGTTAATGTGATATGTTTTTCAAATAATTATATACCTACTTGTAATTATGTATGTAGAGGCACAGACTTATGACAAATCAAGGGAATTATAAAGTTTTTATTCAACCTGAATTATTGTATATTTGAGAATTGGTCCGTGCAGACTCATGTCATTTTGGGAGCTGGCTATTGTGCGCCTGAACCGTATTTAAACGCTTCTCGCCTCTCACTCAGACCTCATCTCCAAACTTGAGCTAGGGCCTCGCGTCAGAGCGCGTTACGCGTCGCGACACCTGGCGACGGAGAGGTGAAACAACCTCGCCGCCAGCCCTAGCGGAGTTCACAATTGTCTTACTGCAACTTGCTTAATCTTTGACGCGACGAGGATGCGCTAAATAATCCGAGACAACCTCGTGAGAGGTGGAAGGTCTAATGGGCTAGTACAGTCAGCCACAGAAATAGCTGAACATTAACCTTACTAAGCAATTTCGTTTTGTTTTCTTGTTAGAATATTTAGGTGTTATTAGTCTTGAGGCCTCTACTCATGAGTTTGTTTTATCAGACACTACAATATGTAGTAAGGGTATATAAAAAACCTCAGATATATTTATTACGAGTTTGAGATCTTTTAGTACCTACCTGGCAAAATATAGCCTTTTTAAATGGCTTACCCATTTGAATAAAATATCTTGTGGCAAAATTTATTAATGTAAACAATAAGAACACTATTATTAACTTACAAACCTCGTAAAATATGTGTCACTTTCCTGAAACAAATGCTTCCAAATAAATATAGCTGGCAAAGAGAACGCAGTAGTTTGGCGGGATCAGTCTAAATCAAGCCATAAAAACGGAACAGACAGTACCACACACACACGGACAGTACAGAATCCACACTACTTTAGAAGTGCCCCGCAAGCGCCATCAATCCGGCAAACGGCAGGTTCACTCGACATTAACATCCATCTCGATTCACAAATCGATTGCACTGACATCACGTTTCAGTTAATCGATTTATTTATTTCAACATTTAACCTTTCGAAATGCAAAGGGCTTAGCTATTCGCAGTAATTATATTATGGTGTTGCTCTGTCTATTCAATAATAGTAGTAAAAATAAGACTGTTTAGTTCTAGCGTGTATAACTGTCATGAAACTGAGTTAGAAATATAAAATGTTCCCATTCTAAATATATGCGATCACCTCGCCATATCGCCTCACGCATATAAAAGGAGGTATCACCCACTCAAACTTTCAACAGCTTTCGATCTCTCGCGAATAGATAACGAATAACGATAAACCCCCGTTCGATATTTATGCGATTGTCTGCGTGGAGGTGTAATACCATCTCCGAAACGGTAACTCACGTCGCCAATAACAATTTATATCGATACCAAACGGTTATTGAATAGGCCATCGATAACGATTCACCAAATCGAAAATCGAGCTAACTGAATAAACTTACAACATTAACTTTATGCCCGCGTTTCGCAACACTACATACTAATTCAGGGATTCGGTTTTTTTATTCATCTAATGTTTTCTATCTTCTTCTGTATATCAACGTGTTTGATGGGTGATATCTCTAAATTTACATATATTAATTATTAGTGTAATCGGCGGTGGAAATAAATAATTCCGACAAAACGTGTCATCTTTGGTTTTCGAACTTAAATCGTCAATTCGAGTGGTTGTCGAGTCGGCTTCTTTCGGACAGACGTTGGCCTCTCAAAAATGCATGTATGAGAGAATGATCTCTGATATTATCTCTTTTTCATGTATTTTTCGGTTTCAATTGTTATTCTGCTATTCGGAGCGGAAACGAATCAAACAAAGATAGGACCATGAAAATCGGTCGAGCCATTTTTGAGTTATAAATGGTGTAACTAACACGACTTTGTTTTATATATGAGTACATATATTTTATATATGAGATAGATCCTGTATATAACACGATTTTGTTTATATATTTGTATATAGATAATACATTTAATTTTTGGTCCAGTTCTTTGCGCCCCCGCATAGCTACCATTTTACGCAAAATTTTGATAATCGTAAAATTATGGAAATATTATGTAAATTACCGTGGTCTATAAGATAAGCATAAATTGTACCTACTACGAGTAATAAACAATGTGACTTCAATCTAATGACCTAACTAAAATAACATAAATCAACTGTATATTTTTAGATAAAGCCATAATATGCGCAAGCAGGTGTAATAAAACTTTGATAAATAATTGGAAATACGTGTATACACATAATCGACGTATACATAATGTATAAAATGCTAATTTTAAATCTAATGTAATTAACATGTTAAAATAAACAGCTATAGGATTTAAAAATCAAACTTGTCACTTGATAACGGAACAAGACATTATTTTTAACCTCTCACTTTAAATAACCATGTAGGCTTAAGAATAATGTGATATATTTTACTACATATTCATGAAATTTCTGGTGATTATATCAATAAATAGTTTGAATATTAAGTTCCACAATTTAAATGATACATTACCTGAATCTGTAATAATATTATATAGTTAATTCAAAACGTGTGTATGTGAAATTATATGTATGTAAGCTGTACCCACGATACAGGAGCAATACTAGTGTGAGGCTACGTTTAAAAAATAAAATAAACAAGTACCTTCTCGTTTAATATGATAGATACCCCATTTGAATTCCAAAATTAAACATGAATATTATAATAATCGTTAATTAGTATTTAAACGGATCTTATTCGCACACAATCTAATATCAAAATATATAATTTTGGTATACCTCGACGTTTCGACGGAGTTACATCGACCGTGGTCACGAGAAGAATATTTTGATATTAGTTTGTGCGCGAATTAGACCCGTATAAATACTAATTAACATGTATTCAGTTCGCGAAAGTTTAAGAACTTCTATTATAAAAATTGTTGCACATTGTGAATTATTAATAATCATCATCATCAGCTTGCAGACGTCCACGGCTGAACGACAATTTGCCACTTGCATCCCCCGGTTGCCTGCGACTCTTTTGATGTCGTCGGCCCATCTAGTGGGAGGCCTACCTACACTGCGTCTTCCAGTCCGTGGTCGCCACTCTAGAACCTTTCTTCCCCATCGGTTGTCAGTTCTACGAGCGATGTGGCCTGCCCATTGCCACTTCAGCTTGCAAACCTTTATTTTTTAACCAAAACCTAAATCGATTATAAATTTTAATTTGTCATTCAAAAACAAAGACGTATTGAATAAACTATTTTAATTATTTAGACATTATTCAAAATTACTGCATTATTATTATTATGAAAACGTTTTGGTGACTTGTAATATAAATACATTTGCTAGAAATAAATGTTATCCTTGCACGAAAACTATGCGGCACAGTCACATAAATTACAACCATAAAGGACAGGTCACAACGAAATATATACTATCGGTGGAGTCGCTTAAATGACGGGCATCAAATTGATATACGCAAAATTTTTCATACAAATGACTGATTTAATATAATTCCGTTGATACATTAACATTAAAATGACACACGAATTCAATCGGATAGGTAATACATTCATGCAAATATTGTCTTGAATATTCGGCTACCACCACGCTACCGTTATAGAGGCGTATAGATATATGTATGGTTATATATATTTTGGAAATATTTACGCTAATTAGTTGGCTTTTAAAATGATATATTGAATAGGTTGTGATATTAATGCATGAAAGTGAATGGTTTATGGCATTCGTTTTGTCGAAGAAAGGTCGTAAATTCATAAGCTCCGCTACCTGGTTACCAGTTAGATTAGCTTAGAACTGGAAGCTAGAGATTGATTAAAACTTATGTATATTCATAAGTCACTGTTAACACAAATATAAATAATGCAATTTTTGATATTTTCATGTATATTTTTATAATCATATTCATGGAAATTAAGTTAATATGCCAGTAAAGTTGAGAAACTAAAAATGACAGATGTAAAGTTCGTAATATCCTAATACCTAATACCTAGCTACTTACTTCGGTAGAATATGCGCATTATGCTCAATAAAACATCTAGATATTTATCGAAAAATCTAATTTTATACATTTTATGCGTAATGAATATTGCATCGACTAATAAACGTGTCAAAATATTTCATCAGTTTATGACCCAAAAAGTTTTAACAAACGTCGCTGTCCTAATAAAAACGTGACTTCAAGTGCCATAAATTACGAAGTTAAATCTCTAGTCCATCAACTAACGTTTAATGTTATTAATTAGTTCAGCTTTTTGTGATTTTTATTGGTAATATAAATCGGAGGTTATTATAGGTAAATCCAAAATTTTATTAGTAATAAATTGATACACGATACATGTTCACGCTCGGTTTGAAGTTTACAGCAGTAGGAATTAGAGATTAATAGTAAAAATGGTCATTTAATGACTATAAAAGATAGATAATAATGCCAACCACAGTCTTAGAGATTGATTTAAACAAATTGGTGAAGCACAGTAAAAGTTACTTGCTATCTGTAACGAATTAATTGCGTTTTTTAAATAATTATGATTTGACAATTCATTAAAAATGAATATGTCATCACATGCTACGTTTAAAAATCAAAAAGGAGTTATAAATATAGCCACACAATTTAATGGTAATATAAGAAGCAACGGTATATTACCTAATTTAGACATTTCGCTTATCTCCAATTTATTTCGAAAACGTTAGACATATTTATTTGGCAACTTAGTCGCAAACGTCCATCTTCATATTTTAGTGTCACATTATGTATATTTTGATGGTAACGTCAGTAAATTTGTTAACATTATGGCGGTCGCTTACTTAGTAAGCACGTTAGTAATAATGTTAGGGTTTCGACGGTGTTTGATCGGTTATTTATTAATTTAAGTGGTTTAATAATAAAACGTTCATATAAATCAATGATGTAAATGGTATCCTACACGCAGAACTGAAATCGCCACGCTGCATCTCACATATAGTCGCACGTCGCTTGAAACTTGTACCACACGCCAAAAAAATCGCGATTTTTAGATATTTTTTCATTGACACTTTAAATTATACCAATAACATGGACCACCGTCTTTCGATTGAAATAAATCTGATGAAATTCACAGACCAGGCAATATTGTAATAGCCTCATAATGATATGTCATCTTTGTCCCAGACCAGACATGTCTTCTGTTTGAACTATGGAAGTAATTGTCGCATCTTGTTACATATTCGGCCATGTTCATACCCAACCACAGACTCTTAACTGACTCCAAAAATAGAGGTTCTCATTTAGGCAGTCTATTTTATAAGGGCCGTATTAACAAATGAACCTCAATAGCGCTACCAAGTGCGCTATCAACTGATCCACACTCAAAATGTAATCTACTTACATCTTGAAATCGTTCCTATTTAATAAATGGATATTGAGATGTAGCACTGGCTACTAGATACTGTGTTGTATGTGTCAATTGTGTCATAATCGGATAGCACTTAACCGCTGAGTGTCATTTATTAATTTGCTAGAGATCATGTAAGTTTCGGTTCCTAATCTACGACTTAAGATGTATTTATTAAATAGAACGAAATAGCAAGTGCTCACTCAAGATAGCTCTCAGAGCTGAGATTGATTTATTAATACGGCCCTAAGAGTGTCTGTATCGATTCGGATGATCCTTTTTTATTTGAAACTAGCAGTGCCTGTGGTCCTTACGTCCACAGTTTATCGTTTTCCAATTTAGTCAATTATATTAAACTCATTCAATTAAGTACAGATATTTTTGGAATAAAAAAAACTGTGACTTAAACCCCAAAAACATAAAATTATTTTGTTAGTACTTTTTTTAACAAAATCTGTTTGTTTTATTCATAAAAGTACGAGTATCGTGCAAATGTAATAGGTTTTTAGGAATTCCACTTTCACCATGGCCGCACCTTTACTCTAAGCGGCGGTCTCCAATTTCATTCATAAACGGGTGTCCCGGCCGGCCGGGTAATGTTTCGAGGTCACACCCACAGTGCACTGTCATGCATCGACATTGGCCCAGTGGGTAAATTGGCCACATTGAGCGTATGAGCGCACTGTGCAGTGCACATTGGACCACATTTTGGGCTATCAGAGGCGGTAAGTAACGGGTTGCCCAAATGCTTTTCTGTGAATTCGTAGCACAGTGGTTCAAAACCTCGGCCAATGATATAGCGTGTGGTTAGTAGATGAATTATCCAACTGGTAAAATATTACGGGATAAAAAGTATTTTATGTTCTATTCCAGGACCTCAACCATACCAAAATCTATTTGAAGAGAGGAACACACAAACTTTCATCGGTTTGAATATGCACTTCTGCAAAGTAACGCCTGAGTCTATCAACTCACTATGTTTTGGAAGGCATATTAAAAGCGAAAACCTCAATTATTTTCTTAGAAAAATCGAGGACAGGTGTTAACGGACTAGCTTTGTAAAATTATAAACGCTTGATGTATTTGTTCAGTTTGTTCCTTAGCAAAATTTAACAATTGCGGTGCGCCGTCCGTGTGGGGCCACACGCAGCGCGGGTTACGACCGCTTGGCTTTACGAGGCCCTACCGACTACTGACGCCCTCTACGGAACTTTATGTGCGTGAGCCTATCCTGTTAATTAATCCCTTGATTTTATGGCCATACGGTGTTGGTTGTCTACAATTTTAAAACGTAATGTCGACATTTTTAGAATCGATATGTTTTTATAGGGTTGTTTCACCTTTTTGTGTCAGTAAAATTTAAAGTTAGGTTATTAGTTGCCTATTACTGCCCAATGACAATAAACCAATGATTACCATTATAAGTAGGTATGTATCAAATTAAGAGCACGCCATATTGTTTTACAAAATTATTAAAAAATATATATATACTCGCCGCTCGTCTTCAATTCCCTAGCAACATATATCACGAATGTAATTACTCTTTAGTACCTATTATTAATTCCATCAAATAAAATTGGATCATAAATCGCTACAACATACACTCCCATTCCCACAATATGCTCATCATCGAAAGCAGTCGAGCAAAAAACAGTCTGCGCACCCTTAATGAATAACTGGCAGATCGCCTTGTAAAACTTTACGAGTCTTTACGACTGATAAAATCAGTTATAAAACTCCATATAGCCGTAAATTCTGCGGCCGTTTAAAAGACGGGAGCTATTGGGAACTCTATAAATCAGCGATCGGGTGCGTTCGGGCCTATTCGGGCGCGATCGTAAAGATTAACGCTCTCGATGTTTGTAAACACTACTTTTATGCGGATTCGACAGATTTTTTCATTTTATGACGGATTTTATGATTCGATAGACGGCTGATGTAGTATGTGGGTGATGGATTATGTTCAATCGCTGGTCGCTGTTTGTTGTAATAATATGGGATTGCTGAAAATAGTGACTAGAAAATATTTCTCATAAATATTACGTCAAGTTTGATTACTGATTGTTAAACTAGAAACTGGGTTGTAAGTGGCTTGATTTTTACTGCACAGTGATGAGTGATCGTCTATACAAGTAAAAAAAAAACTTCTATATCGCTGTGTTTTCGTTAGCAATTGGTATTCCGTACCACAAATTGAATTACAACATAATAAAAAAAGGCATCAAATAGAATGCAATTTTTCGACGCAAACACAACTTTCTTCTACATCGTCGCTTCCCGCCAGATAAGTGAGATCGCGAGCGAAACACAAGCAATCATAAAAAATATCAAACAATTCACTAAACCACTAACCCTTTCAAATATCACCGAAAGGAGGTAACAATCGGCACTAACTTCTAACGACTCCATCCGATAACTACCCCCAAATCAGGAAAACTAACAAATCATCAACCACAATAACTTCCGACATTAGCCGTAAAAGCCGTAAAGCATCGCCAATAAAACTTAAACACTGGAAGCCGGTGAGAGAAAATCGTAAAACTAAAAACGACAAAACCGTGAGGCCATTTTATCGTTCCGACAGTTTGCGGCCTAACAATTGTTTTCTCACATACATAAAAACCGGTAATAAAACCTTCGGTCAAATGATTACAAAGGAGTGTAAAAAATGCGTAAAGTGGAAACGGAGACCAGAGTTTGAGAAGGCTTCAATTCTTGCGCCATAGACATTATTATATCGTTTACAAAAATGTCAAAACAAATTGAAAACATTTCATAACGTTGAGATGTTTTACAGTTCAAATGTTTATACCGCTAGAAATATGTCTATTACATCCGGGAATGTGGATTGTTGAATTAATTTCTATGTAGTGTATCGTAATTTTTACAGATATGCAATGTTTATGATGCAAGAAATGGGCCTTTGGCGGTATGTCAAACGTTTTGGAAACAGACGGAATGTTAAACACCGTTTGATAGGTCGTTATCGCTTCGTAAATCGAAGTTTTCAAACGTTATTTGGATTAGCATCTAAATTGTTGGTATCGTTGTTGTGTTTCTATTAGAACGTCGATCGGCATAGGTCGGCATCTTGTTAATACGATATTTTTAATAACCTGGTTGAACTGAATAATCGGTCAAATAAGTGAAATATAATAACTCTGCGAGTGTTGTAAAATGTTACGTGAGAGATCGCGCGACGCGTAATCGATTAATTATAGTAGACAACATAAATACATACACATTTTCAATGTACTTCCAGAAACAAAAATAACAATCTCCTGATAAGTAAGTAGTCACATAAGAAATCTGAGTCAAACTCCAATAGCTTATTAAGCACCAAATATAAATGGCATCACTGTACAAAACCTCTATCAATCACATAATATCCAGAGTAGCGATCAAAATACATTACAATGTTACGTATATCGATTACGATACGAGACAATTACTGTCACGTGTTTTGTCATCAGTTGGGTCTTACCATCTGTCTAATAGCCTGCTCGTCTCGTCACGACCCCAATAATTATTGTATATATTATTCTAATCTTATTTACTCACATTATATAAGTTAACTTTATTTGTTAAATTTAGCATGTTGTATTTTTAATGTCGTGTTTATTAGGAATTAAAGTTTTTTTTTACTTTCGTATCCTTTCTCACTGTCCCAGCGACAATATAAAAAAACTCAGAAATTCTTCACCAACTTGCACAACCATCCGTCCCTCAATCGCCAAGTTTTACGTTCACAAAGGGCGTAAAGTGAAAGCACGACTTGTAAATCAAGCTCCCAACCGGTCATAAATTAAGCTAAACTATGGCGTACTTTTTATTATTTCGCCGCTAAGTTATTGTGCGACGCGCTGATTTCGTCGCAGCTGTACTGAATGGTAACCGCTATGGTCATTTTTAACAGAGAAACGCCGTCGTTGAAATTCAATGCATTGAGGCGAATTTGACTTATCCTAATTGAAGTTTTCACGGTTGTGGTAATGAAAGAAATGCTGAAAGTAGGTAGTCTACACCACATTTAAAAAAAATCATAGACAATTTATTTTTTTTTAAACTATTTTTGACAATTTGCGATTTTTTTGTGTGGTTATAAATATTATTATGACAAACTAATTTTTTACCAGGCTTTTAAAAAATACTAAAGACAGCCAACATCAAAGTCTCAGTAAAGAAAGTTAACTTAAGTCATAAAGAATCCTTTACTAGACATTAGCGTGTCTCGGATCTTCTCAAGCTATTACGGGAAAGTGGATTAAACCTTCGTCAACAGAACCACACAACTTATTGTAGGGCCATAACACTAGGGTCCTATTTGAATTATGTCACTGAAAATTCTATAGTGAGCAGTCTCTATTTACAATTTAAACTGTAAACATCGACACGAATAAAAGACGTAAAGACATTTTTTTGGCTTAATGTTAATATATGGAACTAGCAACATAATCATGAATATTTTTGTAAATGTAAGTTATAACCCTTTAATGATTACTTTGTCCTCATTGTAATTGCATCAACTAAGTAACTAGGTACTTACTTACCCACATAAATAACTAGAATTTCATATTCATAATTTTGGTCAAGTCCATCTCTCGATTTCGAAAAGTTGAATAAACGGTAATGGAAAGGAATACCACTATCATATAAAAACGCCCTCATCGACCCCACACAAGTCGAAGACGCCACTCCAGTCGCCGCCCACACATACTCGTAACTCACCACCACGTGACGTCACTGTCACCACCATCCTCCAACTTCATGGCCCGACTGCACAGCGGCGCTTACACCCATTACGTCAGACAAAAACGCGTATAATAGCGAAAATAAATATTATTTATCGCTTCACGGTGCCTTAGTTTCGTACAAAAAGACCCGTGAGTTATAACCTACTATTACATTTGCGTTTTGTAAAACGTTTTTTCTATGGCCATAACTTTATATTTATGGCGAGTTTTAGTTGAATATTCACAGTCGTCACGTCACGGTGCAGGGCTCGATTGTTATACAAATTAAGCGGTGCAGCTACCGAAATGTATTTTCGACCTTGCATCACCAAATTTATTCGTAAAATATGAAAATGTTGACCGAAAATGTAACGTGGTATCGGATATACAAATTTTTAGAATAAAGATAGCGCATATATTTGTGATTTTGATTAAATAGCCGTGGAGTTTGTGATTACGTAATTGAGATGAGATTGCCGTGGCAGGGTAGTTAAACTCGTATTTCCTGTTGTCGAATTGTGACGGCCATTAGTCATTGACGGGATAATGTAAACGAGTTAACTAAACACATGACAAATTTAAATAATCTTGTAAAAACTTTCAACATTGGTACAAACCCAATGATACAATTTTATTATTATTTAAAGAGAACAAGATAATTTATACCGTCACCATCGCAACTGGCAACCCTATTTGGGTACACGATGCCCAGTGCAACTAAACGTGTAGTTCTGGATAAAAATATTTACATTCTGAGATTTAGAACGAACGCTACAGTGCAGTGCTGCGCAAGATTGTACAATGCAAAGCTCTGAGTTGCACTGCAACTGTTGGATTCCTTGCATGTCTCGATTCTCAACCTAATTTTAAAAAAAGTTGGACATTTCCATAGACTAAATGACCATCATTGGTCATCAAAGAGTAAGTAACGAAATATCCACATAAAACGATTTTTTCTTTTTTTCTTTTTATACACATTTGTTATCTGTGGTGGCTTACCGTTTTCATTAGTGTTGAGCCAGCGGTAGGACGGACGCGGCTGCTGCTTGGAGCGCATCTCTACCAGCCCCACTGACACAAACACAATCGCGCGCGCATCTGAAAAACAAAAATACATCACTATAACAAAAAAATACATTCGAACGTTCAATTATTTGTTACTTTACTAAAAAGCATTTGTTTTACAATGCCTTTTAGTTCTTTTCATAATTATTAACCGACTTCCAAAAAGGAGGAGGTTCTCAATTCTAGTGTTTTTTTTCTCTATCGTCTCTATACCACTCATAATTCAGTCTGTAGACGTCCACTGCTGAACACAGGCCTCCCCCTTAGACCGCCAACCCGAACGACAATTTGCCACTTGCATCCACCGGTTGCCTGCGACTCTTTTGATGTCGTCGGCCCATCTAGTGGGAGGATACCACTGGATTCAGAATAATGTCCGATCGCGATAAGAACCGGCAAGAAATTAGACATCAGCAATTGTTTGTATTACACTTGTTATAATAAAGGAGGTTAGTGTTATATGGTAGGATTACTCGTAGTAGGTAGTCACCAGAACGTGCTTGAGGTGCGTCCATGTAGGTTTGTCGGTAACAGAGACAACGCCTTTTATTATAGAAAGCGTTAGAATTTATTAATAATATAATAATATAAATTACTGTTACTCAAGACTTGACCTAACTAATTAACGTCCATTCATTACGCCAAATAATATTTATAATAATAATTATATAACAATTATTACAAGTGACGGGCCTGTTTCTCAACGTCATGCGTCAATTCTGTTCAACTGATTCACCCTATCTCAATCAAGTAAATAAACTTTATAGTTCTCGATCTGGTAACCCCGTCAACTACATTACATTATCTGTATAAAATGAAATAATCTGGTATCGCTGCAGTTTCCCAGAACCTTGCTACAGTAGCCACAGCGACTCTCCCACGGAAATAACAGGACAGACGTCACGTAATTGAATTGACTCTTAAAACGTATCGTGATCGACGCCGATCACTTCTTGTAAACCGATGAGTAACACACGGGAATCCAATGCTTCGGAACACTAAACATACTTAAATAAATTCACCGATAAATTAAAAAAACAACCGTCATTAATATGAGGCAAGACACGAGAAGATATCGAAAACCAACGGCGAAGCGGCGTCCGCTGAACTCAATGTGGACTTTAAAGCTCGATAATAGAAGCTTTATTTGCTGCCGGAGGCTGCGTTAACACGTCACCGGGGTTTATACGGAAAAATCTCGGAACTCGAACGATATGTCACACAATTTATGAGTGCCGAACGACGCCGGGTGACGTGTTCCGAGTGATTCGAATAAGCCCCTCGTAATAAATTCGATATCAAAGAGACAATGTCGTAATGCGATACATTGACGCGATGCGGTGATACGGCCCGATTTATGACGGACACTGTCTACCGATTACCATTGTTGGCTTGTTTGATTAATATTGTTTTGTTGAACAAGGTACGACGCATGACGCGAGCTAAAAGAACGTTTGACGCTCCCAACCGAGGTACACATACGGTGCGTAGGCGCGGACCCACACGCTGCTTTACGATCCGCCAAATTTGGAAAAAATAACATTTCTCAATCTCTTACCTTTACATATTTATAACGTACAAGCTTGACTTTAATCAAGAAATAAATAAACGCCAACATTAAGTGAAACTTAACGGAATCACGCCCTCGAAATTATTATGCCTTATTTGGAATTTAAAATTATATGCGTTGATATCATAAACCAATTTAAAGTCCATCAAAATGTGGAGTATTTTTTATGGCTTATAAGGAATTAACGCGTCTTGTCTTAACGATTATTGAGTCGGTGGCTCGATGGGACACATCAAACAGGACCCTCGGACATATTCCGCTAAAGCCTTGTAAATCAGCTCGGTAATAGCGCTAACATACGGCCCGATATTGCGGCGCGCCCGCTGCGTTTATCTCGACGCTTTTATTGCCAGCGGTTCAGCTGGTTAGTAATAGGGATTATGATAAAATAAAATTATGTTTTACATTCGTATAATGACGGTCATTTCGCCGCGCTCGCGTGACTCACTCGCTCACAGTGTATATTTCCCTGTATTGAAAACTTAGCAAGTGTTTAGTTTCAAAACGTGTAAATGGTATAAAAAGTTAATAATGAGTTTGTAGATTAATCCACCCTAGACGTTTTTATACTGTGCAGATTAATAGAATAACCGTTTGATCGAGAAAATGTTTTGTTCTATTTAATAAATTCATGGCGCGACCCTGCCTTTATATCAGCGGATAAGAAAGTACCGTCGTGAAACTTTCGCAAACAGCTGTAATAATTTCGATTATCTCGATTTATATTTTCCCCAAACGGGCGCGACGCGACGGACGGACGCGGCGGAATCCGCGCCGTATGTTTCCACGTTTATAGTGTCAATAAAGAATCGTCGTCCCGATAACAAACTCAAGGGCATCTCCATAAACTCAATACTATAGTGTTATTGGTGACTCGATTTATTTACTTTTTTTACTCTCCATACAAGATCCAGACAATTTATTAAGTGGTCGGTCGGTGATCTTATTTTCTTTTTGTTTTGATTTTGATTAAAGTCATTTAATTCGAGCAGGTAGGTATTAATTGACCGTAAATGGGTTTTATAGAGCGCGAAGTCATAATGTGGTTTGTATGCTACTCCTGCCCAAACCGCTTTTAACGATTGTGTTTCAAAGCACTTTACAAAATGAGCAAGAACAACTGAACAATACGACGCTAAAGCCACCATTAAAGAACCGTAAGCGCTTCACAAGTCTGCTCAATAACAAACCCATTTTCGCGTTTTAAAAAGTCATAGCGTTCGGGCGTCAGCATCGGATCGCACAGTGGGCAGGTGCCGTTTAGGAAAGCCATATCGGCTGTCAAAAACTTGTAAAATATCGCCCTGGCCGGAGTGAGAGCCGCGGGCGTCGCGCGTCCCTCACAAAGATATCTTCAAGATTTATTCAGCCTTCTACAATAGGGTACGTTTTAATTCTTTTCATATATGACAGATTTATGTACGGACAGATGCGGGGAGCACTGTGCGACTTGTAGATAACGCGAGCGTTACCACCCTTTGCGGAACGCGAGCTGTTGATAATGTTGATTTGAATGGGTCTAACGACGTTATTCTGTAACAATGGTTTTTTTTACATGGATTCGCAGTTTTATGCCAATGTCTAGTATTTTTATAAAATGGACAAAATTTCGTGTTGAGTCACTAAGGTAGCTGCCCTCCATAGAAAGTATAGAATAATACCTACTTGAAGTCAGTACCTACTCTATAAAGTGGCAGTCGACGTCACATTTCAGTAAATTGCTGAATGTTTCACTGAAACTCTTACACAGTTTGAGTATAGGTACCCACTCTAAATATCTCTGTAATTTTTGAACCCTACTAATATACCTAAAAGATGCGAAAGTTTGTGTGTTGTATGTTTGTTACTTCTTTATGTTGAAACGGCTGGACCAATTTTGATAAAATTTTGGTATGGAGGTAGCTAACATACAGGATTAACACATAGGCTACTTTTTATTCCGAAAACATCGGGAAACACCGCGGGGTGCAGCTAGTTACCTATACCTTGATAAATATACACCGCCTTTATTACAATGTACACTTTAAAAAAGACGTTATTCAATCAGTTCGTCTACAAACACGGTTAGAGGAAACTTAGGATTGTGTCGAAAAAGATGTAATGACGTAAAGGTAATCTATGTGGGTGGTAATCTTCTAGTCGATCGTTACTCATTTCCACGCCTACGTCGGTGGAGATAATCCCAAGACACTTGTAATAGCGTCGTATTATCAAATCTGGACATAACCGACGATTATGCGTGTTTGTAAAAGTTTTTAAGATAAATCGATTGACCTATGGTATTTCGATGGTGTTAGAAACATTAATTTTATTATCTGTGGATACTATATTATCTGTGCGGATTGACATGACATTGTGATTGTTGAGTCTGTGGCTCGCCCCTTCTTCTTAATACAGCGAACAGTGCGGACGTGCGTATTTTATTTTATTCCCTGCCTGCTACAATATAAGTCTTTTCTCGTTCATAATGGTCCTTTCGAGCCATAACGAGTCAGTAAGTGCAGTGGCAACATAATTTCAAACCTACCTACGCGTCTGTGCCAATTCGGAAGCCTCAATATCATCGGTTGCGGAGTTCGCCGAAACCGCCATTTGTAAAAATACAGCAACTTCGTGGTGCTGCCAACGTTCCGAAGCTAGCTTCCGATGCAAGTTCAAGTTCGTCTGTCAAGGCTGCCAATCAACCGACGTGAACGTCCGGTCAACGTAGCAAGCATTGCAAGCAACCAAGTTGCATGTTCGCTCAATTTGTTCCTTCGTTCTTTCGAACGAAGTGAATAGGCGAACCAATCAACGCTGCAGCAGCTCTAAGGAGGAGAAGCAAACGACATCTGTCATCGTTCATTACGTTCAAAAATATTGTTCATTCAAGCAGAATAAGTTCATTCACAGAATCGCTCAATCAAGTCAATCAAGCAAACGACGCAAGCGACGCTTCCTGTCCCCGTGCCACGCTTCTAAATCACGGTTGCATGCGCCTTCGCATTGTTTATACTGCTAATATTTTTGTAACTAGTAATAAGTTATTGTGCTGTGAAGTTTAGCGTACTTGTAATTTTAAGCCTAAATTACGATGGCCGAGGAACAGAACAAAGACGATATGAAAAGGCTTACTGCTAAGCGTGGCAGTGCAAAAGGGGCCCTTACACGAATAAGTAATCGATTAAAAGATGGAGGCATTGCGGAAATGTCCTTGCAAATGCTCATTATCCTTGAAGAAAAAACTTTAAGTGCATTTGGTGAGTACGAACAGCTTTGCCTAGAGATAAGCGACAACGAGGATCCGACATTAACGGAGTCTTGTTATTACGAATGTTTAGCTTCAATTCGAACCAAAATGGCCGAATTAAAAAAGTCTAATGCTTCGCAAGGCCACGCACTAACCAAATTAAAACTTCCAGATGTACACATACAAAGTTTTGGTGGTAACTACTTGGAATATAAACCTTTCATTGAAATGTTCCACGCATTTATCCACAATGATGCTAACATGAACGATATACAAAAATTCTTCTGCCTAAGAGGTTTTCTCAAAGGAGAAGCCTATGATCTCATTAAAAACCTTCCTATCTTAGGGTCTAGTTACAAAGAAGCCTTAAATATACTGTCAGACAGGTATGATAACAAATACAAGATAATTAACGAGCATTTGTGTGCCTTGTTTGATATGCCTGCTATGAACAAGCCGAGTATTGAATCCATGAGATTGTTAATCTCCATTACAAAACAGCATATTGCCGCACTAAAAAATTTAGGTGAAGCCGTTCATGAATGGGACAGTATACTGGTGTGCCTGCTTGTTAGGAAACTAGATCCAACCACTTCTACTGCATATCACTTAACCCACAGCACGCCAAACATGCAACCTACCTATAACGAGCTTATGCAATTTATAGAGGTACGTGCGCTTGCCTTTGAAAACAGCGAAGGCAGGAAGGAGTCCAGCTACAGCTGTAAGTCAACTGGCGCTTCAGGGAAGGTGACCAATGTGGTGGTAAAGGAAGTCAAATGTCTCTACTGCGGTAAGTCAGATCACAAGTTATTTTCTTGCCCAAAGTTCATGTTATCATCCATCAAAGAACGACTTGAATTTGTTCAAAACAAAAAATTATGCAGAATATGTCTGAATTCTCATCCAAATAAATGCAAGTTTCACTTCAAATGCCAAAGGTGTAAACAGAACCACAATACTCTGTTGCATTTTGAAGATGAACACAATGAGGAGCGAAGTAGCACTAATAATTGTGTAGCTAATACGAGGGCAACTAGTTTGAGCATCAAGACCCAAGTTCTTTTGCCTACGGCAAAGGTCAAGCTCATAACTAAAGATGGTAAAGAAATCATAGTCAAGGCATTGCTGGACTCCGCTAGCCAATCTTCATTTATCACTTCTGCCATTGCAAGAGTGATAGGTAAGCCGCTTTCGTCAAACCATACAGGTGTGGTTGGCATAGCCAATACGGAAAAGACAATTCGTCACTCATTGAAGTTAGACATCTTTTCCTGTGTTTACCCTTATATGACAACGGCCAACCTCTTAGTGGTGGACCAAATAACTTCGAGGTTACCTCAAAGTCCTATAGATTTCTCGATGATAAAAATGCCAAATAACATAAAGTTAGCTGATGACACCTTTCATATCACAAGCGAGATAGATATTTTATTAGGGGCTGATATCTTTTTCCAGACGCTGTTGCCACAGCCTGAAGAGCAACCACAAGGCTTACAAGATGCTGCACAACCCAGTTTTGTCCACACCCAGTTTGGTTACATAGTAGCTGGCAGCATCCCAAGATTTTCCAAAAAAGGTACTGCTGTTTCTCTCTTTTGTCAGGAATGTCACACAGACATCAGTGATAGCATATCAAATTTTTGGCAAACAGAAAAAGTACCAGAAACGTTTGTGGAGCATACTTCTGAGCAACTACACTGCGAGGAGTACTTTCAAAAAACTGTCAAGTTGGAAAACAATCAATTTGAAGTTTCAATGCCTCTTAAGGTTCCCCTTTGTGATATGAATAATGCATTAGGTGATTCACTCAGCCTAGCATTAAAAAGATTTTTTAATTTAGAGAGAAAATTGCACAAGGATGAACAACTATACAATGAATACAAAAAATTCATCCTTGAGTTCATTGAGTTAGGTCACGGATCATTCATTGACATATCTCTCTATGATCTTTCCAAGGATCCAATATATTTCCTTGCTCATCATGCAGTCAGAAAGCAAGATGCTGTTTCTACGGCTCTGCGTACAGTATTTGATGGGTCAATGAAAGGAAGTCAGAAAGTTTCTCTGAATGAACTGATGTTAAACGGACCTATAGTCCAACAAGAATTGTTTGACATCCTGTTATTATTCAGACTCAATGAATATTTCTTTGTTTGCGATATCAGACGTATGTTCCGCAATATAAAAATTGCAAAAGACCAGAGATCCTTGCTTAATGTTCTCTGGAGGGATTACCCAGATGAAGAAATTAAATGTATCCAATTAAATACAGTAACATATGGGTTGAAATGCTCATCTTACTTAGCTACAAGATGCTTGAAAGAGCTAGCTGCAAGGTTTGGAAATCAATATCCATTGGCTAGTTCTGCAATTTTAAACTCAACATATGTTGATGATGTGCTTCACACTGATAGCAGTCTGTCAAACATTATTGAAACAAAACGACAGCTCATTGAACTGTTAGGCAAGGCGAGCTTTGTGTTACACAAATGGTCTGCTAATCACAAAATGATCTTGTGTGACATCCCTGAGAAACAGCGGTACTTTGGTGAAGTGCACCTCAACAAGGATATAAAAACATTAGGTTTGAAATTTGACATTCAAACAGATTCCTTCAGAATCTCAAGTCCGTTGTCAGCTGAAATACCTAAAACTAAAAGGCAAATATTAAGCTACATCAGCCAAGCATATGATCCATTAGGGATTGCAGGGCCAGTCTTTGTTCAAGCCAAAATCATAATGCAGAAATTGTGGCAGTCCAATGTAGACTGGGACTCTAGTCCCCCACCTATTATACAAAAAGAGTGGCTACAATTTTATAATGACTTGCAACAGATGCAGCCTATAACTGCGCCGAGACAGGT
Source organism: Hylaea fasciaria (assembly GCA_905147375.1). Lineage (NCBI taxonomy): Eukaryota > Metazoa > Arthropoda > Insecta > Lepidoptera > Geometridae > Hylaea > Hylaea fasciaria. The sequence goes on from LR990194.1 coordinate 12,887,441, forward strand.
TTGTGCTGGAGATCATCAATCTGTCCAGCTAATCGGGTTTGCAGATGCGTCAGCCACCGCCTATGGTTGTGTGTTGTATTTGAGAGTGACTGACAAACAAAGGAAGGTAACAATGACGCTTCTTTGTTCAAAATCAAGAATTGTACCTAAAGGTTTCAAATTGACAGTACCACGTCTTGAATTAAATGCTGCCTTGTTGTTAGCAAAACTAAGTATGAGAGTGCATAACACGTTAAGTAAAAGGCTTACCATCCAAAGTGTGCATTTATTTAGTGATTCACAGGTAGTATTGGCTTGGCTAAAGACTGAACCTGCAAGGTTGAATGCATATGTTGCTAATAGAGTAAATATGATATGTGATCATACAAGGGCATTCAGCTGGGCATATATTGAAAGTGCTCAGAACCCAAGTGACATACTGAGCAGGGGTATTGCTCCTAACAAGCTGCAAGGTAACCAACTGTGGTGGTTTGGACCATCCTGTTTATATAACTATGATTATAACTTTAATCATTGTGGGTATGATATACCTACAAGCATTCCCGAGGTTAAGCATTCGATGGATGAACTGGTGTGTGCAGCATCACAATATAAACCGGTACCATTGCTCACTAGTTTCCTAGAAAAATATTCTAACATTGATAAAGCCGTCAATGTGCTTTCTTATGTGCTAAGATTTTGTAATAATGCTAGGCAAGGGTCAATTAAAATAAAAGAAAACTTTGTGCCATTCACAGAGTCAAGCAAGGCCTTAAATTTGTTAATAAAAAATGAACAAGCCATATATTTTCATGAAGATCTAGTTTCGTTGCAGGCAGGCAGGCAGGTAACGTCTCACTTAAAGTCTTTAAATCCATTTATAGATGCAAATGGTGTCCTCAGAGTAGGTGGTAGGTTACAGCATTCTTCGCTGCCGTACAGCCAAAAGCACCAAATAATTTTGCCTAAAGAATCCACAGTGACTCATCTAATCATTCAAAATGAGCATCTTAAACTATTTCATGCTGGACAAAAACATGTACTCTGCAACCTCCAACAAAGATATTGGATAATTAATGGGTTAAGATTAGTTAAGAAATTGCTGCACAAATGTACAATATGTTTCAGACTTAAAGGTGTGACTGCTAAGCAACTGATGGGGTCATTGCCCGCCGATAGAGTTAATGCTGACCGATGCTTTATGAAAGTTGGAATAGACTTTGCTGGGCCAATAATGATCAAACAATCTAGAGTTAGAAGTGTCATTACAACAAAAGGGTATATTGTTGTTTTTGTATGTTTTGTATCAAAGGCCATCCATCTAGAGCTGGCATCCAGCCTAAATACAGAAACATTTCTAGCTAGTTTTAAACGATTTATTGCAAGGCGCAATGTCCCATCAACTGTTTATTGTGATAATGCAAGCACTTTTAAATCTGCTAACACTCAGCTAACTGAGCTGTATAAATTAAATAATTCAAAATGTCACCAAATGAAAGTGCAAGGTGCAAGTGCAAAATTAGGAATTAAATTTAAATTTATTCCAAGCTATTCACCAGTATTTGCCGGACTCTGGGAAAGTGCTGTGAAATCAACCAAAATCCTTCTCCGCAGAGTCCTGGCATCTCAAGTTTTGACCTATGAAGAACTTAATTCGGTTTTAGTTGAAATTGAAGGTATTTTGAACAGCAGGCCAATTACTCCGATTTCTTCAGATATTGAAGATTTATCATACTTGACACCAAGTCACCTACTTACAGGTGCTCCTATAACATGTTACCCAGAGCAAGATCTCACTATTATACCTGAGAATAGACTTAGTTTTTGGCGCAAATGTACTGCATTGAAGCAGCAATTTTGGAGATATTGGTCAAAGAACTATTTAAATGTACTACAGAATCGTCCCAAATGGAAAGATAGTTTACCGAACGTACAGGTAGGAGCACTGGTTATTTTGCGTGAGATAGATACTCCTCCCATGACATGGCCTATGGCAAGAGTGACCAGAGTCTTCCCTGGGCATGATGGCAAGGTGAGAGCTTTAGAAGTTAGAAAAGCTAATGGTAAAGTTCATAAAACTTCTATTACAAAAATATGTATCCTCCCTGTAGATTAACTAATAATATGTAAAAGAAATTACCAATGTCAAGTTGAAACTTTGTAGCATTTATTAAGTACCTACAGTGTTAATTATTAATAAGTTTAAAAGTTAAGGTAATATTGTCATATGCTATATAAAGTAAGATATAAGGTATTAAGCCTATAAGTTATAGTTGATAACTACTGTTAAGTCATCAACCTTTTTGTAATTCCTATATACAATTAGTGTTAATATGTACCTATGTTGTTCATGCACTCAATATTATAATTAGTATATAATTGCACAGGTACATACATGTTGTGTCAACCAATAAAGTGCTAACAATGTAAAGTTAAATAATAATAACGAGAAAGACTGTCAGTTGCCTATGAAAATACAGTCCACTAGCAAGGTCATAACTATGTTATACTTCAATTACAAATGCAATAGATAGACCTATCGTTATATACAGTAAATTAAATATTTTTGTAACATTGTAAGATTAAAGTACCTACTTAGTTAAGTTCAATGGTTGCACACAACCTCCTGTAGGGGGAATATGTTAGAAACATTAATTTTATTATCTGTGGATACTATATTATCTGTGCGGATTGACATGACATTGTGATTGTTGAGTCTGTGGCTCGCCCCTTCTTCTTAATACAGCGAACAGTGCGGACGTGCGTATTTTATTTTATTCCCTGCCTGCTACAATATAAGTCTTTTCTCGTTCAGATGGTCATTTTTTAAAATCTGTTTTTTTTTATTGTTTTTTTTTTCGATAATCGGACTTGGTTTGCTAGGATTGTCTAAACTGATGCCAAACAAGAAAAAGTAAACAAAAACCAAATCTGAACATTTAAAATCTATAACTATCTGCAGTCTCCCTACTCAAATCGCCACAGTGTATACAAAAAGCCTTTCTCTTTCTTATCTGTCAATAAAAGCATTTAAATCTTTGCTGTTTCCTCTGATACCATTGTTTCTAATTAACAAAAGACAAGATTTATTGCTATCCTTGTCCCCATAGTTGTGCAAATTGCAACATTGGGTAAACAAATCCTTGTTTGGTTTTTGTCCACATTTTTGCGAATTTGTGCCCACTGTGCTGCATGAATGAATGGGAACTGTGGACTTCCTGTAACTGACGTTGCATGGTTTAGAGTTTTTCTTGAACTATTTTTGACACTGTATCCAATTTTATTATATTTTTATTAGAAACATAATGCCAAAAAAATTTAGAACAACATCGTTACTTAAAGTGACATTTCTTTCGAAATTTTAATTTTATTTTTTATATAAATACGTTTTTATTCGTTTCTTTAAGAAAATGGAAATGTAAATTATTGGCAAAACCAGCCAAACTTAACTTAACTGAACCAATTTTAATATTAGTATTTAGCATAATGTTATAACAGTTTTGGAAATGTAACCCATAGGTAACCATATAACATAGGTAACCATATAACATAGGTAACGGCTCGTCAGTTATGACTATTTTTAGGATCGAATTTAGTTTGAAATATCTAGGTAGGTACTAGGTAGAACATAAATAAGTAGGTACCTACTTATTTATGTTCTTAGCTTCAATTCCACCCCTATCAAAATTCCAACCACCATCGGTCCATATCTCGTTACAGGAGCGGCCGTATACGCGAAAAAGGCCCTTGAATGACATATTTATTGACCCATAAATATGGCTGTCATACATTTTAATTATTATCTACTATTTTGGTTGATTTACGGTGACGTGTAGCAGCGCCCCCGGCCAGAGGGGGCGTCCGGGGGGCGTCCGTTAATTATACAAGCATGTTGGGGTTTAAGATGCTGATTATAAAGTTAATTACTTTGCAATGGGGATTGCGAACTGGTTGTTATTTTCTTTATTTTTTATATTATGAACTTTGTCGATTTTTCATGTTGACATTACTATAAGTTTTTATGTATTTGTTTGGATGTACTAAGCACTAAAATAGTGGTGGGTGTGGTGGCAATAAAACCGTGGCTGTCTGGGAACAACCCTATAGTGAAATGACGAATCAAGTACCTATTTAAACAACCTTTCAAGAAATCAACCGGAAAATTGGATAAACGCCCAAAGGGTAATCTACAATGGATTGGTGAATATCGCATTAAATTCTACCAACATCCACATCAAAAGTTGCCAGTCGCCACCCTCTTTGTTAAGGTCACCCCGCGTCGGGTTTCGTCACTGGCTTGTGAAAGAAACGTCATAAATCTGTCACTTCTGACAGCTCCAGTTAAATTATGGACGCCATCTTGAGTGATTTGTGCGCGAGACGCAAGCGATGGATGTAGCAAAAAAATATGGACCAGAAATAGTAACGGTCGTCGGATGGGACACTACGAGCGTTTACTTGGGTTGGAAATAAAACTTCTATGTTACTAGTTTGGTATTTTTTGTCTTATACTCGTAGACGGAAATGGTACTTCAAGATATCAAGTTCTTTTTTTGGAGGAACGGTCGTCCTCAATAGTCTCTGAACGTACCCAATAATTGAATCATTGAGTTAATAATTCCCCGAATCAAGAATCTCCAGAGAAATCTGTTGATCTATTTTATAACCTATTTAAAACAGTCTACTCAAGCTGCTTTTAAATACCATCAGGCAATTAAAGGCACATCAAATAATGACAACCGATAATCTCGTATTTAAAATGGCGTCATATCACGTCAGCTATCCTTGAATATTCTGGATTTAAGGCAAAGCCGCGTCAGCGCGCCACAAATGTGGCGAGCTCGCTATGGCGCCATAACACGCCATATTGTGACGTCACCGCCGCCATTTTGGCTATAATTTGACGCGCCGACGGTTATGACGGACGACATTTAATTACCGACCCCTCATTACCTGGGCATTGGCGGGTACTGATACAGGCTCTTTAGGCGATACGGTGCGACTGCGGTCGGGTGAAATCGAAATCTCAAATACCAAACACAAACATAAATAAACAAAATCAAGAATTACGAGTATGTTTAGAAGAACGTTAGCATTCATTTATGGTCACTCTAAATTATTAATTAATTGAATAAATCTTGATTCTTAGCCAGAAATGAAGCACATGATCCTAAATTAGTAAAGAATTGAAACGAGCTAAGCAGATAGTATATTATGTTCAATAATTTCAAGGTACCTAGTATGCGTAAATAACCTCTTCAGGTAGGACGGGAGCCGTTTTCAACAGTAAGCGGATTATGGATTGTAAGTTTGTGATAATGATGATGCGGTTTATACGTAAAAACAATACACTATGACTGATCACAAATACATAACGCCACTTGTACACTAGTAGACTAATTGATGGAAATTCTTCTGAGATATAAAAAACTGTCATAAAAATGTCGCGTACTCTAAACAGCCTCACCGGATAAGGCTTTCATGAAAAACGTTCAGTTTATTTGGCTCATTGGCGTTTATTAATAAAGCTTTAATTAAGATATCGCATGTCACTGATTAATTTGAATGATCGCCAGATAATTAAGTTGATTAAAAATATGTCAAACGTAGACATTGGCTGGGAAATATTGGACTTTCGGCTTTGTAGTTGGAATTTATATTTTTGCGATGGCAATTATGTTTTTATTTAAACAGCTTTATGTTATAGTACTTATGAACTATTATTGGGACTTTGTAATGGGATGGCACTATTAAACAGCTGAATAATATTCAGTTAGTGTACAATTGAAATGGTAAAAAAGTACTTTTTATAATTAACTATCTGGACACACATACAAATCTTATCGTGTGTAGATGATGGAATAACAAGTGACACTTGTTTTGACTTTTATCAACTTAATATTAATTTTTTAAAAATTTTAGCGTGACTGTATATATAAGTATATAGAAAATTTTGTTGATGGGCTCAGTTGACCAATTCAAATATTGATTAGGTCAACTGATCCCGCGGACTCAGTTTGGAGTGGGCTCAGTTGACGTAAGAGCCAACTAAACACACGGGTGTCCAGTTGGTAAATAACCTCTTGATATTTTCACACTAAACTAAAACCCACCAAAACATTATGCACGATCAACAATTATCGGATTATTTCCGAGTGCGTTAAAATAGTGCGTTGAAGTGGCTGAGTTCGAGTGTACCTTTATGACCTGTCACATTAGATGTTATTATCCAGCGGTCATCAAAGCTGTACCTGACAGTACTTTACGCGTTTGTTTGTGCCAATATATTATGTGATTTTAGTGAGCTAGGCATTCGATTTTATAATTGGTTTTGTAAATTCATCATTTGTTCTCTATGTACCCTCGACTAGTACTACTATTTTAGCTATGCCAGTAAACTATAAGTTCGCCAATGTTTATAAAACTTTAAACATTAAAGAAAAGCTTGACAGTTTTCGAATTAATATTATCCCTTTAAAATGACAAATGAACGTTTGATAGGACTAAACTTGTTTATGCCAATTGGCACCTGATTTGACTAATCCAACAACCCTAATAAAACCGTTTCATTGCTACCTAGATTGGATAGCTACTCCTAGCTTCTCTTAGAGAAACTTGAAGTATACAGTTATACAATTTTACGTATGAACTTAACCAGATAAGAACACAAAATTCCCTCGCTGTCCACATCACGGCTCCGCAATACTCCGCATCACTTCTGCAAGTGGTATGACCGCTGTGATACCCACGCATCTTATAAACACACTTCACACTACACAAATACAAGAGAAACTGAACTTTATCTCTTGACAGCTTAGGTTGATGTAACGCGAAGATGCAACGTGGTGTTGCATATTATGAAAATATCGCACTGCATTACAAAATGAGGCAAAATTATGATGGATACTGATGCGTCGCTCGCGCGGTTAATAAGACTAGACTCTCCGTGATATACAATCGAACTCACACCCTCGTCCTTTTATGTTAGGGTACAAATTGGAATGTTCTTTGATGGGAATCAATCGACGATGACATTTAGCGCAAGTGCGGATTGAATGCGGCTGGGATCAGGTTACAGATTTAATTCTGTTGGAGATTGTCAGGGCATCGGCAGGGCGTCTAATAAATTTTAGTCGTTAGTGTCGCGATCTGAATCGTTAGATGTAAATAAGATCCAGTAAAGACAGAAAGCCTATCTAAAAGAAATAAGTAAATGAACTCCCGAATAATATTTATTCATTTACAGGAAAAAATGGTGTACGCCTACCGATTTGTACTGACAAGTAGTTGAAGTGAAGAATGTAGGTAATATCGTCGAGCACGGAGGATGTTCTTTGCAACTAATATAAAGTGCATACATTATAAGAGGAATCCGTACCTCCAACGCCTTCATTGTATCTTGGAAGAAGTTAAATTTAAGAGCGACAATGTAAATCTAAAACTTTTACCAATAGGCTTAAAGTTTAGTAAGAAATAGAACCCTAAAATCTAGTCGATGCGTGGCGTACACAGGACACTATAAACCGATTCGCCACAAGTTGAGTGGCCTCTTCGATCGGTACAAGTGAGATTCATGCGCGTCACCCGCCGGTACCAATGAAGGGATGATTCATGGCCTCACTAATCAGCGGGCGGGCGTCAGTCTGTTTGTCATAGTTGCATTGACACCGCTCGTTGGACAGATTGCTCTTGGATTGGTGTTGCGGTCGGCGTAGGCGACTGACCCGCTCGGCGGTAACCCATCCTATAATCACAGATAGAGAAGTAACTAAGCGATGTGTGTCTGGTACTTTTAAGTTGCAAAATACATATTATAAATGCTATATTGTGATCAATGTCACACTAATTTGGAGTAACGCAAAATATGTGACTACGCACTGTAAGTAGGTAATCTAATGTTGAAGTGCCACTTCCGCATACATTGATGCTACAACCCTATGATGATATTGATGCTACCCCTAGTATGAGTTTTTACTAGCTCGACATAGTACGCGTCAACTAGCGCTGTTGTATAAAGATCCTGGACAGCGGACCGGCGCGTTTATGTACGAAAATTCTTCATACAAAGAGCCAGTTGAAGCGTACTATGTCGAGCTAGTAAAAACTCATACTCGGGCTCTGTTAGGGCTCATAAACTTAATGTCAACTTTATAATATTGTAAAATGCCATCGGCAGAATAAGTATGAAAGTTATAAAACTTGAACTAATTACTTCTCATTAAATAGTCACAACATTGATGGCTGCATTATGCAGTCATTGAATTTTTACTTCTGCGCTGACATTTGCAACTCAACCTGAATATTAAACGGTAAACAGTGAAGTAATTAAAAGCTTACAGCTGCATAATAATATGCTCGACTAACTTCTGCCGGCAGGTTTGTCTGATAAATGGTGGCAGGTGACAGAAATCAGCAGACGACCGTTTTGGAATCGAAAGGTGAAATGGTTGCCGGAGATGAAATAGATTAACAATTGAATAAATAAATTATAATTTATTGTAAGACAACTGTAATAACAATAATAGCTCTTTTACCTGCCACGAACTAAGTCTTATTAAAAGCAAAGGTAATAATAAAAACATAAAAATAATATGACACATTACTGATTATGGTTTAAGTTTGAAAAGGGAAGTTTCAGTTTAATGCGCTGACTCCTGATTCATAGCTGAATCAGGCACAGGAAAAGGAAAAGACGTAGGAGGGTTACTTATTTTTTGTTACTTCAAAATAAATTCTACCGGTTGCACAATATCTTCCATTCTGAGACATTGATTGCGCTCTATCTCCCTCCCACAAAGCAATCACAATCCCTTATCCCAAAACGTCTAAAGTTTCTCGCAATAAAAGAAAATCAGCAACACACATCCACCAGCCACGATTTTATCGTTTAAAATACGGTAATGCGAAGACTCAATCATAAGTTAGCTCCTAATGTCATCGTATAATATGCAAGCAGTAGTTTATCTTTCGATAAATTAGTCAAGTGGTTTTCAGCGCTCAAAAATAGGTACTGAAAATAATTACAAGTATGTATAAACATAACTCATACGAGTCCAGTTTGTTTCTGTCGTACATATTCATAGAAATAATGTACGTTTTTATTTCAACACTTACTTAAATACGTCGTCAATATAAGCGTTTCTAATACAATCACTGTGGAGGCTTGTTATTGGCTTTTCTTCGCCTAGATGTAACTTTTGTTATGTAAATAAATTTTGTTATGATAGCTGTAAGCCCCCCAAATACAACAAAATAAAATAACAAAATAAAATAAAATAAAATAAATCACAAGAATGAAAAAACTTCAATAAAAATATTTTAGACATTTAACAATTTTACGTTGTAGTATTATGTAAAAATCATACTAGCTTGCGCGGTTTGAACTTTGGGTACTGCAGATGTTTCCTATGCTGCGCTTGTCACCCCTCTGAATCGGAACACCTGATTGGTCAGACGGGCCGAGGGAATCGCACCACAGAATAACGAATAGTATATTAAAATTATAGGACTGTAAAAACTTTATAGTTCTTGAACGGGATACTGGTACGAAATAAATACCCGACTGGTTCTTAAGCTTTGTACGGTACGGCTTCTTTGCAGATTAACACTAACCCATGTTAGTGCTAATATCCATATATCGCATCGAGTTAGATTCAAAAACTAAAGACTGTTTAGTGTAAAAAAACCTTGTACCTGAATGCAAGTAGAGGGCCACCCAGATACATGTATTTAAATTTGATCAACACACCAATCTCAACAGCACTTCAAGAGTCAGTCGATTAAACGGTGTCTATAATTTGTATTTCAGTGCACAAAACCACTGTTTGACTATCATACTATCCGAATATCAGAGCTGTCATTCTCTCAAACCCAACCACTGATAAACAGTCGCTAAAAATACAAAATTGCATTTGAAGCGGTATCATGTCGCTCCTATCGTACCTGCTCCGATTCGATTATCGACAGTATCGGCTGCACAATCGAGTCTGCTCGTGATCTGTGACGAAATAATCGATTACATCTTTCGATTAACTCAGCTCAACTCTTTCGGCTGTACTCTGAACAATCGAAAGTGATGTTTGAGTTTCGTTAGATTTGTGACGAGTTGAGCTGGTTGTTTGACGGATGGCGAGCGCCAGAAAAAGACTTAGAATCAGGAATATTAACGAGAAGCATGGTCGTCTAAACACCCAGAATTATGAAATACTCGTGGTTCATACGAGTATACACAAATCTTTGTCCTCTGCGGAGTCAAACTTGCAAACTAGCGATTTGCGCCATCACATCGCCTATTTTTTTAATTGCGATTAAGTGAGAATCTAACCGCAATCTCACCAGATGCCTAGAAGAAACCTATTCACTCTCGACTGGAAAACTCCCGGATTATAGTTATCGGGAAACATAGGCGCTTGTAAGGAGTTCCATTCCACCACGGATGCCATCGCATAAACAAAGCTTCAACCAAACCAAAGCTGGTAGTAACAGTTACAGCTTCGAATTCAACTTCCACGCCTTTTCACAAATTAAGAACAACTCCGAGTGCCTTTCATAACTCCTGTTTGCCTTTTTTCCGCTTTCGCTGGAGTTGCGCCGCCTCGTCTGTTCGGAGCCGAACATGCCGTAGCTGTCAAGACGCCGATAGAGGTAACAACGAGCCGTTTGAGCAACCGCGTACGGATTGCAGATTGTCTCAGTTGTAGTCAGGGAGCTGGTGGTAGGTATTTCTTTGAACCGAACAAAAATTATTTTTACGTATTTGAAATGTCATGTATTGGCAAGCTGATCTTCTTTCCAAATTGAAAATTTAAGCTAAACCTGTTTAGTAATCAAGACAGTATATAAACAAAATTCTCGACATAATAGTAGTAAATACATTATACTAACCACTTTAAAATCAAGGGCCCTAAGTTTAATTTGACAAAAAAAAACTTGACAAAATATTTTCTTAACACTTATAAGAGATAAATAACTTAAATCTTATGTACTGCACCCATGGATATTGTCCGACTATTCCATGACCTGTATACAATATCCTCAAAAGACAATTGTTAGTTATTTATTCAACTAAACATCAAGAGTGTTCGTGAAAGTTAAGCGACTCTACCACTTGATCCGGATCCAATCAAGAAGAACCGACAAGAAACGTGGAACCAATTTCTTTTTCAAATATATGTTGACCATCAGCTCTCAGACTACAACAACTCGAGTTGTCCCAGCCTGCATGCGTCCGGATATGAAGATACGGTTCGGAAAAACGACTAGACTCCCTCCCCTCGACTGAGATGAGTTATATGTTGTTCTTCAGTTTTTTCACCGTTTTGCCTTCCGTTTTTTGTCACCTTTTGTGCGCGTATTGATTCGTGTTCAGATGTTTGCGCATTTTGTTAATTAATTTTCTCGTTTTGTGGTGTACTGTGGATTTATGTTCTTCATCAGGTAATGTTCTGGGGGTGGAATGCAAGTGGAGGGATGTTAGGGATTTGGGGTGTGTACTGTGTAATCGTTGTTTTGACCGGGCTGTTATAAGCAGTGGCAGTGGAATGTTTTTGTTTATAGCAGCTTATACGGTTAGAGTTGTTAGGCTTTAAACAGTAATGATAACTAACATTAGTATAATCATGAGGAACGAGAAATGTTTCGTGTATTTAATTTGTTTTCAGTTGTTTTTCGACTGATGCAGACATCCGTGATCACGAGCAAGACAACATGGTAAATATCTCGCTGCTGGCAATATTAAAAACTGTTTTAGATTTTTAATCCGTGGGTTGAATATGGCAAATCATCTAGTTAAATCCATCATAATATAGTATATTTCCAAATGTCAAGTTATTATTTCTCCGCAGTGCTATTATAATTACAACCATCCATCCATCCCTCTTACTATTATTTGTGTATGCAAGTTTGTGAGTATTGTGTGTGGTGGTTGCCACTTAAATCTGAAACGGCTGAATGGAAAAATCATAAAAGATGACATATACACAAATGAATGAAAAATGCACCATACTCATATTTATATTCTTAGATTAAGATGTAAAATACATGAACCAGCCAATCGCAGCCCGTAAATAATATAAAAGCCGTCATGAATTGTATACTTCATAATATCTGCTGTACACTGTGCCTTTATACCTTGAAAGATACCTAATTAAACCATTCAAAGTATTCCTTATTAGGAGATTGTCTTAGTTCATTAGAGATTGGTCTTACAACTGGCTCGATACTAGCTTTGATAAGTTGCAGACAGCTGTTTACTATGCGGTACGTATTTAATCCGCTACTAATGTGATCTTAGCCAATCCGGCTTCCATTTCGAAATGATAAGCTTCCAGATTGCTCGGAGTCTGAGGGTTTGTGGGACCATGGTATTCGTAGGTCTTGATCTGTAGAGAATCCTGGTTAGAGGTCAGTGTCTGTGACTGTGATATGTTGTATTTTCCCCAAAAAAAATTTTTTTTATTATTATTCTTGAGTCATAGATTCTTAGTAATAATTTTCAGACCGAGAGCTTCAAATTGCAAGATTATGCTCATAGATGCCAGACTACTTCCGGAATATAACTTATGCCCCACCTATTTAACTTTCAAGATATGCTCTACCTAGCGTTTATCGCTAAACATCGCGAGGTAGTATCGCGAAAAGCCGCCGTCCGTCACGTCTCAGCCGCACCGCTCCCGTGGGCGCACATTTGCATAGCTTCATTACGCCGCGTCCACACCGCGATACCGCGCGACGCGATATCACGTCGCGCTTTATCGCGTGTCCTTTATTTCTTTTAGTCGTTAATTAACCGTGTGTGAGGTCCGACGCCTTAATTGTAATTGCGCTTGGATACTGAGCTTTGAACTTGGACGGTGTAGCGAACACTTTTTATGCAAATCATCGAGATATGGATGCTTTTATTGTGCGCTATTTGAGGTATATTTTTGTATTATCTGTAAATGGAACTTCATTATGTACCACACCTTGCAAAATGCAATTTATATAAAATATGAACAGTAGATAATAAAACGATAAAGGATTTGCCAATAATATAATACTACATTTTCTTATTTATATGTTTTGTATAAGTACAGTACAAACTGACAAACTTCATAGATTATATCGTAAAATTATCGATAAAAACTTAAAGAAGCAATTTACATCTACATCAGTCGGCAAGGAACTCCAGTGATACCCACATAGGCCGATTCTCAGATAAAAATCACTTAATATTCTGAATTCGTCAACTCAATTTGCTTATCTCAGTGATAACAAGGTACTGGCAGAGCGCCGTCATAAGGCCGCGTACACAAATGCGCGTCGTCATACAACGGACATCGGGAGTCGTCGGCGGACCTCGGGTAAGATCGCGTGAGACGAAATGCTAATGTATCGGACCACCGGCGCATGCGCCCACTCAACGTCGGTTTTATTTAGCGCTCGACAACTTAAAACAGCTTTTTTGAAAACATTTAACTTAGATACTTTACGCATAAAAATCCTTTTCTAGAATGTTAAATGTCGATGCGTGGCATTCCTTATCATAACGTGAAAGTAATTCATGGTTACCAATCTAAGAAATAAAGTTTTTTATTATAAATGACTTCATAAATCGAAACCAATCATTATAAACAACAGGTAGTCTAACTAAGTACAGAAAATAAAACGTTTAAATGTTATTTTATGGAAATGTTAACCCTTCATTCTAGTAAACTTATAAAGTACAATCGAATAGTCAATATCGTTATTAAAATATGCCATTACGTCAAAGGCAATAAATGTTCGATTAACGAAATCGAATAGGAGAATTCGACCGTCAATGTATATTCGAACAGATTTTATTGCCATTTTTACGACCCCAATGCGTTTTATTCTTCGATCATCAACAATTCAAATTATTACATTTTATTTAGAGTTGAATAAAATTATGGTGTTATTGAAACAAGTGAGCGCTAGAGAGAGGCGCCCACGCGCCGTAGCGTGATGAAGACGTCATTTTGTCGGAGTATGTAAATGTAGTGTGCACTAGGCCTTACAGTAGTGCGGGGGCGGCGGCTATTAGCGGCGGATGGAAGTCATAAACTGTAGCGATAGGAGATCAGAAACTGATTTGGTTTAAGAAAAGGACTAAAATAAAGAAATGCACGTTTTTAAGAAATACTATTAATTAAAATAGTGCCTACTGTAGTGCTTAAACTTTACTATTGTCAGATATCCGTATGATATTACCTTAAAGAGTCTATTTAGCTAGACACGTACAGAACATGTCTTGCCAATTTAGCCCTTGAGAGTCAGCCCCATTCTTTGTTGTGCATGTTACTACTTACTATCAGTTTAACGCTATATTTCTGAATCCCAAAATAATTTTTGCCAGTTTTCACTCAAACTTACGCATTGTCAGGGTGGACAGTCCATACAAACGGCTGAATGGCACAAAAGAAAAGCGAAACCGTATTCGAAGCAAGCGTCGTCGTCCGCGTTGTACTGCGTTTGTACTCAATAGGAAGTCAACATGCTCACTCCTGATCTGCCATCTAAGCTCTAATTTAAAAATAGAAAGAATGTCCCTTCTTCTAGCGTATTAATAGGTATTCTATGGCATCGTCTTAATTATGGATTAAACAATGGTGCTAATCACTCCACAAAATAATGGTGACGCGCGACTGATGGGTAAATCTCGTATAGCCTCTAACTTGACCAATTTCCACTTAGGATTGTTTTACAACACAAACTAGCCATAAAGCGCGTGATATACCACGACACTGTCCCACGGCGATCCGTCGCATTTGTCATATTGGCCGTATACAGTATATACGGTGAAATTATACGGAGTTTTACGACCGAAAAACGCAGTTTACGACTGTTCAGAACACCGTTTTACCATATGTTATGGAATGATTGTTTTAAAACGTATGGGTCTGTTTGGACTTGTAAATGAAATAAAGAAATGGTTAGAAAATTGAAAGCATTATTTAGGCACGACTCACGTCATCTAGTCAGCGCTTCTATTTTCATGTTATTCTAATTTAACTTGATATTTCAACCTCTTGACTGTGCTCTGAGATGCTGTGATAATTAGTCAGAGGCGAAGTATTTATTATTTGATTATGTAAAGGTAAATAATAAAACTAGCAACGTTTTTTCTTATCCAAAATTCCAAGCCCCAAAGAAGTATAATATAATAGTTGTCGTTACAATTATAGATCTTTTACTTTTTTAAATCGACACATGTCTTACCCCACCCAGACCGGAAGCTAGAATGAAACACGTCCAACGTTATTAGACGGTTGACGTAGCGTCTACGTCGTAGCGCCGTAGAGCCCGTAGACGTCTCGTAGCACCGTAGACGTAGACGTCACGTCACTGCAGCTGATATTAGATCTGCATCCGGTTGTTTTGTTTTTATACGATGTTTAGTTTGTGTTCATTTATTTCCAATAGAAAATACTGAGTTTGCAAATAATAGCGTACTTTTGCCAGTTAAATGATGAGTGGTGTAGATTAAAGTCTAGATAAATAAATTAGATATAATTTCACAAATGCTTTACGAAAGTACGTGGGACGAGTTTAAAACTTTTTATTACTTTTGGGCCTTATTATTTGGACAAAAACTTCATCATACACAGTAATGATCAACCACTTCTATAACAAGAGTATAACTAAATCACTTTTTAAACATGGAGTAGTAAAATACTCACTCGTGTCACAGCGATTCGTCACTTTCATTGCAACATTAGATAGTTACCTGATAGTACAAGTGCTTACTACAAAAAGTTCAAACCAAAACAAACAACAAATTAAGCCGTCCGAAAGCTCACAAACAAAACTAATATCTAAGAATGAGTACAAAACCTCACTATCGCCGGATCACAGATTTCAATGGGTGTGTCAAACAAACAATGGCATTGAAACGCGGCGGTATCTGAAGCTCATTATCTGATCATCTCTAGCGCTTCAATGAGATGAGACGTTTGGTACGCACTGGGTCGGTGAAACGCGACGTTGGGGAGAAAACTATTTTGCAGAGCTTTGATATTTTAGATTGTATACCACTGCACATAAGAGTTAGAAAAATAGAGCCACTGCCAAGTATAATTTAAGCAGTTAAATGCTGCTGTAGGTACAGTCAAGCACCGAAACAAATTATTTTAACTGTATTGAAATTTTGTGACATAAAAATATGATGGCACGTGACTTTACCAACTGTTGAGACATCGCGTATTTAGTTAGTTAAGGAACATTCGTGCTCGTTTCAAAATAAGTGTTGTAATTTTTATTTTCTATTCTTGGATGCTATAAGTTTATTGGTTTTGATTTTTTGACGGGTTTAAAACTGTGATTATTATAAAGTTTACGACAAATCGGAGTACTAATTGACAAAGCTATTCAAGTAGCAAAGTTAATAATGCCGTACATACCGTTTAACTCCGAAAAACAAAGAAATTTCAAAAATGTTTGTGTATAATTCAAAATAATTCTTACTATCGAAACGCCGCGTCTAACTATCCCAGTGCGTACCACAATCAAAGCATCGAATTGGTTCTTCAATAATGAGTTTCCTTGCGCTTTCGCACTGTCCGGGACAATAGCCCGGGACAATGGTCCCGAATTTGCGTCCCGGGTACAGAATAACTAATAGTACACGACCCGGGGCGATTAACGAATTCTTTGTCATTCAACAATGGGGGTCATCGAGCGAGTTTTTTCCATTTTTGTTTATTGGTTTGACCTTCCGGGTTTGATGGGACGGCATTCCATCTTGCTTTGAATGGTCTCGATCGAGTCAATTTGGCTGTAGATTAAGGAAATTGCCTTTCGCTATAAGAATCGCATATTCGTAGACGCGATCCCTTTCTTTGGGACTTTTACATATTACATAAAACAATGGGCTAATGTAATTGCAACGTCAGCAAAATGCATATGATATTATGTGCTGAATAAGGTCTACGATTTTAATGACGGAGGACAGTAAGGTACTTACATACTGAAAAACAAAACAAATAAAAAATTCTCCTAGATTGGTATAATCTTCAAAGATTAAGAACAGTTATAGCAGTTATATATAACAATTTTCTTAGTTATACAACAACTTTGAACAGAAAAAAATCAATAATATATCAATTGACGGCTAGTTTGGTGTAGTTGCTGAGCAATCGGACTGCTGCGCTAGGGGTTTGCGGGTTCGA
This sequence comes from Hylaea fasciaria, assembly GCA_905147375.1. NCBI lineage: Eukaryota > Metazoa > Arthropoda > Insecta > Lepidoptera > Geometridae > Hylaea > Hylaea fasciaria. Next base: position 12,904,585 of record LR990194.1, read on the forward strand.
TTCCCGCCTGCGACAAATATTTGTGTGATACACAAATATTCGTTTCTGGTCTGGGTGTGATGTGTTTGTGAAATTATATGTCTGAAAGCGGTACCCACGACACAGGAGCAAACCTAGTGTGGGGCTACGTTAAAAAAAATATCAAATGAATGAAAAATGAATTAAAAATATTTTATCATGGCAACAAGATCATGAACGCACCCACCATGTTTGACGACAAACCAGTGACGTCACTACAAAATAGAATTTGCAATAGGTACTTACTGAAGTAACCCATATCACACCCCTTGTTTACTTGTGTGTGACGTCATCCCCGCACCGTGACAGAACAAGCGTCTTGGGGGTTGGAGAGAACAATTTTTAAAAAATATTGAAGGCGCAATGCCTTCTACTTAACGTGCTTAATAGAAAAATTTTTTCACTGTTGGGAAGCTACACTATCTTCGGGTGACAAAGGCTACTTTTTATCCCGTAAAAATGAACTGTTTCCGCGGGATAGTAGTAAACGCAGGTGAATCCGCGAGGCGCTTCTAGTCTTGTACTATAAAAGAAGTTCCTCTCCAACCAGTATCTCGAATTCGAGACCACAATACAAATAGAGACAAATCGTGTACGTTTCTTACTTGTACAGCTTTGGCAAGTATAGTACGCAGCCGCCATTTGTCATGGAACATCACAGTCGGTCCATAAATAAAGCGACGCTGACAGGTTCTGTCGTAATAATACACTTTGACATTTCCTACAGATTTGACCTTCGATAGTTCGGATAGAAACCAACAAAGACGATGTTTGTTGTCTTTGTCGAGAGCATTCTGAATCATGCCTTGTAGGTCCATGGGAAACCTTGCGCAGTTCAATGTACTATACTAGTGCTATATTTCTTGTGAGAGTAGTCAGGGTGGTCTGGTGTGGAGTGACATCTCCAAGTTTCCATTACAGTAATTATTCTATCGATGGTAAGCAATTCGACGTTCCGAACCGATGTTTCCTCTACAACGACAACCAGCTTCATTTTATACAGTCCAAATCGATAACCGTTTCTAAAAGTGACTTTTAGGCAGCCCGACACTAATTATTTAGGTTATAATCCAATATAGGCTCCCAGAAATATCTGCCCTGAATATAGTCTAAATCGATTAACCTAGACATAGCCTTTCAATCCCAAACCAACCGTTGTGGAGCAACTCTAAAATACTTTGCTCTCTGCTTTTGACATACTAGCTAATCTACCGCGACTTCGTTCACTTGAACGAAAATTTATTTTAGTCTAAAAATGTCTGTAAGTTATATATTTAGTGCAGACCACTTACCTAAGTACACAGATAACTAAGTAGGTAGTGTCACGTACAGGTCTTAGGACTTAAAAAGTTATCAGTATTAATGACTAAGATAAAAATGTGGTATTGTGTATTAATTGTCCTCTTTCTTTGTTTAGGGACTTTACTGTATAAATTTAAAATTACGCACTTATTTCTTATAGTTCTACCTCTTGCCTGTATTGAAGAAACTAAACATATTGAAATAGTTGCCGAGTCTGGAAGTGTTACAAAGTGACTTTGAAATATCCCAAAGACTTGTTGAAATTCTTCACGAGTGAAAACAGGCGAAATGTAGAGCCTAAATAAATGGCTTGGATAAATCTAGCTAGTAAAGTTTCTAAATAAAGAGGACAATTAATAAACAATACCACTTCCGAGAGTTTGAACCGGCAGCGGCCTGGCTAAAGATTTACATCATAACCAGATCATAACTCTTCTAAATACGAATTCAACAGATCTATCCGCTCATCTCCCACATTAATAACATTTGCTTTGCACAGATATTATTTGTATATGTCCACGCGACCCATTTGAACAATAATGTACTCTTGATTTACAGACACGACATTAGTCTGAAGTATAAAAGTCAAACAACAATTACACGCTTTTGTGCCGTATTAGACATTAATTTGAAGTCGTACTTGCAAAACGTCGTTCTTGACTTATGCGCGCACTCAACTCTGCACTATTGACTGAACTGCCCTCGTCGACGCGTAGTATTTTGAACTTTAAGTTGTGTGTGTAGAATTTGGAATCGTACGGTCGCGCTCCGGGTCGGTATTGAGTGAACGTTCCAATTGTCTTTGCAGCGCAGATTAAATTGATTTATACGAGAGTGTTTCGTCCGTCTGACGGTTCTCGAGAAGCCATCGTAAAGACACGCTCGTCGCGAGTTTTATGTGACTCCCTTTTGATGTGACGCTAAATCATGTGAGATTTACGCGGGATTCGCGAGTACTCGCCGTTTCCGCGTCTCAGATTAACTATGGGTACTGTGGAAGAATCCTAACTAACATAGTGACAGCGCGTTTAAAAAATATGTCAGTTACATTAAAAAACAAAAACTGCAGTTTTTAGCATTCAGTTCTCACTAAACTTCCAAATGAGTTTTAACAAACCCACCCCATATCGAACTCTTTAAACTTTTGCGAGTTAATCATTTGTATTACTAACCAAAACAGTTTTCATCATAGGGAAATTCTGTTTCGTGACGTCATAACACACATGACAACATAGATCTTGGTAGAAAATTAAAAAGAATCAAAACACCCAATTTAAACCTTGATCTTCATTCAGCGCACACACGGAGTAACTTCGTGATGTCACAGCCATGACGTTTGCATAATTCCCCCACAGTACATATCCTCGCAAATGGTGTATCAGCAATAAAGCGGTTGTTAATCTCTTCGGAACAATTAAGCGGAAAGAAACACTAGAAGCTGTAAACTGAGAATAGATTCAGTTGTATCCGAGCTCAGTTACGTGTTTGTATGATGGATGATTGATGGATAGTAGCTTACGATTTGAATTGTTTGTGGTGCAGCGGTGCGTTAAATTGATCCTCCAGTTATAGAGTTTGAGTCGTTAATAAAATTGAGACACGTAACAGTTTTCTTTTGTGCTATATTTGTGAAGGGTTTAGTAAGTCAAAGTTTTTTACGTCACGCAATTTTATTTGAATATCATGTATTCCAATTTTCTCAAACAATTTGTATTGGAGCGCACTCAACATGGCACGACCCGTAATGAAAGTCAATCGAGCAACAACCAACATGCCACAGACACTAATATCCTCTAGATAGAACATCGATACTCGACTCATATCCTGACGGTGTGGGGTACCACGCTCAATGTTCACGTTACACACCCGGAGCCACATCTAGCGACCAGTTGACGCTACATCTGTGTAATTGTGATTGATGTATGCGGACCATTGTCTGATACCAGCGTTGACAATTGACGGAGTGTATTCAGCTCGTTGGTGGATGTTTATTTACTGCTCTAGTTTAGAAGTGGTGATACATCTCTAGCTGTTACCTGTGACTACGTACACGAGTATTTTTTTAAATATAATATCGATATTGGAAGACTGTTTTCGGTTTAAGCCCGGCGGCTCATAAACGCGCCATCGCAGTGATCACAAGTTTTTTTAAATAGCTCGGTTTCTCATCTTTGAATGAATCGCACCTGACCACAAAGAAGCTATTCGTCACATTATACCAAGTGTGGTCATGATCAAATGCTAGCCTTCAAAGTATAACAAAAAATAAACGAATACCATCGCGCCCTAAATTTTGGTTCAAACATTGTGATGACAGGATTACAGACAAACTGTAGACTGCGAAGATGCAGTCTATGTGCCTGCACCAGGTTTGTATTAGACACAAATTATTGCTGCATTTCGCTCAAACAGAAGTCTAGCCTCGTTCTAAGTGTCTAATTCTTCACTATACGCAAACGTCTACCTCTTCACTTGTCAGTCCTTAACGGTTACAACACTCGTCACCGTTTCACATAATCAGCTGTCGCTTGACATGTTCCTCGAACTCTACAAATAGCGGCCATCGCCGGCCAATTAGGGTCATGATTGCCGTGCGGAGACACGTATAGCGGACAGTCTGTTAAATATTCAGGGGACAAGTCTTGTCCCTCGCTAGCTGCTTATTTCTGGCATTTGGACTATTGTATTGACGTAGACGCTAGGGTAGTTGTTGGTATGGGACAGTGTTCAAATATAAATATAGGTTTGAGAGACTGAGCGGGAATCGTAGGCAACAATACTTCATCGAGTACCAGCAACAGATATGCCTATGAGAAAGAACACAAAAAGTTGGTCTGCTTCAGCTACAAACGATATAATTACCTATTAAGTTGTACCAATAAGGAATTATATGAACTGTGTTGCATATTCTTGATTTCTTACTTACGTTGCTCTGCCTTTTACGCCATAACCTTCATAGGAATCTGAAACAAAGAAACATTACATAGGTATTGTTATTTATTTACATGATTTATCTTTTTAACTATTCGCTTCTGAACTATGAATCGTAAATGTTTCCAAAATTACTATCTAAAGTGGCCCCTAGACGAGCAAACTCTCAGTAATTACTATTTACTTCCTTGACAAGCATGCTCGATGTGGTTTGCGACCTCCTCTGCCCTTTCATCAAGCATTGACCAGCACATATCATGCATAATAATATGAAATGAGCTTGCTTGAAAGTCTAGGGAAGTCACCCGCAACCCTAAGATACTTTCACACTAGCGCTCCAAACCGATCGATAAACGCCGTTGCTGCAAATAAACACTGACACTGCCCTTAATTCTATTCCGAGAGCCAAAGAGCACCGATATTTACTTAAATATTTACGACTCACTTCCAATAAGCTATAAGTCATTGGAAGACAGTCTACACGTGCTTAATTTAAGTTAAAGTTGATTGCGAAATGTATGGGTTTAATTAATTTTTGCCTGAGTATGATGCCGGCAGGGATTGTAAAAGCGCTATTAAACTGATGATCGATTTATGTCGGCCGTTGACGTTAGACCGTTAATTTGTGTAAGTGTAATGGGGAATATTATTTTTGGTGTTTAATTTCCACCTCTTTCATGTCACTGACACTATTTCTGAGATTTCAGAAGGAAGAAAACAGGGGAAAGCATCTCTTCACAATAACATACACCTATGATAACAACTTGTAATTGATTAAGGCAAGTAAAATACAATCCTCTAGCTAACTTCTTTTTTAAACGACAAAAGGGATAAAGCTACGGGCATGCAGTTCTGTGTAGACAAGACCTTAACCCAAAAAAGTGTAAGAAGCTTACAGCTTAGCAATCCCACCTGCAAATCAATTAATTATTTGACTAAAAAACGTGACTTTTAAAAAACCCCAGTCTCATCTATCGACCGCATGGCTAATTCCAAAAATCGTGACCCACCGCGTTTTCCTCTAACCAACCAACCGAATTTTACCAAAAATCCAGCTTAATTACAAGCCAATGGAAATCGTGAGGTTTAGAGATACGTTTGTTGTTGAGATAAAGATTGTCGAACAATGAGTTATGGTATCAAATCACACAATTAGAAGTGATCGGCGTTTCTCTGGCGGCGGCTTTGTCGGCGCCTGTCATTGGATGGTGGGCTCCACTTGGCACCGTGTGGTTTAACAGGTTCAGTCTACAGTAGGTACCCCTAGTGTGAGTTTTAACTAGCTCGACATAGTACGCGTCAACTAGCGCTTTCTATGAAGATTTTTCGTTCATAAACGCGCCGGTAGGGGTACTGATATTTCTATTTCTATTATAGACTATTTCACGAAGGCTGTTTGGCTATGGTTTAAGTGACGTGTACAATTGTACATGCACATTGTTTTAGTGTGCGTGAGCTCGTAATTTCACGACACGCACACACACACACGCTTTTCGGTATACGTGCACTACTACATCCTTGGCTAAGCGGTCTTCGTGAAAAATAATATCTACACATAAACGTTTCTGGTATGAGTGATATACTGGTACATTAACACTTATTAACACTGATTGGCATTCAGGTATTACGAAGATTTAATAACATGAACAAATTAGTTTTTTTATGAAATTAATTACTTATCCAAATGTTTCCCATTTTGATTGGCTATCGGCAAACTTATGTTCCACATAAGGTTCATTGGTAAGATCAATCATTCAACATAATAAATAACAAGTGCCCCTACTGTTCTTTTAAGCTGGTTTTTTAGTAAATTATTATTTTTTTACTAAATTATTTATAGGTTCCAAGTGGAGTACTCTGTCGGTATTTTCCGTCACACAGCACAGACAAGCAGTGTCGTCTCAAAGGAATTAGAATGATGGACGGCTCGTGACGCTGCGTTTTATCTCCCTACCTATCACGCTGCAGGCGCAGTGGTACCCAGCGATGGTGACTTGGATTTGCACTGCCAATAATCCAAGTTATTTGATAATTGTACCCTTATCAAATCACGTTGCCAAAGGGGTCAAAAATAACCCTACTGTTTTATTTTAATAGCAATACCTAGGTATATTTTAGATTTTCCATTGACACAAAATTATTCACATGAAAAATAATATTACGCGTGGCTGTAGGATATGATGATTGTATGATTTTAGCATGCATGTGTGCGTTTATAAATAAAAATAATATAAGTATAGTAATAAACAAGTTAATATCAATTAATTGGAATTGCATAAAGTTAGTATCTAAGATTTACTCAAGTGAAATTAACTTAACAATTCTTCGTCTGCCAAAATTGTCCAACTGTCAATCCGATAGCTATCATTCCCAAAAGATACAATCAAATAAAGACAACAATGAGACAAAAACAAATCTCAAATGATGAACAGAATGCCTTTATCATTTTTTGTGAATGATTCGTCATTCGTCTGATTGAGTGATCCCCTTGATTCCCTATTGATGACTTTTAATTGCTATTATTCATTTATAATTTTCATTTTATTTTTATCAAATGATTATTTTGTAAAGGCCCGAGAATGAGTTGCAAAGTTTGCTGAGAGTCAGATCTAGTGAAATCATTGAACTTTTATTTGAGCTTTTGCAGGCTGTTACAGTAAATAAATATATATGTATATCCAAGTATTTGAAAGTAAGCTATTGTTTATGAAAAAGCTATGATTTTTGAGGTATGGGGCGTTTCGCACTTACAAATCCTGATTTTTAGGTTACTGTTTAAACTCTTTCACGCGGTGTTAGTTGCGATGTGGTTGAAGGTGATGAGCACCTTAAGAATGAAGCTACTACGTTTAAATATAGAGGTATCAGCAACGGTGCTTTAACCACTCTTGCTGAAACCTCTGCATTATACAGTTAGCAACAGATTTCTTTCTTTAGGTTAACTAGGCTATAAAATAGGATAATATGTATAGGATATTGGCCAGGAAATAAATTCTCAAAGCACAACGGTTCACTAAAAGTGGCACTATCGGTATAAAGGAAGAACGAACTATGTGCAAATAATCGACAAGTGACAGCACAGTCGATAAAACACACCCCTAACACTTGGTTCGATTGTAAAATATTCCCACATCAAATATCAGAGCATCCGTCGTCACGCTACTTACTACAAAAAGCAAGTCAAGAATTGGCAAAAACACCTTTCAGGATAGCAGAGCCGAAACGGCGTCGTCATGTCACATCAATAGATCCAGCTACGGATCACTTACCTATAATACATCACGGCCTTTCAACAGCCTTTCGCGGCCTTTCGCTGCCTCTCCGGGCCTTTTGAGGCCCATTTTCCACAACGGTCCCTTCTCGCGTAACAAACAACATCATTTGTTATCCAGTGTTATATTTTTTCTTCAAATTGATGAGTGCTTGTGTTAATATAATCGCAGTTCATTCGTTTTTGTCGATCATCGTCACTTAACGCCGGGAGTGGGGTGGCTATGGTTTTAAGCGGGATGGGATAAATATGGTCAGACTTGGTAAGGGTTAAATGTTAATTTTTACTCGCCCTAAGCGATGGCTAAAACGGATATCGTCTGGTACATAAGAAAGCATCTAATAGTGGGGCGAAGTGTCGAGTATCATCTAGGTTAACATGTCACATCTTACACTAGATTTCTATTAGAAATAAAGACATTGTTCAGATTCAATCAAATAGAGCATTGACTATTCATGGCTTTGCGACACAATAAACAAGCTATTTTATGCTTATTTTATTCAATTATTGTATTGATTAAGAACATTTAAAAACATCGCTGCTACCATAAAATTTGTTTAAACATTACCATACATTTTAAAACACATCGTCATCCATGTTGATTTTAAGATAATGTTACATCATAATTTGTAAAATTGTGTAATAAAATGCAAGAAATTACACATTTAACAACTAAATGATACCAAATATAGGTAAAAATACGTTTATGATATACCATAAAGTAAGCACTGATTAACCAATACTTATCAGTATCATAATAATATGGTTTCCCAATCCTAAATTTACTTCCCGTGTCTTTTAAACATCGTTATAGAGTCAATACCCTATCATATTCAAAAAAATGTGAAGTCGTTTCCCTCTGAACCCACAACGCATGGTCACCACAGCGTTCAACAGGGCCGGCGCTTCCCCGCGAGTCACGCTCGGCTGACATCTGGGACGGCGCGCATCTGGAGCCCGCGGTGTCAGCCCTAGCTCTCAAGACGTAGTTGTGCTGAACATTATTAATTAATTTCTAAACTTTCGTTTTCTGGATCAAATTAAATTATTATGTAACATTATTGTGTGTCAGTGGGAAATTTATTTTATTTGAATGCGTTACTACCTATAGCCAAAGATAGAGTTTTTACAGTCAGGGACAAAAGTATTTGATAGATATAATGTTCAAACTTCAAGTTTATTACGCGCGTAAAATAAAACTTGAGTACTTAGTACTAATAAAAAAGTTGGGACACGTCTAGTAAATTTTCTTGGTGAGTGTACTAGATTTTTTTTTATAATTGTTGTCTACCATTACGTATCTGGATTAACCATTAACATCAAAATTCTCTAAATTCACAAGTTAATAGCGAAATTAGTTACATCGCCACGTTTCGTCGCCCCACTGCGTACAGACGCGGCGGAATGTGCTGAGTCACAACTCTCACAGTTACACAATATGTTACTATGGGGAGTTTTATTGTGTTTGTATATTGATCTGGAATACGTTTTTTTTTATATAAGTTACAGGATAGCGTTTTACCAAAATCTCACCCGATGTGACCACGTCATTGTAGTAAGTGAAATACACTCAGCCTAAAATGTGGGTGCATTTTAGACAACTGCCGATATATCTTACACACAAGCAACTGAGTTTCTATAATAATAATAACGCCTTATGATCACATAATAAAGATAGGTCTCGTTATTAGAATTTCCTGTGCCTAGAGAGAAACTTCGAGGACCATGGTCCATGGATTATGGACGACAAAACACCGGCAAAATAGCATTTTTTTTGTACCAAGTCGGACTATTTACGTCTCGGCGGCAATAGAGGAACCGTGGTATGTCGTTATACTAAAATTACGGACTAGGTATGGAAATTAGCATCAGAGTTGATGTCAAGAATGTAAGATGAAATAGATACCCTATATTAGATTAAACAGATACCCACCCTCAATTAGATAGGTACCTACCTATATTATGTAAATACTACATACATAAGAGTAAAGTCGTACAACCTACACGTACAAGCTATTTATTAATATCACGTATCGACATCACCATACAGCAGTTAATCAAGGCTGTTATTTATTAAATTACCATAATTTCCAATTACTAATATCTAGCTTCTATAACAGGAAACCATAAAATTAGAATGACTCGACATTATTTACATAAAATATTGACAGATGCTCGACACATTGATAAATAGTTTAATTTTGAGGGAAAAACTATTTTCTAAGCAATTATCTATTATTTGATTAGCCCATAGAATCACGCGTTACTATGCAGAAATCCATATTGTTCAAAACATAGTAAAAATATGTAGCAATTTATGTATATGTGTGTGTACTTATATATTTGTGTGTATTTACTTCCAGCGGAATAAAAGCTCCATATTTTTAATTCATATTTTTACATTAGTTTATGAAACAAAACGAATTAAGTTTCTAATAGTTATTGTCAAGTAAATTCTATGTTATATTTTTAAGTTTAAAGCCTTCATTCTACATGGAATAGCTGCCGTTAAGTCATTAAAAGTTATACACATGTGTAAAACATTTAATATAAAAAAACAGTGAGTATCTTTTTTCTGAATTAATTTTTAATTTAAATTAAGATTTCTATCACTTTGATGGTAGCAAAATGTGTAAAAATAAGAATCGTACTCGTATACCTACTAACTAACGATCTCTTAAAATAGCAGAGAACACACACGAAGATTCACACTCAAATAAATTCACAACACTATTTATAGCTGGAGCAGTATCAATGAATCGGTACCTTCATTGCATTTAAGTAAGTTAGATTTCTCATGCTCAACGAGCCTCACCAATTTACTTTAAACCTAAAATGTTTTCTTAAATTACATTTCAAAAATACTACCATCTAAGATTATCCACGTAGTAATGAACGCATGGTCAGTTTGAACCGTTTATTTTCTGGTTTGGTAATCGATTATAGTGCGTAATCGCCAAGTAATGCGCATAACAATCGCCGTGAAAATCGGATGGAATCGAAGAGTTAACAATTTTGTAGGAATATTAACAATAGTTTTGAACTTCAGTTGTAGATTTAGATTTGCGATATATTATGATGTTCATTTCACTGCTTCCAATAATATTATCAACTAAATATGTGTTATGAATTACATTTTTCGAGTGTTTCATTACTTATGGGGGATTCTTCGACTCTTGACCATGAATTTCAATTTGAGAAATGGACTGTTTAGTTTATATTATCAATATCAAAATATTATCATCCTTACTGTGTTCAACAAAATCTTCAAAGGGTCCCGAGGCAGATAACATGGCGCCCCGCGAAATGTTAATAAAACAATTACAATCGATAATAAGTAGTGTTGATAAAAATACTTTTAAACTTCACGATTGGTGTAATGAGTAGATCTTGGAGGATGATCCAACGAAAAATATTATCCAAACACAGAACAGGAGTCTTCTTTTGTGAAAGCTCTCTGTAAAAGCGCGTAGAAAAATATGAAGCCAGTTATTTTTGGTACATTTTTATTTTTCCATGGTACCTATTTCTGGTCGTCAACGTAACAATATGAAAATAACAACTATGTAAAAGATCGTGTCGCAATCGTGTCGTGGCGCATAAATGTGTTATTCAAATGCGTTGCGTCGACACGCGATTATTAGCACTTGTTAGTTATTGTAATATAACGTTATTCTTAACAACGGGTTATTTAACATGTTATCGAAATAGCTGCTGGTTAGGGCACGCGACAAGGCGCAAAATAATTAATGTAGTGACCATTGTTTATTGTAAGCAATTTATAAGCTTCTTTTATGTAGGCACGAACGTAAAATGTATTTTACTTTCTTAGATATAGGTCAAGGGGATACTTTTTTACTTGTAAAAAGGTTCCAAACCAACTGGGGCATGGATATTGTTTATTTTAAACATCGAAACAAACAAACAGCACTTAGGGCGACGTGCACAAAAATCACTTAAATCAACATTTCGACAATTAGTTTCAGTGCTACGCGTACCTTAAACTCAGTCGCCAGGTAGGTACGTCATTTTGATGTCGAGATTTACACTAAACGAACGTTACGCAAGATGTTAAATTGGGTCATTCTAGACTTGAAGAGTTGGTGCAAGCTGCCCCGTATTAAAATCAGAGAATACTGACATTAAGAATAATAGATAGGAGTGCCTCTGTAATCTAGAACGTTCCACAATGTAGTATTACAACACTAACATTAATTAATTTCAATATCAAAATCTAATTCCACACATTTTTTGCGGCCGAAATCAATCGATCAACGCTCCAGATTGCGTCAACGTCAACCGATCAAGCATGATTGACAGACGGACTGACAGCCAGACTGATTGGACGTAATTACAGAGCACATTTCTTATTAATAACGCATTGTTATTGTTTCGTCTCGTCTCTGTGTCTGATGATGGAGGGTGGAAGCGAGTGTTACACAATAGATGAAAGAAACCGCCACCAAATTCAAGATTATGTGTCATGGACAAACTGGCACTACGCGAGAGCGTCGGCGTACATTGTTGCAGAGGTCCATAGGTATACATCAATTGCGACAAGTGGCGTCCAATCGCATTGCAGATTGATATCACTGACGCATAAGTTACATTTATTATCAATGAAAGCGTACTAGATTACCTCGCCCTGAAAGCCAGGGTTCTGGCAATATTCGCGCTCACTTTTCCACGGGAGAGGTCAAATATGCTGGTTTTTAAGGAATACGAAGAAAAAGAGATCAAGTAGGACAGAGTTTTCAACAAATCCGGTTTTGTTTACCACTCACAAAGATACCTCGTCTGTCAACAGGCTCCAGAGAACACGTGGGTATGGTGGCAAGAGATGACAGGATCCAGGAACCAACTGTTGCTGAAATAGCGACTACTGCTATGGTCACAAAAGGCCGGGCCACAAACGTGAGGAGGAAGGACGAAAATCAGCAGAAATGTTGGACAGATACTCTTACTTGCCTCAACATTTGATCCTAATACTAAGCAAAGGATTGAGGAAGCAACATGTACAGTCATCAAACAAATAACTTCGATCCACATCAAAGGGAAGTGTGGATAAAATACAGACATACTCTTAATAAGAGGAAGCATGCATGCACATTATATTTCACTGAACTAAGGTTGACGAGACTATGCATTTATTTAGAAATATCTCTTACTTTAGCCAATCCGCCTATTCTAGTTAATTTTAAGTTTCTTGACTATGTTCAAAAGTACTTACAACCGAAGACTATTATTTACGTTTACGCTACACACGATTAGGTACTCCACAACAGTTACAGGATCGAAAAACACTACAGAACAAAGTTTCAACTTTCAAATAAACAGCCACAACCAAAAGTTTAATTCCAATCAATTCAAACGTTTCAAAATATAGATTGTTGCCATAGCAAAAACATTAATCTACCACACGTACGTACTACACACACGTACGCATGCAATGCTCAATTGCTCAACACTCATCGCTCGTATCTATGATTGATTGTCTCTGACGTGAACACTCCGTCGATGTAATTGGGCGTAAAAAGGTAGCTTGGTGCTGCCAGTCACGATTTTTTTTTAAATATAATGAAGACAAACAATTATGCGTTCAATTAGAAACATATCTTATAATATATAATTATGGAATGTTAAATAAACAAGCCGTCAGTGTACAAAATGGTCACAAATCATATACTGCCCATTTCTAGCTAGAAATACATAAACTGTCTCGGGAATAAATTTTTTCTTCGTTTCTCTTTGTTTCTTTTATTTGTATACCTGTATTTTTTGTTTATATATGGGCACATGTTCCCTTATGTCAAAGGTTCGCTATGCTACGGTTGAATTAAACTACATTGACCGAATTGTGCCGCATAAGTAGGCCACTACGAGTTGCCAGTAGCGAAATTAATGCTGCAAATCAAAATAGACACCAAACCATAAACAATGATTTTAGGTTATCGGCCTCGTTTCAATGAATGGATGATTTATTTATTATGGCATGTCAGAATAATAATAATTATGTGTGTTTATATCATGTGCTATGTTATTACATAGGTACTTACTATTTGATTTAAAAAGTTTCAATATTATTCAAACCAACTGCAGAACAGAACAAAAGCTGCTTGCTACCAATAGGTCACATTGTCATTAGGGTTAACCAACATCAAACAGAAACGATTGATACATTTTTTTCTGTACTTTTTGTGCAAGTCGCCTCAATATTATATCCGAGATTCATTCATAGACTCATTTATATGATTATTTTGTTATTGGAAAGGTTTGGGAACCTATAATATTAGTGGGATATCGTTTCAGCATGGATCTCTGCGACTACATATACAGAACTGAATTTAAGGTAACAATTAAATACTGATGGGTGGCTGAGCAATCGGACTGCTGCGCTTGGTGTCGCGGGTTCGTTTCCCGCCTGGAACAAATGTTTGTGCGATCTAGAAATATTTGTTTCTGGTCTGGCCGTGACGTGCATGTGTAATTATATGTCTCTAGGTAAGTCGTACCCACGATACAGGACCAATCCAAGTGTGGGGCTACTTTTTTCCATAAAACAAAAATAAACTGCATTGATAAGAACAACAAGAACCTATTAACTCCATGCATTTGTGGTCTTCGTTGTTTCTGATTACCTATATTAGGGCCGTATTCATAAATGAACCTCAATAGCGCTACCACGTGCGCTATCAACTGATCCACACTCAAAATGTAATCCACATCTTGAAATCGTTTCGATTTAATAAATGGATATTGAGATGTAGCACTGGCTACTAGATACTTTCTTGTATGTGTCAATTGTGTCATAATCGGATAGCACTTAACCGCTGAGTGCCATTTATTAATTTGCCAGATATCATGTAAGTTTCTGTTTCTAATCTACAACTTAAGATGTAGGTATATTATTATAATTAAATAGAACGAAAGAGCAAGTGCACACTGAAGATAGCTCTTAGAGCTAGTTTGATTTATTAATACGGACCTAACCTAAAAGCAACCATTAATTAGGGGGCAGGGTAATTCAATTGAAAGAACAATGTGACCGTGATGTCATAATAAAAAAAACAAGACATTTCCTTCAAAAAAAATTAATATATACCTACACAAATAAATAGTAATGGCTTCAAACAACGCACCACGCAACGATCTCGACGTCTTCACAACTCATTAGACGTGCCACCCCTACCTTACCCCTCCACCACGTTACAGGGGGGGTGGTACCCCCCGGGACGCCCCGCCCGCTTGTAATTAACCGAGGGCCATAAATTGACCCTAACTGTCATATCATATTGATTTAGTCCCGAGTTACCTACTACGCCTTGTTGCCGAGTTTTCTCGCTGGGGGGAAAAATTAAAATTGTTTGGATTGATGCTTTTGGGAAATGTAAACTTCTTGGCTCTCTGACGTTTCTAATTAAGCCCGACTTATAAGCCATAAATATAAAGAAGTTATAGGAAAAAATAAATTTTGTCCCATACCTACTGTATTCGCCAATAAACATGTCAGATCACAACTGAATCCAATTTGGAATGGCCGTTCTATTTCCATTGACATCCAGTGTTGCCACTTTAAAAAAATCAGCACCTCCACGATTTATTGGCCAACTTAAATGACTGCAACTCACGATTAAATTCTTTAATTCCGATACGAAAAGTAATTCCATATGCAAGCGGTCATGTGATCTAAATAAGCCCACACGCAGACACCGGCGTGAATGAAGTGAAGACAGCGTGATTGCCGCGCTGCAACGATTGAGACTGTCAAAACAACGTTAACTAGCGAAATCGAACAACATTCGGCCGGCGGATGATAGAAAACAAACATTTACTTGCCATTCTTAAACAGATGATTCGATTCAACAAACATTATTGAACGAATTTACGACCTATCGAGATCAAAGTCGGATCACAAAAATATCTATTCCAATCAAATAGTAGAGCCCGACTCCTCTCCGGCGGGCGTTAAGGCGCAAATTCGTATGCGAGATCGTTTTGATAAACGTGGATTCACTCTGGCCGCCATGTTTTTTTCGCGCCAACAATCCCGCGCGTCCGGTGTTGCCACATTGAAGAGTTTTCCTCATCGGGCTAATTTTGATTGAACAGATTTCTTTTGTTTCTGTAACAATATTTTTTCATTGTTTTCGACGATTCCGATGATTGCTAACTGTTGCTCGATCAAAGAAGACCTGAACAATTTGGGATGGCGGCCTTGATTTGAACGAGATTAATTGATTGCTAGAAACGTATTAGACGCTTTGTTTAAAATTGTATTTTTATTAGGCAGGTAGATGAAACATTTGTAGTTATAAATATTTCACAATCAATGAAATTTAACATGCGAATGTTCCACCGTTTCCGTGTACGGTTCCGTAGCCGCGTCCAAAGTTGCGTAATTTTAAATAAGATTGCCTCACAGACCCGGAAAATGGCTCGAGGAAGGGCCTGCGGAGCGGCAGCAGCGAAATTGACTGAGAATGAACGAATGAATTTTAAATCCGGATCAAATTGCTTTTGATCAAGGCGGGAGTTTTGACAATCACGCATGTGGCATAATGGGAGTCTTATCGCACAAGCCACCGACAATTTATTGATAGAAAAAGAAAAAAAAACTTGTTCTGAGCGATCGGACGGAGGCACTAAAAATTCCGATTGATTTCAGCTTTTTCTAAGGTGCAGTATAAATCGTGAAATGTGTCAATTAACTCAAAGCTAATGTCGTATTTATGTAAATGCGCCGTGACGGACGGACGCGGCGACCCGGCCGGGGCAGCCATAGACAAAAAGAGCAGTTTGACAGGACGTGACCCGTCAGGTGATGACAAAATATACCGGCCGAATGTCAGGTGGAATAATTTAATGAAAAATCTAGAACTAATTGACACGTTTATGGGTTTTTGTATCAGTGTTAATTAATGGTGTTGTAAGAAATTCACATTCTTTTTATAGACACGTTGATATCTGTTTTTAATTTATACTTATGAACTAAATACCTCACTCCGATTGGTTTATTCCATTAGGTTTAGTTAGATAATCAAAAATTATAGGCTTGTTACCGACGTCTGATTCCAATTTTTTGCGCCATTCAGTGCCTTGTTCAAAGCCGCCATTATCATCATGACAAAAAGAAAGGTATTATACGATTGGTTTATTAAAGAAAGGTATTAAGTATACATTATGCAATGACCAGCCGAGCGGTCATTCAGTCTGGTGGATAAAAAAAATTACATGTAGATCTGCCCATGTTCATACAGGCTTCCGTCGATTGGGACCGCTAGGTTTGGGGACCGCGGTCCCATTCGCCGGATTGATTTAATTTTGTTATTTTTCTTCCAGCGAATGGCACCGCAAGCCACGTGACCTAAATTGGACAGTCGTTATCAGATACAAATCCGAAAGAAATAATATTTGAAAGTATTACCTAGTTCATAATAATAATATAATAAGTAGTTCCTGTCAGTTAAAAAAATAATACTTTTGTGTGTTATGTACCAAACGCAGAAGCTCATGACCGTAGACTTCACCAGCATGTGAATGTGGAAGCTATTGAGCTTCTCGATCACACGGACATAGTGAGAAGACTCAAAAGAACAAAACCGTTCGAGTCAGTGTAGTGATTAGTGTTAGTGAATTAAAACAATGTAGTTCAAGTGCTATCAATACAGAACACAATATAAAAGTATCTTCCCCTTAATATAGAGACAATAAGAAAAGTGCCATTATACACATTCTTAGTTAAAGACAATTTAAAAGAATAAGTTAAAATTAAATTACTTATTAGCCATGTTAAAGGCTAGATTGTAATAAGATTAGGGTGCAACTTAATAATGCTCTCTAATAAAAGGAAAGAAAAATGTACCATAAATTTGTAGAAAAGTTATGATTACCTACTAGGTATATTTCATCGAATTACAACTGAAAATATACTTACCTACTTCAGTAATGTACCTAATCTAATCGTACTTGCCTATTTACCCATGTAAAGTAATCAAAATGTAAACATTTACAAGTACAAAAACAACATAGTGTTGGTACGCCTACCGACAGCTTACCATCGGAAGCAATATTTCTATCATCAGTCAAATAATCATTATTTTAAGATGATCATGTCGTAAAAATAATAAGGAATCATAAAACCATCATAACTCTAGCTTTGCGTTATGTTTTATTATTTTTGTAGCATAAAAATATTTTATTGATAGTTTACCCCATCATAATAATTTTCATGTCTACATTAACACAGATAATACAATTTTAGAGTTCCGGTTTAAGAAATCAAATATTATGATAATTGCTTTCTTTCTGTACCTACCTCTCTCGCCTGTACAAAAATTATTTGTTTTAAGGAAAAATAATGATAAGGGAAATAATTGAAGTTAAGTTTTAAAAGCATCATCATTTACGTCCTTGCGAAATTAAATCATACATTTTGCCGTAGTTACGGGCTGACCCCGGTCAAATTATGACCATCTTCTTTCAAGTGATTCCTTTAGGTAAGATAACATTTTGGTAAGAATCATGTGCTTCTCATGTGTCATGCATGTAGCTTCTCTAAAATATACATAAACAATTATTTTCGCTGTTACAAGTAGATATCATTGTTAACTTCTTATATCGCTGTTTGCAACACAATTTTTGTTCAGATACATTGAACATGCTGAGAATACAATAACAATTAAAATTTACGACACAAGGAATAAATAAATTAAGGAAACCTGTCTTCGGACTGATGGCACTAAAAATAAATATTAAGTATTTAAGCAGTTGAAATGAACATGGCGGATGATTAATCGCCATATTGACACCGGCGCGGGCGCGGGCGGCCATCTTGGTTTAGTACTAATTGCCGGTCTGTCATTAAATCAGTCACGCATGAGCTCTGCACTGTATGTCTGTCTGTAGGCCGGTGTGGGGTTATCTAATGTTTGCTTCGAGTTAACTCCCACATTGTATTATTTTTTTTGTGTTGCACTGAAATGATGGCAACCCTTTTTTGCTTTTAATTTTCTAGTGACCTTAATATAGTGGCCACTAATTCTCATATCACGTGTCTCATGCCATTTTGAAAATTGGGCATGATGTGCCTCTACCTTTTATTTACTGACATCGGTATTTTTCTTTTCTTCTCTTCTCTTCTTAATTAGTTTTAATAGTGATGAATATGTGAAGCTGTCAAATTAACATTGCGTCATCAATATGAATCGCCATATCTGAGTATCACTTGACAAAAATGATAGTCGAACAATCGATGTCACATATTGTATAGTGTATAGTTGCTTTGGAACGAGCCTTCGGCAGCACTAAAAAAAACAGGAATGATGTCACTTCCAGCTTTCAGCCAAGAGTGTAAACCCTGCCCGGTGCTATTAAGGCCCTACAACTTATGTAGGTATAATTTCAAAGTACAGTGCACGCCGAAATTGACATTATTTCAATGACACTTCATGCGATATTTGAAACGACCATCAGTCAATCTAGGAAATTTGTAAGGATGTGGTCAATGGTCATACTACGCCAATGATCGCTTCAAAGGAGAAACATGGACCATACTAAATACTTCATAGTTCATACATACTACATGACTGAAAAAATCATGGGTTGAATAACAATAATGACGTAGAATTAATTATTACAATGATAAGTCATTCGTTGTTGCAATATCAATGAATAGTAATTGATTTTTATGGTGTGCATGTCACGTATGTAATATATCATATCATTTATATTCGAATACACGTAGGCAGCCATACCATGTAGGTACATTAAAATAAATATGTTTTTCTTGGCTCTCTTCTCAAAATCAAATGCTATGGGGTGGGGTGCTTTTCTAGTTAAACTCTACTTAAGTAGGTACCTATAATATGTTGTGTTTTATTTATTACCTTCACACAGGTAGTACCTAAATAAATTACAATATTATAAACATTAGTTATGTGACATTTGACACCTGTCAAAGCTCTCTGCCGCTAATGTCTATTTAATTAAATTTGTGCTACTTATTTCAGTTTAGAATTATTGTACTCTTTGAATGTGACCAATCATCAAAAACGTCATAGTTTTATATGCATTTTTTGTAATATTCGTGACTAAATAGTGTGCATAGAGTACATAATATCCAAGTGTTGCATCAATATTATATACAATTGTACAGATACATCGTCTAAAAATTAAGTAGCTTCCAGAATCCGTCCAGTATTAGAACTTAGGTACATTACTAAGGTTTTGGATAGTATTAGATATAATAGTTATAATTACTTAGGTATTTTGTAATGTATTTAATTACTCTCTGTATATATATTTCGATATAATTAGGTATACGAGTAATTAGTGTATTATTATTTATTAGTAGGTTAGGCACTAATTTCATCTTGGGACATCCACCGTACAATATTGTTTTAAGTTAAAACTGTTCAAGGCTGTGTAAACAAACCAATTAGTGTATCCATGATATACTATTATGTAAGAATTGGTAATTATCCGAAAAAAGTATTCTAGGGTTTCATTTAAAAAAACTGTTAAAAGTATTTTGCCTAACCTACAGTTTGGGAGCGATGGGGCAAATGTGCAATATTAATTGACACAAATGTTAAGTTAATAGGTAGCTATCATGGGTAATAATAAATTTAGTAATCTCGACTTATTTATTCTATGACTCTACCTACACCAAAATGTTCCATATGAATAAGAATAACATTGAATAAATTTATAAAACAACCATGTACTTGCATTGTGCCAGTGATATAATTCAAAATGCTATCTGTCAAGTCAACAAATTCGACATAACGTGTTCCGACATCGACAATTTGTTAAAAACATTTTGAAAACACAAAAAAAAACAGACAACAAAAATGATATATTCCCCGCTAGATGTCGTAAATAAGTCGAAAGTTATGGAATTTTATTATATCCAGCAGATGGCGCGTCATATGGCGTCAATAAATTCTGTGGTGACGCTTAATGTTCTGTCAAAATTATTTTAATAAAAACACGGAATTATGGCATTCCATGTTGGAACACTGGCTTTTGGGAAATCTGTCTTTTTTGTGACGGTGCTGTCTGATTGAATAATTATTTTTTTTACTCTCCCGTTTTGGAGTGGTAATGTTGCGATGTGAATAATAATTTTGTAAGCAACGCGGTAATAATATGTAACTTGATAATATCTTGGTTGAATTTATCGAAGAGTCTGTGGATTAATTCTATTATAATTTTGAACGAGGAAACCAATAATAGTGAGTTTAAGTTAAGGTAAGTACCATAGTTACTACCTAGTACCTACATACCTACCTAGGCATTTTTCATCAATGTAATCCTGTAGATTTTTATTTTTCCAATTTGTTTAATGGTTAGTAGTTTCAGTTTAATTCAACAGTTTTTACTTGTACCATGTTACTGAATACATACTTATATACTAATAAATCCATTCCAAAGCCCAAAAATGATAATTTAACAATAATGGCAAATAATAATAGGTAATAAATACATTGAAAATTTAGCTAAGTAAAAAAATTACCATTCCTCCGTTTTTCAATCAAACTAAACATTAAAAAAAAAGAATAGTTAAAAATAGAAGTGGAAGTCCACCCGCACGCAGCACGCATATTTACAAGCGTCCTCCCTCAGGCCCCGCCCCGCTCCCCGCCCGCTAGACGCGACCCTCGCGCGCCGCGAGCGTGTGCATGCATGCACTGCTTTACGAAAATAAAGATGGCGGACTGCAGTAGGTCTAAGATGTGCATTGTGTGATAATACGGTAGGTATATTGACACTTTTTTATTTACTTACTTAAAGTTCAGAATTTATTTATTAAAAAAAATAAAGTTCAGTATTTTCGTTCGAATTGTGTGAAATAGATTAGGGTTGATGATTTAGGTGTTTTGTAAGTATTATAGAAAAATGCTAATTAGGTAGATAAGTAAATGCCTAGTAATAATATGCGTTATCTTAACGTCATAATAGTTGCATTATTATGAGGGTGATTAGAGAAAATTAATGTTGGTAGCTTTTACAATTTGGTAGGCATTATTTTTATTCCTGCATCTAACAAAACTAAATTAAATTTGATAAATCTACACTTTGCAACCCGTAGTAAGTAGGATATGACGTTACAATAAAGTTCCTAAAATAAAATTATGTTTAGGTAGCCCAAAAGATGTATAAAGTATACTTACATTGAAAATGAAACATTCAGGAGTAAGAAGCACAATAGGTACAATTTCAAAATGAATAAAATAAATAAATTATTTCCTTACAATTTACTGAGTGTTGATCTTCACTTTTCAGTATTCTAATGCGTTGTTCACAATACAATCATTTCATCTTACTTTTCGTAATCAGTACCTACCTATTAAGTATATTATACTCGTTAATTTATATTGTTTAATAAAATTCATAAAGTCATACCTAACTCTACATTGAATGTAGTTTCAGCGAGCCGCGGCACAGAACCGGCGCCGGCCGCCGCCGCATCCTCACTGAATCACTGAATTCAGCGGACGTCCCAAACTTTTCAGGCTCACGCACGCTACGCAAAACTTTACAAAAGCAACTTATCTCGTTGTAGCACTTCATAAAACGCCGAAAAGTAACGAAAAATACGAATATACGCCGTCGAGCTTGTTAAAAAGCCATAAAAATTCTGTGATCATGACGTTAGTGGCACAGGGTATCGCATGTCACGTAGCCAAATAAAATATTAATTTAGTATGCTCACCTTCTTGTCCTATGAATATTGTATACCTTGACAGACAATGCACTCGGTTCCACCTGTCACGGCGAGCACCTAAGCAAGCAATGAGACGCGACAGCCTCTCGGTATATCCTTTGTTTTCCAACTTCTATTTGTTTTCTGCGTACGTGAAACGAATTCCTCAGCACATCAAACACCGTGCATGATGTCGTTGAACCTCATTCCAATCCATCAATAGGAAACTTAAACAAATCAACCGTATTTGAACAGATGGGCCGCGACGGTGTCTCGGACGGTCGAACAAATATGACTTTTTCTGGTGTAATCGGACAGCGTACGTGTTCACTTCACTTCAAAACTGGCACTAAGTTGAAGGGTACACAATATTTGGCACTACACGTGACCGGCGTTTCGGTCGCGGTCGTTTGACGTGTGTTTCGTGATTTGTTTACGCGGGCGGGGAGCGAGCGCGGGCGCGATGCGGTGTCGTCGCGCGTCGCGGCCGGAATGACGCGCGGAGCGCTCGCCCGCGACGCTAGCGCCGTGCGGCCGCTGCCAGAACTATCCCGCACTCAATCAAACGTCCAACGTGATAACATGCAGCAGTTTTTTGCACTGCAGTGCATTTCTTTTTTGATTATGAATTGAATCCTTATTAAATTCCGTCTTTCCGTCAATGATCTGTCTACTTCATTTTTATATACTTACCTACTAACTCCTTAAAATATACGTACCTACTTACTTTAGGATTGTGATTTTTCTAAGAACCAAGACTTCAATTAACATACTTACCTACCTACTTATCTACAAACTCTACCTTTATAATATCTATTTTTATAAAGAACTCTATAATACCTACCTTAATTTTCTAATTAACGGGAATTTAAAACGAATCAGTAGCACAAGTCACAAAACAAAATGTTGCACAAACTTTCGAAACTTTAAACTTCATCACAATGAAATAAAACTTATATTTACCTGCATTAAAACAAAAATCACAAAATGTTCTTGAGAAAGGTTACAAAAAGTGAACTCGAGTAGTGTGTCGGCTGTCAAAACATTGCAAAAACGCAGCGCGCCGCGCCGCGCGCCGTGACCTTGCAGCGCAGCCGTCTCGCTCGCACGCGGGCGGGGCCTGCTGCCCCGCCCCCCGCCCCTGGCTACACCCGCTTTTTACCTTTTTCCCGCGTCCGCGTTTATAACCTTACTTTCGTTAGTGTTTTGGCTGATGCCTTTTGTGATTACTAATTAATTAAAAATTAATTCTATATTCTTACCTTCTGAGCCTTAGAGATATTTGCCATAAAAAGTTTGGTTTTAGTTAAAAGTACCTACCTATACTTACTTAGGTAGATACCTGCCTAATAATTATTCATTGTGCTGTAGGTAAGTACCTACTTAGGTACTAAAATAAAATAAACCTTATAATACGTAATAATAAATTAAATAACTGCAGTCAGCTATGTATTTAAAATATTATTATTTTATTTTTAATAGTTTTTTATTCGATGAAATAGAACAAGTTGAACTAAATGAAATAAAAAAAAAACAAGAACCAGCTAAATCTAACCCTTAAAAATCTAACAATCGTTATTTTATATTTTAATATGTTTTTACTTACTACTTACTATATTAGGTACCTAATGATTTCTGAGTTTGAGAGTGGATATCAGAATTATTTGAACATCCCAGAATGCCTTTGTTGATATTATTGTTTTACCATTAACATTGAATTGCCGTAGTTTTAAATACCTACTTATTAATAAACAAGTACTTAGGTATAGATACAGTTCTGTGTTATTTATTCTTAACTTTCTGTACTTATACCTATTCATACTAAAGAAAGTGTTAGGTAAGTACCTATTTACTATGACCCAAAGTGTTTAAGTCTGAAATAATATAAAAGGTACGGTCGGCATCAAAAGTAGCTTAACATCTCCGTATCTTAAATTTAATATACTTACACCCTAAAATATACATTTTGCGTATCTACAATTGAACGGCCTCTAAAGTAGTTGAACATCTCCGTATCTTAAATTTAATATACACCCTAAAAATGTACATTTTGCGTATCTACAATGGAATTGGAAACTAAAACATGTTAAGCTACTTTTGATGCCGACCGTACATAGTCATATACTAGCGGACCCGATAGACGTTGCTCTGCAAAGTATGACTTCAACGTCATCTGCCGGGCTGATTTGTGAATCTAAACCATCCAGGGCGCCACACGGCCACACAAACGCATAGGTACAAAAAAAACATTCAAATCGGTCCAGCCGTTTAAGAGTTCAGTGACATACGCACACACGTACAGTAGAATTATAATTATATGTAAAGATATAGGGGTGTATGTATCTATAATATCTAAACACTGTACCTACGTTTTAGCATGATTGTGAATACGCGACACATTACTAATGTATTTTGTTACTAAAAAGTAAAATCAACAGATCACTTCAATATTCACATACTTAATGAAATTTGAAATAAGATACCTCTCCCTTATCTGATCATAAAGGCGCCTCCGCCATTACACACGTATAAAGATCACTTATTAAATAAAAATTTGAATTTTTCCATTTTACGACTCTGAAAGTAATTTGACGAAAGAAAATCTGCGAAATCTTATTTTACACTGAACAATTTCGACCATTTAAAAGCATAAACGTATAAGTTCAAAAGTTTTGAGTTTTTTTATTGAGAGTGTTAATTTTTAGCCGCGATTTTTACGATCGAGAAGCGATAGGTGGCGAGGAGATCGCGATATTTATATTTTTTCGCTCGCACATTTGGCTTATGTGAGGGTAAACCTGTCTAATTAAAGTCTCCGAACGGTCACCGAAGTTGATACGTCAATGTTCGAGCCTGTTTGATAAAAAGAGAACTAAGAACAAATCATTTATTGTTAGTAATAAAAAAACTGAATTTAGGTATTGTAAGTAAGTTGGTGCAAGTGCTACTTATACAATAGGTATACTAAACACTCGTATTTCATGAACAAAGAGAAAAAAATAAAGACATAAAAACAGTTGATCAATTAAATTAATGAGTACTTACTTACTAAACTGTAGATATTGTGTTTTAAGGTGGAAAAATGAAAGTAAAGGTTCATAGCTGAACCACCAGAGCTTTGGAGCAATCTTCTGATACTTACAACCATAACCTAACATGAACCAACTATCCAACTCATTAGTAGAGTGAGAATTAATATGAAAGCTTAATAATTTAGTAGGTAAGTATGTAAGTAGGTACGTATATCATTCGATAAATCATTCACATCATTCCACTTGGATCCATAGCATAAAAAATAACCACAGTATTCACAAACGTTACTATGCGGTCTCACAATGCCCCCAAACGTACAGGGTTACAAAAACCCATTCATGAAGAACACTGAAGTGTCAAATGCTACTGTGTCCGTCATAACGAACGTATAAGTCTTACTTTGCACAGTGTTGCTACATCCCTTAGATAAGTAAATAAGGTTTGTGAATGCGGGATATCCTTCTTCTGAGCAGTTAGGTAAAAAAATATTATAATTTCCAATAAAATCAGAATAGCAATTTGCATAAACTTGTTGGACGGATGTATACATACTCATACATGGCAGAATGCAGTGGTAGAGTAGGCGCACTTTCATAAGAGACCTCTTTGATAAAGATATTTAAGTTTCAAATTAGGTCACTGTTTGCAGAGCATACATTTTGTGTTTGAAGTGAACTATCTAAATCAGACTTAGCATTGGTGTCAATTGTATTATATTTTGTAGTAGGTATGAACTTACTGCAGTTATGATAATGTTCAAACATTATGAAAGCGATCGCAATATCATTAGTGCTGTCAACAATTTTGAATCTACGCCACTGTATCAGAAGTTTTAAAACACAAAGTACAAAAAAACCTCCATTTTATTATTCGCTAAGTACTCTACCACAACAAATTAGTAATTAGTAATGTATCCGCCTTTAACTTCCAATCGTCAACTCATTTAAAGCTACGTAATTTAATTACGCGACGTTTTGAAACTTTCTAAAAGGCACTTTAAGAACAATGGTTTTGAAGCCCAGTAGCAATCTAGCAATACACTTTCTGTCTTGCGCCGCGTAACAGACTAACCGCAGAATATAACGCCCTACGCACTGTCCTATTCGACATAACACGATCAGACTCCATGAGCCCATTTACGTAATCGCCAAGCATTCGAACGCGATCCAATAAACTAATAATCGTAATACATAATCCAAGGAATCAGTCTGAAGCGATTCTTACCTGCGCCTCACAATAAAGAACACGTTTTATACTCGCCCCCGTCGAGTAGGCAACCCTCGGCTAAATATATCCATATTATGATAATAAATTTTAATACATATGATGCCTTAAAAATCCGATCGCGGGTTATAATGTCGGAGGTTTATGTCGACGTGTGTCGGTCCGATTTGATTGCGGTGGAGTTGTGAATGTGGGATGGGTCGATGACTTCAATGGATGATCTTTATGTTTCTCCATTATTTATTTGAATGTTTAATTGTCTAGGTGTGTAAATTAATATTTTTTACGGTCTGTTCCATTTAAAGGTTCGTTGAATTTTTACTGTACTTACTTAAACATTACATTTATTTGCCGTGTACCTAGGTAGCAGAATGACAAATAATGTGTTATAGAGTCTGGGTGACTCTACCTACATTACACTTAGAGTCAGGCAAAATAATAAGTAGGTAAGTACCTACTTAAAGAGCAAGAGTCGCACTTGCAAACACAAAATACCTTTTTATCCCAAGGCGAGTGTTCTTTTCTCCCTCAAATTACGGCACTTTTCGTCGAAAGCATGAATGACAAAAAATGTCTATAAAGAAAAACTATACGCACCCCTGGCTAGGGCCATCTTTACAAAACCCCGAATAGAGACATTACGCAGATAAGTAGAATACACATATTTGTATTATCATTTTTATTTGTCACTAAATAACGTCATTAGGTATGGAAAGTTTGACTGCGACTGCCAGAATAATTTGGTAGTAAAGAGGAGATTTAGGAGTCTCCAGCACCGAGCTCGGAGCTATCTCAGTAAATAACACATTTGTCGGTTGTGTTCCCAAGGTTTTTGGATTTTAATAACGTTTTAGCCTAATATAGTGGATGTTGGTGCTTAATTTCATTTAGCGTGTGTTTTATTTAACTCATTGAAAACCCGTATTTGAGCGATGGATTGAAAATGGAATCTTTAATTTAGGTTCGGCTCTGGATTTTTAGTCGTCAATTAAAACCGGCGCAGTCAATCGCAGGTTAACTTGGACAATAAACTGGCTGCAGTCATTATAGCGCACAAACAGACAAACAAAACTATCAGGCTATCCGTCAGCAATCGGTCAGTTGTCTCCCACGACACCAGAACACAAAAACAAACTGCACCACCATCGAAATCAATTCTGTACTTTATTCCTAAGGTGTTAAAATGCAAAGTGGTCTTAGAGAACCGCAGACAAATTCAACGCTCATATAATTTCGGATCATAAAAATCGGTAATTTTGCACTGGATCTGTCATCATGGCGTCCTTTTTATGATGGCAAATTATACATTTTGCAGCGCCCGGCTGCGCCCGCGTTGTTTCGCGCGCCTCGGAAATTAGGGTGTTTGTAATTTAAAAGATAATGATCGGTGTGTCAATCAGGTGCGTTTGATGTGCTGACCTTCGCATCACCTGCGGCCTCGCAGGATAAATGGAGACTGGACGAGTCTTACAAGACCTGGTATGTCTACCAGTTGTTTAATCCTCGATCTCGATAAGTGGTTTTTACTGCTGTCAGTTAGACCCGGTAGTTTTGCTGGAAACTGTACCGTTATACGTACAAAAATAACCTTGCATAGGTACTATTGTTTCTGAATATCTTTAAATTTAAAATTATTCATTTACGTTCAGAGGACACTCATGAAAGAAAACTGAATCTATATCAGCGGAGTTGCAACGTATTTACTACAAGACAATCTTTCAAACTACATGATAAATTCATGAAATGTCGGGTAAAACACTCTTTGGTTCTTTCTTCTCAAACTTAATTAATTCTACCTTACACAAAAGCGGCCAGCAGAAGAGGCCTACCACAAAACCCATAACCCTGTTTTTATTCAAATTTCCAACCAACTCCGCCCCTCCAATTTCATCCACATTTTGGGAAGACGCCGTATAAACTACGACAACCTTGACAAAGGTGTCAGATACTCAAAACCTAGATACGTAAGATTCGAATAACCTCCGTGAATCCTAATCCCCAAACCTACGGCTCCCCCGAAACCTAGCTGCAGTATCGCTCAAGCCTCATATCAACACAACACTAGCCTATAATAAAGCACTTTACTCCCGTCATATGCAAAGGCAGCTTCCCCCGATATCGGCTCGTGCAACTCTGAACTCTGTCACAGCTCAAGTTGGGAGGAAGCGCGGCTCGGATGGGCGGCCTGTGCGCATTTCCTGCGTGATGCCATTTATAAGTTCTTGAAGCTATTACACGGGTTAGTTTAGCTGTCACCTGCGACTTTGTTTACCTTGGTATTTTTTATATCGATACTAGCAGACGCGGCCACGCGTTGCTGTAGCTAAGGTTTTTGTTATTGCGACTATATTGAGATGTAAGCTATCATATCTGTTAAATCAAACTTAGATTAGATCAAACTGCACACGGTGTGCAAATTTGATCAAAATCGATCAAGTAGTTTAGGAGTCCATCGCGGACAAACAACGTGACGCGTAATTTACATATACTTACATAAGATTAGACAAGTTTCCCACGAAGCGTATGCTGCTACGCCGTCTATAAACAGTTGTTATCTCAAATAGAGACACATTTTTTTAGTTTTATTTTAGTTTACAAAATTTTGATGAGGTTTTGAAAGTTTCGGTCCAAGTGAGTTCTCTATAACAGTCCAAAACGGCATGTGTAGATTTTGGATAATTCTACTGTCTATTTCGGATCTCTTCACGGTTGACTACTAAACTGATGAAACATTGAGCGTGTAACGGCTGCCTTACTCACCGATGGATCGCCCACTTTGACTGTATAATTACCCCCGCACCCCGCGCGCACCTGCACCCTCCCAACCCCCGCAGATAATAAATATTATGTTCTTCGCACGCATTCATACGATCACTTGTAATTGACTGATGGGACGTAGCTCGACGTTTAGTTGGATGATTGTGGGATGCCATTAAACGCAATTATTAAACGTGTAAATGCAATAATTTGAAAACTGTAGTTCTTACTAGAGTTTTGGTATATTTTTTACTCATGAATCGTTTGAAAATCGGACTTCGAAATCACGACTCTACCTTACTCTCTACTAAAGGTGACAAAATCCAACAAAAGAGTGAGTAACCCTACATACTTACGTTGAAGTGATTTCTATTGCAAATCAGACTTTTAAATTGTGACCCTACCTTGGTGTCTGTAAGTGCTAAAATTTATAAAACCAGAAACTACTCTGTCTATCGGCTATACCTTGTATTATCAGCTCCTTTCAATAGAAAAGTTACCAACTTCACCTCACAATGTAAATAGTGCTCATTTACATACATCGCAATAACATGAAATGTGCTGAATTAATAACAGTTAAATAGCGGCATTAAGCGCTGACTAATAAGTAAGTGATGATGGATGGTGATGCGACAGGCGATATAGCTTAGATATCTCTACAACTTACGGAAGTACTCTCTCTACTCTACATATAAAGAAACACCAATCAACAACGTAGCAGTGAGGAGCCCTATATCTAACAGTGGGTGGACACTGGCTGAAACGATGCTGATGATTGTGTAGTAGTGGCATTTATTTTCGCAGACACACATAATATTAGGTGTCTCTCCGCACTATGACCTAACCTGCGCACACGCGTCGCCGGAGTCCACTGCCAGGATTTATTTATGAATGAATGATTTGTTCGTACGTTCACACCGGACAAATGTCAAGGATTTACTCTTAACTTCTCAGGGTTTTGTGACCTGCTTCATTAAATAATGTCTATGTAAATAAAAGTTACATGATTTTCGTTTTAGCGTTTTGATTACAACTAACTAGTCAAGTCCAATACTTGAGAAAAAATAAAACGTTGCCCAAATCTTTTTACATTTCCACTTTGAGGACCACTGAACTTGAGTCACTCAAGTAATTGAACATGATTCCAGGAAAGCTAACTGACACCAAAGCATATCCAGAATCAATTGAACACATAAAATCAGAAGCCGAAACCGCAGTTAACATATCGAAACTAAATAAAATCAGCAAACCACTGGAAGTTAATTTCAACAGACAAGTTATTTCAACATCTTAAGCTTAAATTGCAGATTGGTGAAATTACGGTGCTGATCGGTTATTAACCACTGCTTGCCACTTACTGACCTTACTGTTATTGATATCTATACGCAGGCTGTATTCCAATATAATTTACTGGACAGGAAAATATATCCAGCGAAATTTTTAAAACAAAGTCTAGTTAAAAACCAAGTTTTAATAATCGAAGTTTTATAAATCGACGCACCCTGTGCAGAGCTAACCTTCATCGTCGGAGTCCAGCTAATCCTGTCACCGTGACATTTCATCCAAAACATAATCTCAGCACATTCCGTTATACCACAAAAGTTTAAACCAGAGTTAAACAGATGTTTCTAAAATTTCGTTCCACAACATCTACGTCTAATTGTGAAGAAAATATTTAGACACATCTGTTCAACTTTTGTTTAAATCTATTGTGGTAACACCGGTTTGGAAAGAAGAAGATCAATTATTATCTTATCTAGGACGATGTGCAAACTACGTGACTGCCATTATCATCTGGTATTAGATAGAAAGTTAACTCTTTATTGACACCAAAGTGTATAGAACACAGAAAGGACAAACTTAATAATAGGCACAATGGACGGTCTTCTCGCTATCGGCAATGTACCGCCGTGATCCCAAACCTGAACTTTAAATCCGTCCCCGCGCTGTTCCGTCTAATGGAAAACAATAATTTGGCGTAAGTTAGCGCCTCGTCGCCCCAGTTTTATATTTGTTATTTTACCCTGCGCCGGCGCAACATTAGTTTTTATACATAAAAATGGTGGAGTGTTTGTTGAAAATTTAATTTTTAATATGTAATAGGAATGAAACTATAGCATTGTAACGAGTCAGAAATAAAAATTCTAAAAGGAAAACCTTAATGACTTTAAACCGATTTTAAACAATAATATCGATCTTACTTACCACAAAAGATTTAGACCAGAGTTGCACTGATCAGTCAAAATATTTTCTCCACAAAAAGTCATCTAACCCTCGCTTTCTCAAATTTACAAGTAAAATAATTAGGTACTTATGCCAGGATTGTGTAAGAAGACGCGAGTGAAACCCGTCGATTTTGTCGAACGAAATTTTAGAAACCTCTGATACCGTTAGACTATTAGTAGGAAATTTCGTATGATAACATGTGTCTATTCGTCCGGACTGAGAGGCTCTGAGGTTACACATACGCATACTAAAACAATGTAAGTATATTACTTCCGGAAACAGAATATTTATATACCAAAGCTCGAAGCAGACAAAGTCGTTGACGGTCACCAGTCTGTTTATAAATCGATGAGATCCCTTATTGGATTAATTTATGTTAATATGCTGAGATCGCGATAGCCCCGAGTTACGATTAAACAGTTTTTATGTAAATCCGCCATCTTTGTTCGCAGCAGTCGGTATGTCGTTTTGTGTGGTCCGAGTCATGAGATACATACGCAAATGTAGATTTGAAACCGTCAATAAAGACGACTCTCATGGACGGCATCACCACAAAAGTACTACGAAAAGGAACTATATATCTCTCCCGGACGTGGAGTCTCTTTTATCAGTTTTTTTTGTCAGTGTGGCCATGAAAAGAAATCCGTTACGAAATTAAATACCTATGCAATTTCTACTCGGAAAGCATATAATTGCACAAGAGAAGCATGTGCCATCGACGTAATAACGAATATTAGTTAGCTGGATATCGAACAAAAGTTCCCTTCCTCGACTAAGAATTCGAGCCGAAATAAGAATAAAGAAATATCTAGAAATTAATGAGAAAATAGGAGGTATGGAGGTAACGGGAATCCTTTGTTCAGTTCTGGATAATACAATATAGACCCAAAATTTTATTTCCAGGTGGTAAGCAGCTAAGTCTAGAAGAGGTAAGACCCCGGTTTTACTAACGCGGGAGACTTCTAAATTAGATGCCTAGGGATATGTAAGTGACAGCGTCGTTAGGCTAACCACTCTCATCTTGTGACTTACACCATCGTACGTGTTAATCATCCGCTAGATATTTGTGATTTTATGACAGCCCGCGTGCCTGCATAATTTCATGGGTTTGTTTCTAGTTTATACATTAATTATAACTAAATAAGAAATCCGATATCCCGTAATGGCATTTGAAACTAATAAAAGCGATTGATCGCGTCTAGAACGAGCGGTAGGAGGTTTAGGATGGGTTGTAAACTTGTGTTATTGCTTCTGTTGTACCGATCGGATTGGTCAACGAATTGATGAACGGTGTGGTTGTGGTTGTAAATAATGACGATTGAAATCGTATCAAAATTAGAAATGTTGATGGGCCGTCAATCTGGTTGGAGGCGGTGGGTCAAATATCGGTTATAATGGTCTTGTGAACGTTAAACCTGTTTTACAAACTCACAAATATTACGTTGGAAACGTGTGAATAGTCCTCTCTTGGAGTGACCAGTGGGACAGAATAAGTAGTAAGAAGAGTAAAGCAAAAAAATATTTAAGTAAGTACCTATTACCAAAACAATTTCCAAAAACGCTTTGACCACCGTTTCTGTTTGTTTTTCACCCGTTGCCTTATATAATGGTTTCATATCCGCTACGGACATTGCATTATAATACACCTACTGGTTTCATTTCCGTTGCAAATAAATACCCCCAGTTCACAATATTTAAAAGCACAGTTCCAGACACTACACAGTTGTCAAGAGATTCTTCAGAAACATTTGTGTCGTATTACTCTACCAACAAAGTTTTGAACTATGTTTTCTTTCGTTACTATTTGAAATGTTAATAATTCATCATAACTCTACTTTTCAAGTAATACACACTCCTAAACTCCACAAGATCCTCATCTCATTTCATCACTCTTCAACACAATAAACAACACTTCCCGCGCATACAAACTTCCATCCAATAAGAGAGGAACCCGAAATTGCCCAAAAAATAAGAAATATACGTAAAGTTTGTTCAATAAACAAAGCGAGGCGAGGCGAGGGCGAGCGATCGCGAACGCGCATTTCACACCAACGATGACGTAAATACTCATTTGCAAGAACAATATCCGATATTGAGTGAGGCCTGTCTTTCTGCTACCGAATCGGTACACTGCCGGCCGGAAAATTGGCCAACTGACCTATATTATTACCAAATACTTTTCTCTATTCATAAAGAAAACTTATTTTAGTAACTTATCTCCATCTTTATGATTGACATCGAATTTTACGAGCGTTTTATTTTAATTTGATCGAACGCGCATCAAATTTCATGGCTGTAATAAATAGTGATGTGCTACTCGTGCTATGATGTGATGATAATCTAACTGTCGCTACCAACCTACCGTATAGCATTATGCTAGCAGATAATTATGTTAGTATTGTTTCCTAGGTAAATAAACATGCATACTTTGTTGTGACCAAAAGTGCAGGTTTTCAGCTGATGGTAAGAGTCAACAACTGCGGTAATACAGTGGTACCCCGCACTCTATTTCTGCTGTATATCTTGTCCATCCAAAGGTGTCTGGTAGAGATCGCTTTAAGCGATAAGACCGCACATTGTACCTAATTTTAAGTTGGTCCTTCCCGTGTTCTTTACATTTTAGTGTCAATAAAGAGTTATCCATCTATCTATATTCAACACAGAAAAAAAACTTGATATTATGCAATAGTTTGAGACGCTACAAGCTTAGTAATTTGATTATCTTTCTGATAATAAACTAAGATAATTTTGGAACTGAGTTCACCATAAAAACGTTTTTTTTACTAACTTGCGTCAAAACTTGCCAACCCAATGGCCAGCAGTGTACAACAAAACAAATTCATGTATATTCACTGCCTCCCGCCTCAAATATATTTATCGTTTTGCGTCGCCACGTGGAGGCCCAGGGCTCCATCCGTCGCGGTCTTTACAGCCCTATGCAGATACCGTCAGCTGGACTGCGGCAGATGATATGATAACTTGGGAGGTTTACTGCGGGGTATGAAATGAAAAGTTCATACATGATAAGGTTTAGGAGGACGAGGGTGCACTCAAAAGTTGGTGTTCTCTGTGCATACGTGTGTATAATATGAATACTGTAATCTTGATTCAGAGAAAATAGTATGTCATCTTGCGAAAGTATAGCTGGAGGTTCCAACGTTTTGGTGTAAAAGTATTTGATATATTTTTCATTAGGTTGTGGTCTACTCTGAAAGCCATCAGCTGCTCAGAGCATCACGCCGTACGCCGCGTCACGATGCTTAGTAAAGAATTGTACTGTTGTGATTTCTTTTACACGCTGATGTCAGCGTACATTTCCATGGTAGGAACATCGTGACGCTGCCAGCGCTGATGACGTTTATAGCAGACCACAGCCTACGGTCAGCGCTCTACCGATTACAAGACTATCTAATTAAACGCGCCATTATAATCAGGGTACAAGTTTCAGTAATAACGAGGATACCTTGCTATCCAACCGTGTCAGAAACACCATCACATGGCTAGCTAAATAACATTTTACCCGAGAGCTCCTATAAAAAGCCACTAAACCGTAGATTATTCATTCATTAAATAAACATAAAACAATCTTATAGTAACAGCCAATCATTACTTTATGGCTCAGTAGCACGCATTAGCCACCCAACGTTATCGGAAGATTAATTAAGAGAGAAGAGTATCAGAGTGATTCGCACGGACATCGTTGTAGGATCAATCTCGCCATGATTGATCCAGATCCGACACAGAGTGGGCTACTTATTAGGCATTTTCGCCACGTGTAGGGAACCTATACCGTATTTGGGAAGGAGGTAAAAAAATTACTTATGATCATAGCATTCGTAGCCCACACCGTAGAAGTAGCGTACTCGAGGTGATCACCGTAGGATCAATTTCAGGGTTATTTATTAGGCTAATCCGTCACATACCGTAATTTTTGAGATAGATAAGAGAGTCGCAGACATGGCCGTACCCTACACCGTAGCACGGACTAATAATACACACGCAATACACACACAAGTACTCATAATATCAGGCGAACCGATTCGTATAGCCCTCAGCAAAGCTGGCCGTAGATACCGTTACATACTACCTTTTGGAGGGAGGTTTAAAACGCACAGACATGACCGTAGCCTATACCGTAGCATGGACTAACAATATACTCGTAGAAGTAGGTGGGTGTACTTACCATCGGACTAAGAATATAGAAGTACCTATACCACATGAGACAATTCACATGACCACCGGAGCATCGATCTAATGACTATAATAATACAATGACTAGATCCTCAGATTCTATGACCCGATCTTCGACGCTACAAACGTAAGATAATTATACTGACCACGACACTAGCCAGGACCTAGCGACGCGACAGATTGATGGGTTACTCCATTACGCCAGTCGATCCGTGGCGACGCGGACGCTTCCGAGTAAACGCACCTTAATCAGGTGTGGCCTGCCCTTAACGGGATTTCCTGACCTACATCACAGATAACTGATGTACTTGTACCTAGCCTGGGCTAGAAGCTTCTCTCGGATGGTATGTCTGAGTTTATCCGGACATGCAAGCCTTTTATCGGACGGTTAGCTTTTAGGCTGGACTTTTGTTACGTCGAACTTTTTCCGATTTTTTCCGTAGTCTATATCTAATTTTTGAGAGACAATGATAACAGGTATGAAGTACATATTTTATATTATTATTTTTCACCATTCCATTAAATACCAATACAGATAGGTATCGCAAGTAGGTACCTACAGAACCCAATACTTTTCGTTTTAAAACTTGCGCAATTGTGCTAATTATAGGTTTAGTAATGTCCCTATCTGTAGACAGAAAAAGCGTAAGTTGCATCCTTACTCATAGGCACCGCGTGTCTTCGACCTTTGTGCAAATGAGCCCTGGGACCTAATTCTCGCGGCGTGATATATTATCACATTCGATAAATATCGCAACAACTGTCAAAATATCGATTGATTGTAAATTCCGGTATTCTCAAGATATCACCGTAGATATTATATATCGATTATAAAGTTATCGATATGCATCGAGTGGTATGGAGTAGTCGATATATTTCGCATGCGATATCTATACAACTCGATATTTATAATTATCGAGATTTATCGCACGAAGGGAGAATTGAATCCCTGTTTACAGCATACTACTTTTACAATGAAACTACTCTGTGTTCTCACAATGGTAGCTCTCACGCTCTTTACCCAGTCCCCGTCAGTCCATGGCATGTTCATCAACGGAACGCACTGTTTGCCTTTTTGCGCCTTGATCGACATGGAATACACTTCCCATTAGTTCCCATGTCAAAGTTCAGTGATGTTGGTGCTGTTCACACATCGTCCTCGCGAGCTATGATGCGCATCGCGAGATTAATGTGCCAATTTTTACCGATTTCAGAAGAGAAGGAGGAACCCAGAATAAATGGCATCAGACAGGGCTGGACTAAGGCTGGGCTGACAAGACATCTAGGGGTACGGTAAAATGTAACTAAGATCAAAATATGTGCTGAATTCATGCGAACTTCTATTTTTACTGAGTAGAATGAGCTGTTAAAAATGTCACCAGCTCATTCATCAATATGTATGACTTCCGACTTCAGAACTGAATTCACTAGACATCTGTAATGTTCGCTCTGTGTATATGTATATGTATGTGAGTCTAACCGTCTTGCCACAAAAGATTAGACCAGGGTTAAACAGAGGTTTCTAAAATTTCGTTCGACAAAATCGACGTCAATCACTTGCGGTTTCTTACTGAATCCTGGAATTCCTAATTATAATACTTATTTTACTTGTAAATTTGTTATTGAATTCGAAAAAACGAGGGTTAGACGTCGATTTGTGGAGAAAATATTTAGACTCATCTGTTTAACTCTGGTTTAATTTTTTTGTAGTAAGACTTTAAGAGATTCTACATTAATTTTCTAACATAGAAACTGGTAGCAGACGTTCGTCAACATCACGTGCATCCGTGTGCGAGCGCTATCGCACCGCGCAGCCGTACCGATGCGCGATGCAGCGACCGATGGCGACCACTTTGTCAACGTTCGACTGAGCCGCAGGAACGGTATATGACTCTCCTTGACCGACCGTGCAATGGGCACGGTAACACGATCATTCTTTATCACTGTGTCAGTCTATTTTCTAGTTTCTCGGATGGTCCGAACGGTGGAAGAGACGGTTAACTTTCAAGCGTGATTGGAGCTCATGTGAATAAGTGACAGTTTTTGTGTAATGCTTGCTTTACAAATCGATGAGGTGTCTTGCATGGAAAGTAAGTGGAAAAATTGGATAGCTCGTCGATGTGTGGAGTTATCTGCTGATACGTCTGCTGACGCGTCTGCGGATGCATCTAACGGTGTATACAGCATAAGGAAACTGTGGAATTTGGCGATGTTTTAGATAAAAACTTGACATCTTCTTAATATATATAAATCTCGTGTCACAATGTTTGTCCTCAATGGACTCCTAAACTACTTGACCGATTTTAATCAAATTTGCACAGCGCGTGCAGTTTGATCTAACTTGAAAGATAGGGTAGCTTACATCTCAATTTATAGTCGCAATAACAAAAACCTTAGCCACAGCAACGCGTGGCCGTGTCTGCTAGTGATTTTATATAGAATTCGGACCAGTTGCGCACCACTTTTTAGGGTTCCCTACCAAAAGGGTAAAACGGGACCCTATTACTAAGCCTTCGCTGTACGTCCGTCTGTCTTTCTGTCTGTGACCAGGCTGTATATCGTGAACCTTGATAGTTAGACAGTTGAATTTTTCACACACATATTTTTGTTGCCGCTATAACAACAAATACTAAAAAACAGAATAAAATAAATATCCCATATGATTATCGATAATCGTATGGAACCCTTCGTACGTGAATCGGACTCGCGCTTAGCCGGTTTCTTATATCAGCTGGACGCCGCCAAAGATCACATTTCTACGGACCGCAATTCACAAGTTCTATTCTAGAAGGTTCCGCATCATATCTTAATCCGAGATAACGTGAAGTTATCTAAAACTCCGCAACTCCGTTTCCGCATCCGTTCCGGCTCGTCAGCCCGCAATAAGTAAGCCGGTATTGTTTTCCGATATCTCGACGAGCGAGTAGGTCAGGCGGTTGCGACCAGCCTCGCGGGATACTGTTCTGTTATTTTTTAAGGGAATTGGATTGATGCAACGTGAACTCTTGTACTATACAGATATGAACGAATTATGATCTCATAGTAAGTTCATAGGGCATTGGAAAACTGAATAATAATAATATGTGAAAAGTACAAGTTGGGTTTGTATTTTTTTTTTGTTTTGGCTTTGCACGATTTGTGCGATGCAGTCTACAATAAAAATAATCATAATGTCGATTCTCAATCTGTCAGGGATAGTCATAGTCAGGCTTAAGTCAAGTCGCAGACTACGTCACGATTAAGTAAAGTGTTGGATGCTTTGCTGAAAACCCCTGGGAGTACTTTACATTATCTAGTATTGAAAAAAAAAACCGATCGATCGGTATCGTAAAATAATTGTGATGTTCATTGTTCGTGCTCGTAACCGATCCAGTGCTAATCTGATTCAAGAGCAATAGTTTCTTTGGCACTGTATGCATTTCACGTAAGTATACGTGTTACACTCTAGTGTAGCAGGTCACAAGGCGTTGAACCGTACGATGGCATCGCACATGCGCGGGCGCCGATAGACCGTGAAAGCATGACAAAAAATCCGCGACAATTGCGCGTAAATCAATCAGTCAAGGCATTGCCTGTAGGGTTGTCAACTTGTCACATTGGGTAAATAAGTGTTGTTAGTTTTTATCTATTTTCTAAACTTTATAAAGTATGTATGTTAATTATTTT
Source organism: Hylaea fasciaria (assembly GCA_905147375.1). Classification (NCBI taxonomy): domain Eukaryota; kingdom Metazoa; phylum Arthropoda; class Insecta; order Lepidoptera; family Geometridae; genus Hylaea; species Hylaea fasciaria. The sequence goes on from LR990194.1 coordinate 12,943,911, forward strand.
CAATTATAGTAGAATTGGAGTCATGTAAAAATGCAAAATTTTTAGAAACGGGAATAATTACAAGTACCTGCTTATGCAGCTTTCTCTTAAATTATACAAACGTCAGTGATAAAACATTTTAAGATAATAATATTATGAGCCGTTTAAAGGTGTCCAACTACAGCCATTAACGGTGTCCAACGTATTCAAGCGCTGATTATGCAGCTGTTTCATGTTTTAGCTCAAATTACTATTATTTAGAATATGCATATAAGGTCTTTCTTTATAGGTGTACTTAACGCATTCTTTATAATTCGTTTAAGATTCTAACATTCTTCGTAGATAATCGTAAAGTTTAATGGCAACCCTAGACGCACCTATATTAGTTTACGAACGAAAACAACAGCGAATATGCATAGTATTGCATAGTGCATAGCTTACTAGGCAACGCAGCTGGGTTTGCCTGAGAATTGAAAGTAAAATTTACATTGTAAGGTGCATTTTATGCTACTAATTTCCTGTGGGGTTTCTAGAAATATAATAAATTATTTATCTACTACTGAAAAAGGTCGTGTTGTAAATAATAACTGTATTAATAATTATATTATGTCAAAGGTATCTTTGTTCCCTATTTTATATTACAGATAAACAGTTATCGGCATTGCCCCGTTGAATTACAATGCTAACAAGCTTATAATTTCACAACAATTATCGACTCTACAATTAATTGACTTCATTTGTGGACTATTTTCATACGGAACTTGCAAAATATTACACAAAAAAAGAAACAAAACGTGTTTTACAACAACATACAAGTCTCCAGTTAACATTAAATGGTTTAAAATTATAGATATTATGTTCGGTATATTACGAGTCTTACGACTAGACAAAATTGATTTGGATCATAAGATAGACATTCGATAACAGAAAGAGTTTACGTTTTTAGCACGTTATAGAAATTAATTAGCAGAACTGAATCCTTTTAATCATATAGTATGGGCAAGTGGCACGCCCATTTCACCCATGCCATGTGTGAATTACACACAATGAACGGTTACAGCACAAAATTACAGTAATTATTGTGATAAAGAGCGCAATATTTATGATATAATTTATTTATATTTTCATTATCGATGTTATTGATATTATTTATAGTCTCATTACGATGAAATTGACTTTTTGCCAGCTATCAGAAAACATGATTCGTCGAATATCGAACGCTCGGTCGCACGGCGGTGAACCGTTCGATTTTCCTATACCTACGAGTACACAGGGCGTCCCACAAAAGATAAGACTTACGACAATGGGATAAGCAGCATCCCAAAGTCTATCAAAACCGATTTACATAGGGGCCAATGTACAATGGGGTGAGTTCAGTAGGCCGGGTTCAGTTACTGGGACAACCTATATGTCCGTCGACTTCGTTCGGGATATATCTGCAGAAGGTTCATTTGTTGTGTATCGGTCGCTAATCCAATCGGTGGCCTAGCGGTAATCTGCGCGCTTTGGGACCCAAACACACCGGGTTTTAAACTTCCAATGACTTTATTTCCTTAGTTACGTTTGAATTTTCATTAGTCCGTGCTTCGGAAGGTGTGTAAAGTAGTCTGTTTCCATTGTTATCGATTGAGAGCAAACGTTTAAGTCACGTCTGATGCCCTTAGGTGGTATAACAAATAAAACCTGAGGTCGACCCAACTTCATTTGACCAAATAATTATAAAAGTAACGATTCCTGTTACAAGCGATATATATCTAGTCGGTTCTAATTGATCGAAGGTTCTAAGCGCCAACCTTCGACATTTTATACCGGAAAGATGGCACAAGCTACCGCCACTAAGGGTGTTCGCGCACTAAGTAGTCAAGTCGAAGACCATAGACGGAAGCTAGAATTACCGCTACGACGCGCTACCGGACCAAGTGCGCGTGAATAATTCCCTATATAATACTCGTAGTTTCTTTCGTACCCAAAGGGTAAAACGGAACCCTATTACTAAGACTCCGTCGTCCGTCTGTCTGTCTGTCTGTGCGTCTGTCACCAGGCTGCATCTTATGAACCGTGATAGTTACACACTTGAAATTTTCACAGATAATGTATTTCTATTGCCGCTATTACAACAAATATTAAAAACATACTAAAATAAATCTTTACGGGGGCTCCCATACAACAAACGTGTTTTTTTGCCGTTTTTATAGGTACGGAACCCTTCATGCGCGAGTCCTAGTCGCACTTGGCCAGTTTGTCAACTAGAAAATAGGTTTGTGTATGACCACTATCTCACCTGATGTAAAGTGACTATGCGGTCTAAGATGGTACCCTTCGGAAAAACCTGATCACTCGTGATTAAAAAACTCCCAGGTTATAACTATGAGGAAACAAAGACTCCGACAAGGAGACTAGTTAGGGAGGGAATAGGAGGATAGTTTTATAGAACATCTGTTCTAAGGCCTGTGGCCTGGGCTGTGCGCGGACGCCACGCAGCCGTGTGGTGGTGGTGGTGGTGTGTGGGCCGACAGGTGTCGTGACAAAGGTCACCGGCGGCGGCTGCGTTTGATATCCTGGGCGGCCGGTAGCGACTATAAAGTGTCCAGAATAATGTGTGTAGGTAAGTAAACGTTTTTATATGCTGTCGTTACATCATGCTGGCTGTAAAAAAATTCTTATTACAGTGTATAATTTCATCTAGGATGATCTGATCATTTGCGCCATGAAGAGGTGTAAGTATCGATTTCAATCCTTCCCGCCGAGATGTTTTAGCTATTTCTTCTTGAATGTAGGTATAACGAATCCCGAGTAATGGTCTACGACTTTCTATGAGTTTCTAAAATGAAAACCTGTGTTTTATTGTAAGTACCTACCTATAGTCATTATTCTGACAGTAAATATTTTCTATTTTTATAACACAAAACACTTGAATACCCCAAAGAATGTGTAGAAATTCCGCTGCCACAGTATCAAACTAATTTCTTTACTAGAAATGTAATAAACAAGCCAATAATAGACGTAATCTAATAAAAACACATGAATAACAATCCCATATATCTACCGACATATCAATTTACAACATATTTATTCAGTACAAATACCCAGAGGGCACAATAAAAATATATAAACAGCGTTAATGACCTGTTATATTATTCATAATATATAATCCTATTATTAAATATTATATAGCGTTATTTTTAATTAACGGGCTGTCATTTGCAGTTTGTAATTATACCGATAGGTTGTATAATGAAATCATTTTAAATCATTGTGATCGACGACCTTTTAATAAAATCAAATTTTAAAAGTAATATGTTTACTGAAAAGTATATAATATTGGATTTAAAGTATTCAGTAATGGAAGCTGATCAACATGAGCCTTCAATCTGTTAATCACCGAGTTCCATTATCTATAAAGCGATGATAGCTCAGTTGTTTTCGTCTTCGGATTACATGCTGATAGGCGTGAGTTCGAAACCACCTGACCGCAAAAATTGAGTTGGAGCTCCCGACGAAGGCAAAACCTTGGGCCCACCTGGCTAGCTACCCCTCCTCGAGTAGCAAATCCGTAGCCAAATCACTATCGGGGTGTTTTGGTAGCGATCCTTGAGAGCCATCCCTGAGCATGTTAGCCACCTTGTTAAACTTACAGTTGTTATATGAAATATTATTACATACAAGCACCTTTCAAAGTACGAAGTATTGGAAGTAATTAAAACTAATCAAATAATTTGTTCCGTGGCTGGTGCGTGCGCGTCTAACTGCTCCATCTATAACTAAACTATGCAACGTTTACTTCATTAGGCAGGTCTGTCTGTTCGCGTCTCGAATATTTATTGGTTTTACAAAGCTTGGCGATAAGTTGTAATGATCATACACCGAACCGAAGGATTAAAAGTTCAACTCCCGCTTAGTGCAATTTTTTTGTTATTGATTTTTTTGTGTGCCTGCAGATATATTTGCTTCGTTGTCTCGGTGTTTGTGGGACCATGGTACTTGTCATTCCTATATAGTTTTCTATACACAGGAAATCTTGAAGGTTCAGAATGTATATTATGTGTTCCTGACAAGTTATAAATATCTATCGGGCTAAGATTCATCGCATGATGAGATTGGCTACTATATTTTTGAGGTAAAATAAATAATAGCTGCAAGTGAATCCGCCAACAACCACTAGTCCGTACCGCCGCGCATTAATTACACACGTTTGATTGGTTGCCTGCGCCTGCGCACGGCCGCTATGATGGGGAAACGGCAATCATTGAACTTCTGATGGCGGTGAATCAACCTTCCTTCCGCGATAACAGTTTAGAAAATGATATTTTTAATGTAATGCTAAGTTTGCATGTCGGTCCGACCCGCGCTGGGTGAGCGTGGTGAATTGTTTCTATGAGAGATGGTACATAATGGGCCAACAATGATAGACTAAGTTACTATGACGTTGAATAAAATAAGCAGAAATCTGTTGCTGGTGTCCAGCCAGCAGGCTTCCGGACCACCACCAAACTGTGGATGGTTGGTGACCTACAATCAAACTGATAAACCTCTCTAAAACTGCCTCGACTGTAGGTGCCATACCACTATGACTCTAGCTCTTGAACATATTGTCACCGAATACTTCACGAATCGATTTCTATGTCGATACGATGAACCAGATGAGGTAGTAGATACTACCTTGAAATATTATAAAAACTTATACTAATAGCAGCTATCAACACAACCGATATAGTACATAGTTGAATCATGGTCTTAAAAGTATATTAGTAAAGATTTTAACTGATGTTACTTTGTTTTTTTAGCAAAAAGGTAATGCGTAATGCGTTGCCCTTCTTACAAATCTCCCCGGCTGCCTGAGCCCAGGATAAAACTCCACTCAATAACAAAATTATCGTCATAACTCAGGCCGACTACACGATTACCTGCCGATAGCTGCTAAGATTAAACTTAGGGAGTAAGGCTATACGACCGACCAAGTATCGACCGATTCCGATATTTCGATACCAGGTTTTAGAAAACATAGTATATTATTTTATACCTGAAAGATACGGATATAATTTTGCAATTTTCTAATACCTACAGAAGGAAACTTGTATGATCTTGTATTCTACTTTTTAGTTTATTTATTGATCCTCTAGCCTTGCAAAATAATGTATACATTCTTCGCAATATTACATGACATATTACCTAACCGACATATACTCTTTAGGAACAAGTATTAGCTACGAAACGATACAGTTACCCAGCACGTCATACTGTTCTGGAGCATCTGGTATCGTAACTGATACGCGTCTTCGCTTTAAGATACTGATACTTACTCGATTCAACTCTAATTAAGGCTGCAGCTAGAACAAAACTCGACGAGTAAGTAGCAGTGCGGCTAGGCGTCTAATAAATTAGATTGCGGTTATAAACATGCGGCGTCGGACCTCGTCATCTGATACCGCGGACTTTGTATTGCGCGTACGCACTGTTGCATGCGATACGTCACGTCATCGGAAATATAGACACACTTCATGCAGCGGCTGTCTTCGTATGTCTAGTAAAATATACTGCGATATCCTTTCAAGTAGTCAAACGTTAATGACTGTATTAATTTACTTTGGATTGCATTTACAAAGCTGAAAGCGTTTTAGTGAGTTTGTGTGAAATAGTTCCGACGAGAAACGAGGATACGTTTTTTCACTTTGTACACCCACGTGAACAAAGTGAAATAAACAAGCACAACTGTGATATGCAAGCGTCGTTTAGTCAAATAACCTAAAAAATAGAAACCTAATCCTGTGAATACCTCATGACAATACTACACGTTTTCCGGCTCCGTCAAAGCCGTGCGTCGTGCGACAGTGGACGGCAACAGGAACCGGCTACGTGAAGCATCGACAGGGTTCTCAGGAGCCGGTGGCAGGTATGTGACGGTGATCTATAGCAGACCAGGACACCAGGTCGACGACTCGCCGCCACTGCTGCGGCCACGGTTAGGCGCAGGCTGCGTTGCACTCGCTTTTTGCCAACGCGAAATATGGGAATTTGTAACACGGTCACTGGATATGTATCGTGTATTGTATTTGCTACAGAGCAAGAAAGCGGTGTTTGTAAAAAGGGCCGTTTTGATTGAAATCGCGTTTTAATTTGAATGAAAGGTTTTTATTTTAGATTTAATTAGATACCATTATTCAAAATATAAAAAAGGAAGATCACAATCCTTCTTCACGTTCTAACGGTTGGGCCAATTTTGATGAAATATGCTATGGAGGTAGCTAACATCCTGGAAACATAGGATACTTTTAATTCCAAAAAGAGCGGGGCGCAGCTAGATGTTTATAAATCCCGTAGGAATAACTATTGCCATATTATACTTTATTTATTACGTGAATTCACACAAAAACTTAAGAATTGAAGAGCTTCTTTAGGCTTGAAGTCATTTAAAAGGTACATGTCCTACGTAACGGGACCACAAAACCTAAGTTTAGGCCTGTTTGCGATCACTGTTTATTATTCCTATATTATTTCCTAATGTTGCTGTGCTATCGACAGTAACTATTGCAATACAGTTCGAGCCACAATATCAGTTTACCATAAATAGAGCAGTTGACTAAACAAACTCAATAACTGACTGCAGCGCTAGCGGTGCCCTGCAGTGAAGCTAGGCGATATCTTGCTTCCCTATATAACGTGGCGGAGCTATCTTATCTTGTATCAAAACAAGGTGATACATTTCTTGTGAAGATTTATTCTCATTTGTAGATATCAAGTGGTTTGAAAGTCGTTTTTATTCACTTTTAATATATAAGTACAAACATACCTATGTACATAATTCGTTTTTTTTTAACTTCAACTAACGTTGATTCATCTTCCATAAAATCTATGCATGTTTTTGCTATGGCAAAATAACCTTAATATTATGTTTTACCAATAGCGCTTAATTTGAAAGCTGCCAAGATAACAAAGCATCTATATTATAGTTTAAGTCACACACCACAGTGCAGAAACTTCTGTAACCTTTATGTAAAGTCATAGCCGTCGCTTCTCCTCGATCCCTCGTGGGACGGTGTTCCTTGCACAGTGATCTAGTCACGCGAGCTAAGCGGCATGACTATCGGTCGAGATTCGATAATTAATATGCTAATAGCCTTGCTTTGCCCACCCTCGTGCGATGCCGTGGCGTAGCATAGAGTAAGTGGGGCTGCAGAACTTTGGATTGTGGCTGCGGAGTACCTCCGTATACATCCTTAAACATCCGTATATTATCATCGTAGGATCCATATTGTATTAGGTATACTTAAACACTCGAAAATCAATATGTAATCAATATGTTTATTTTCAATCGAGTAATAGCCATAAAGGTTAATCCGGCGATTGGGACCGCGGTCCCCATACCTAGCGGTCCCAATCGATGGAAGCCTCGTTCTTCTGTTGCATGCGTATTGAATTTAGTCTTATCTAAAAACACTATTGACTATACATTGTACATACTGACTCAACCTCTCAGAAACCCAGGCACTTTAGGTAAACATTATACAATAATGAACACTAACGTAGCTATAATCTATGGTCTGCTGATTTGCGTGCGCCTGCGCAGCAAAAACGTCATAATGTACGATAGCCGGCCTGACGGGTGACTGACAGAGTGCCGTGTAGTCAACCGTGATCTGCCGTGGCCTGCTGCGGCCTGACGTGGCCTGACGGGGCCGTTATCGACGAAACGCGATGCATCATGGTTTTTATCGTAAGAAGCTATCTGTAATGTAGACGGGTACTTAAGTAAGGTTTATGAAACCGACGCTCACGCAAGGTTATAGACTTCCAATGTATTTTATTGATGGTCCAGAGATGGTGGCCGAGCACTAAGTACCGGGTTCGGCCCTCGGCCCGCACCTACCACTACACGAGGGAATGTGCGGTTTCCCATCGCTCCGCACTTCGGACATTCGGTTATATTATTATCCATTGATAACATAACGAGTTGTTAACGATGGTCGCAATTTCTATTGTAATTTTGGTTTATTACTTACGTAGGTAATAACAACAAAATGTTGGAAATTGAAGCTCTCCGCTGGACCTTAAAATATAACTAGCACCCTACAAGAATATTAATTAATATTAAAAACAAATTGTTATGTATTTGCATAGTTAGTAATATTAGTTTTTAACTGAGCGATTTTACAAGCGATTGGTCGCGCAGGCGGCGGCCATCTGCGGTTTGCGTGTGCTAATAAATTGAGCTATCCCTAACAAATATCTACAGACTTGCTACGATAACATGGCTCGCCTTTCCAGAATAGTGAATTATTTAATTCAACAAATATGATGTGTCTGTGTTTTTTCTGGATTTTATCTCTTGACGCAAACAGAGGAGTGTTTATCGTGTGTGTATTTGTTTCTGGTCTCGTAGCTCCCATTCGGAAAAATCTATTTTAATGTAGTTTTTATTATTTAAAAGGCGATTTGATAGAGAGTGGTCTTAGCTAGTCAGTTGAAATGTATTGTGTCGCGCGTGTAAGAAATTGAAATTGTTTGCAATACATTACATAGACTTAGGTAGGTTAGGTACGTCTTATTAAGATTAGTATCATTTTGCAAATAATACTACTTTCCTATAATAGGACTCTTAATTGTCAGGGTGGTCATGTGGCGATTGTGATCCAGTTCTACAATCTAAGTATATGTTGAAAGCAAACACGAATATTTGTTTAAAGAAAATGTAGCAAGTTTTGTATAAAAAAAATAGTGAAACTAATAATAATTGGAAGACCTTAACAAACGCTCACAGACCGACCAACAAGTAAAGACTACCACTCAGTATTGATAGATCAACTTGCATCAGCTATTATTGGACGAGCGGGCCATGTTATCGTAGACAATACCACCAGTACACCTAGGTCTCGGCTGTGTAACGGCTGAGGCGACGCCACCTGTCCGGGAGAGCCATTGTGTTGAGCTGTGCTGTGGCACACAAATGGTGGAGTAATTGCTACGCGTGTTTGACACCTGTGCCGATAGAAATTAATTGAAGATCTTGAACTATTGCCACAGGGTGGACACTCCATACAAAAACGGCTGAATCGAACAAATGACAAGCGCGAAGCAATAGCGTCGTCCGCGCTGTACTGCGTTTGTACGCAAAAGATACTCAATCTCGTTCAAAATGTCGAACAATCTCCTGATCTACAATCTCGCTTTAATAAAAAAATTGAGAGAGTCCCTTATTTAGGGTATTAATAGGTATTCTATGGCAATGTATATTTGTCATATTTGTCAATTATTGGGCATTATTATGACTTTAAAATAAGAACGAAAGAAATCACAAGCACAATGCAGTGCCGCGCGAGAGTTTGCAATGCAAAGATCTGGGCATTGCAGCTGTGCTTGCTTGCTTCGTATTAGGTTGTGCAAGACTCTAGTGTCAGAGTTAATCAGTCCAACCAAGAGCCACTGACGTGGCTTAACGACTGCTATCAATAGAAACTTAACCACGTACGTTCTAAGGCTGCGCTGTCCGTCTGTCTGTCTGTCCGTCTGGCACCAAGCTGTGTCTCATGATCCGTAATAGACAGACAGTTGGAATTGTCACAGATGATGTATTTCTGTTGCCGCTATAACAATAAATACAAAAAATAGAAACATACTCGTACAATTAACGTGATGTTATGCAGTTTGAATAGCGTTATCTATTCAAACTGCACGGAACCCTTCGAGCGTGAGTCCGACACGCACTTGGCCGGTTTTAATGTTATTAAATTAGTTACTAAGTTATTTAGTTGGCTACATCATTTTAAAATCGTGAAAAGACTACATTGTAGCGAGCAATTGTAGCTTGTAAGTTAATAATTTAATTTCAACCTTAGAGATTCCGTGATATCTGTAATTCATGTTTTTATACAAATTAAACGCATGCATGCAAATGTGTGTAACCGCCGCGGTGACCTTTCACTTACTAATAATGTATCTAACGTGAAACGTTGGAACGCGTGTCATGGGTTAGTTAAGTTAGATGCTAGTGAATTTATAGCATTACAATAGCATCAATAGTAAATTCGCCTAAAATTGAAATAATGTTACCAGTTATCTGGACACCGTAGAAAAAAAAACGAAATAATGTCAACTCTACTACGAGTATACAGATGACATTAAGTATAGTTTTGTGTATAGGCTACTAGCTGATACCCGCAACTTCGTTCGCATTTTTATATAAAATGTAAACTGTTTAGAAAATCAATTAATGTCGCGGGGAACAGTTATAGGTAAGAATATATCTGTCCCTTTCTCACTCCCTTTTCCTCTATCTTTCTCCCTCTCTAGCTCTTTTTCTATCTTTCTCCCTCTTTCGCTCTTTCTATCTCTCTTCCTCTACCTCCATCTCTATATCTTTCCCTATCTTTCTATCATTAATATCCCTCTCCACTCTCAATCTCTTGCGTTTCCTCTCCCTGTCCATCTCATCAATTATATTTATTTCCCTCACCCTCTCCATCTATCTCTTCCTTTCCCTCCTTCGCTCACTCCCTCTCCCTCTATTTCTATATATTTCGCACTCAATCTCTCTCACCTATTTCCCCCCACTCTCCCCTCCTTCTAGCCCCACTCTCCCCTCTTTCACTCCCACTCTCCACTCTTTCTCCCCCCACTCTACCCTCTTTCTCCCCCACTCTCCCCTCTTTCTCCCCCCACTCTCCCCTTTTCTACCCCCCCACTATCCCCTCTTTCTTCCCCACTCTCCCCTTTTCTCCCCCCCCACTCTCCTCTCATTCTCCCCCCACTGTCTCATCTCTTTCTATTCACTCTCCCCTCTTCCCCCCCCCTCTCCCCTCTTTCTCAACCCACTCTCCCCTCTTTCTCAACCCACTCTCCCCTCTTTCTCCCCCCACTCTCCCCTCTTTCTCCCCCCACTCTCCCCTCTTCCCCCCCACTCTTCCCTCTTTCTCCCCCCACTCTCCCCTCTTTCTCCCCCCCCTATACTCTCATTCTCCCCGCTCTCCCCTCTCTATCTCCCCACTCTACCCTTTTGCTCACCCCACTCTCCCCTCTTTCTCCCCCCATTCTATCCTCATTCTCTCCTCTACCCTCATACCCCACTCTCCCCTCTCTATCTCCCCACTCTACCCATTTTCTCACCCCACTCTCCCCTCTTTCTCCCGCCACTCTCCCCTCTTTCTCACCCCACTCACCCCTCTTTATCCCCCACTCTCCCCTCTCTTTCTCCCCACTCTACTCTCTTTCTCACCCCACTCTCCCCTCTTTCTCCCCCCCTCCCTTTTTCTCACCCCACTCTCCCTTCTTTCTCCCCCCACTCTCCCCTATTTTCCCCCACTCTGTCCGCTTTATCCCCCCACTCTCCCCTCTTTCTCCCCCCACTCTCCCCTCTTTTCCCCCACTCTGTCCGCTTTCTCCCCCCACTCTCCCCTCTGTCTTCCCGCTCTCCCCTCTCTTTCTCCCCACTCTACCCTCTTCTCCCCTCACTCTACCATCTACTCCCCCTTTCCCCCCACTCTCCCCTTTCCCCCACTTTACCCCTTTCTCCCCCTCCTCCCATCGCACTCTCCCCCCTTAATTACTTTCCAATTTAAATTACGATCCGTTTAGCCGTTTATTGTGGTCCGTAGGGGGTGCATCTAAAGAATACCTCTTAATTTCAACCCCCTTGCTTTTCCCCCTTTAGGGATGATTTTGCAAAAAAGCTGAAACCCGTATTTATTTATTTCTTACCAAAAGCCTAAATAAGAATTTTCAGATCCCTAACTTGAGGAATTATGGATTCCCCATACAAACTTTCAACCCCTATTTCATCCCCTTCGAGATTATTTTTTGAGACAAAAGATAGCCTATGTCCGTCTCATAGGTCCAATCTACCCCTATACCAACTTTCATCGAAATCGGTTCAGCCGTTTAGCCGTGAAAAGGTAACAAACAAACAAACAGATATACAGACAGATAAACAGAGTTACTTTCAGATTTATAATATTAAGTATGGATTCAAATCAACGAGAACCAGCCAGTAAATTAAAATAATTGCATTCTAAATTTCAAACCATTGGAAAAACATGACAAAGATTCGTTCGTGTTATCGACAGCCGTCAGCGGCTCGCGTCGGCCGTCTGTTTTGACAGAAGCGCTGTCAAAATCAGCTGACGGGCCGATGACAGGCAGTCAAGCGCCGGCGTTCTAAATTTAAATAGAGAGATTGACAGCTATGCGATATGGCTCGTCACCAAACGTCACGCTTTCAACCGCGGTGTCCGTGGCCATTGAAATAATATCATGCCTGGCGCAAAAGGAAACGGAGAAATTCAAAATGTTATTCTTTTATGGTGTTTCGCTGCAGTTTTTTTCCTTTTCCAGCCTTTCAAAGAGCACCTCTGCAGTGGTGAGTGCGATAGCATCGTCGACATTCACTAGGTATCTAGTAGATAATTATACACTATACCTACGAGTATAAACAGTAGGTAAAATTGTGAATTTTTCATTTGTCGGTCTCAACACATATTTAAAATTTTGGGATGTTAGGACTACCTAATCTGATCATGTAACTAACATGTTTTTTTTAAATTCCTTTATTTAAGGTTGGTTTCCACTGTCTAGCTAAGCGTTAAAATAGTGACGAGTGGCTGACGATGTAGACAAAGATAGAGTATTCTGAAGAAATACAGAAAAATCACGATTAAATTCATTAAATTACGACACGTAATAATTGAGAACACTTTCTAATAGATCTATGTAAGTATACCTATACTGTGTCACCATGATATTAATGTGAAGACTACAAGTTAAGGCAGTGCAATGTCCTGGTAGCGAGATGGCCATGCAGTCTGTGGACAGGCGACGACGGCACCTTAAGTGACCAAACAAAACGACACCGACACAATGTTGATGTACTCGTAGATTTACGCGACTCTCCGTGCTCTACTGCCCTGCCTTGCAAGGGAACAGGAGAGGCCTGGAGTCGACATTCTATAGATAATGTATTTTGATAATAGTATTGTTCCTACTGCAGAGGAAAACCAGCTGTTCCGACTCAATTTTGGTAAAGATACACTTGGTGGAGGACAGGTGGAATAGTCACGATTATTTAGGTATTTTTTGATTAGAAAGGGTGCTGTTTGATATAGATAAATGGCACCAAAAATAATAATGTACAAATCACACCCATATTTATATAACCTATATTAATGATAGTTTGACTTGTAAAAGTGCGATTTTATTGCATATTACAATAAATTCTTTGACTTACCCCCAGTTTCTGGAACGTTTGTTGGCGTTGACAGTAGATTAAAACTATCGTCGTCTCTATCTGACACTAAACAAATGACAAGGATGGCAATAGAATTAATATTTTGTCAACGTTTACTGACGTTTCAGACACTGGGGGTTAGACTTTAACTTTGATATTATTGTCTTACTTGCAACTGTACCGTAATAGGCGACTTTTAACGTGTAATTTATAATATAAATGTTTTAATAATATAACCAATTATATACGTACCTGTTTTGTTCTGTAATCTAAGTAAATTAAATTGGTACCTATACGTTTTTGTTCTGTAATCTGAGACCTATCTACTCCATAGATTTTGGTCGCCATTATGTGAGTCAGGATCGCGAACTGCAGATACGGCGGCAGACGTTTTTGCAACCGTGCTGTTTTTCTGTTCACTTTTTGTTACGCATCTACATAAAGCTAATACATAAACAGTATGCTTCTATCCTTACTATTTACCACACATACCTACGTAATTATAAGTAGTAGTTTTAGACCCGCGGTGCGAATTGACCCAGTACTTACCTACTCACTTCGCACAGGTCGTTTTGCATCGTAATCGGAATGTGGTGGGAAAGAAACCATTTCAATACTAGACTGCGTCGAATCGCACCACCATTGAAAGTGTGTCAATAAGAAAAAGTGGTAAGTATTTTAGGTTGGAAAATAAACAAATCAGAATTACTAGAGTAGCATTATGTAGAACACAAGGAGGCCTCCCCTAATTGTGCTATCCAGTATGCCTGCGTTTTTTAACTAAGTATCTATTTATACCAGAAGTAGCTGAGTGATAATCCTAGAAGGACCATAACGAAAACAAACACAACCAAAGGCCAGTGAAAACGGATAAATTATCGACACCTACAACAAAACTATTTAATTAACATAAAAACATCGAAGCAGCGTTAAGCAAAACAACCATCGAACAGAATATTAGCGCTAATAATTGTAAATACACGACAGGACACTAAGTAGACAAGTCGCGATAGTCCCCCACCTGCTCATTACGGAATTTCATGCGCACACGCATGCACACGTTCCAATTTTAAATTTAAAACGCGCTTGAAATGCATTTCGTCGCTATCTGTCATCGAGAGCGGACGTGTATTGGCTCTCTGCTCGATTAAATCAGCTACAGTGCGGTGGCCATTAAAATAAACAAAACCTGAACCCTTAATAGGATGTGATAACAGCGAAGGCGAATTGTAGTCCCTATTCTGAATGCCATAGTGTATTTAAGTGGAGTGGACGGTATGGCCATACCATCCATATCATAATAAGCGAAAGTGTGTCTGTATGCTTATAAACGTTCACGAGTTAGGTCAGGATCTTCAAGACCTTATAGTCTATCTATACAAATAAATACAATTGAAGTGTCTGTTTGTAATCGAAAAATAAGAGCTTATACTAAACTCATATGAAAGTTTATATACTTACTGTACTTTAATATTATGAGAACACAATTTTTATGATTTTTCTGTCTGTTTGTCCCGGTTAATTTTCAGATAGCTGATGCTACAAGGAGTAATTAATGCTGTATTTAGAACTAGCTCTGGCGCCCGGTTGTACCCGCAATCAACGGTGTTTGCGGGATAAAAGGCTACGCGGGGCGCGCTTCTAGTCTTTAGGTATATATACCTAATTGCTTTTCACATCAGAATTACACATCATAACACCTTACAGAATAGGTTTATCGTGTTTCAGGCTCGCAAGTGGTCTGCCGAAGGGCTTAATAGGTCGGTAATAGCGCGTTAAGGGCAGAGCGCGTGTAAGCCGCCAAAAGGGCTGTTACAGGGCTAATTGAGAACGTTTACGAGTAACGCTATTGCTGTTAAGTTTTAGCTTAAGTGAGAATGGTTTTGGTATTGCCGGTTTTTGAAGACTGTTATAGTATTCGTGACAAAATATAGTAGTGCTTGATTCAGGCGGTTAAATTAAAAGAAATCTAATGAGAGTTCCAAAGGAAGAAGACTAGTGACGCTCTAATTGGTAGTAACTTTTATTTGGGTCGCAGTAATCAATAAATTTATGTACTTTGGCGCTGGTCAACTCGGGTGGCAGTTATGTCACTTGGCATACTTCAGCACGACCAGCCCATAGACTGTGTCACTACCCTTCCTCCTTTGAAACTGTAATTAGATTTTTCTTCCTACCTGACTTTTGCATACGGGTTTTTCAACCGAGAAAAGCACAATGTGTAATAGGTTTTGAATATCACTAAAACAGGGATACCTACATCACTATCACTGGAACTTGATAAACCTATAATTGAAACAATTATATATTTTTCTAGTCTCAAATATCTATTATCGGAAGACTGTGCAATAGACAACTTTGGAATAAAGAGCCGTTAAAAGAAACTTTAGACAGGAGATAGGCTTGTAGAATCGAGGAAATAAATCTTAATAATCTATAACAAAGACCCTAAACCTGACACGTTCTGATGGCAGTAACGAGAAGACATGGGAATCAATCATCGACTTACCATCATCAGTTATGCCTTTCCCAGCCTGATCACTATTGTCATCCAGCTGCTGGCCAATTAGACAACATTGTCCTCAATTTCCTTGATCACATCTCCCTGGTCGTAATTCTAAGACACAAACCAGACATTTGCGCACAAATTCATAATTATCATATTGATAAACCTCAACGTTTCAATCAAGGTACTTCGATCGCGGTCACGAGAAGACTGGAGAATGCGGGTATCAACGTCGAGAGCGGGCGAGGATTTTTTCCAACTACCCGCGTTTAATTTAAATCAACTAATCCAATTGCTACCCTATACCAGGCACACTCGGCTCGGAGAGATTAGATTTGAGGCGATGATTACTTAGTTGATTCCATCTTAAATCGCATTGATTATTTCTTCTTCTCTTCTTAATGTATTTTTATTATAATGCCCCATCACACACCGCCACATCTCTCTGTAATCCTTGTCCATCAAAAGGTTATTGCCTAAGTAATATTGCCTATCCTAATATTGCCTAATTGGTCGCTTATTGTTCAGCATTTTATTTGTTGAATTTTTCTGAATAGTCAATGTGTTAATTGTATGGTTTACAATAAGGAGTTATTGTATTGTATAATAATTGTATGTAGGTACTGTAAATACTATTGCTCGTGCATAACTGGCATCAGATATATTTGCATACAAGTTAGATAATATCTGCTTGATTAGCTGAAGTGCGCGTTTCTCGACCTTCCGCGTATCCGGAGGTTTATCTCCGCGTATCGATGTCAGTCCGTCGATACGTCAATCAACGCATCAATCAAGGGGAAATCTGAAGACTGATAGCGGACTGACACAAAAATCTAGAACGTCGATACGGGTGTGTACTTGAGCTTGAGCTGGATTCAGTCAGTAGTTTTCTTAACCTATTAAAATAATTTATATATTTTTTATTATATACCTAGCGTATAATTAAGTAATATACTTGGAAATTAGTGCGAAGCATAAACAAAATAAAACATAATAGGTGTAATTAATATCTACCAAAGGTGGCGCATCGCCGTACCTCTATAATAAGATGGAACGGGCTTGAGGGAATTTAAATAATGCAAACCCATCGCACACTAAGTACCTGGACGCAACAAGAACCAAACCACTGTTAATTCAAAAGCCTCTCTTACTCCTGGGTTGCGTAGAGAAGTAGACACTAACTTTGTAACCTTTTCAACATAGATACGGCTAGAATTCCGACAGTTTGTCGCTAGTTTAGCAGGTACGCCTAAATGCTTCGTGTCCAGGCTGAACGCCTGTTTTGTAGCAAAGTTGAAGCCATATGGGGCAGCAATCTTAGGACGACAATTAAATATTGAAAAGGCATTGTTTATAAAGATTTTTTTTAGGTATCATTTTAGAGACCTAGGTAATATTAGTGCTGTTACAAATACTAATTTGTGTAATAGGAATGGCTTTTATGGATTAAAATTCAACGTTATTCAAATAAGTACCGTACCTGGGTACCTATATTGTATTTATTACTAGTTTTTTGAAAATTATATGGAGTCGCTAGTCTTGTAATTTTTTTATTTTTTAATTTTATTCCCAAGAGTTTATGTTTAATATTTAAGTAATTATCAAAGCAGCAGAAGCAAGGCAAATAATACACTCGGATCCAGACAAGTTCAAGTCGGAATGTCAGACCTAACATTCAAATTAAATTTATAAACGAAGCAAATTGTTGCACCATTCGCCAAAGTTGCCCTCATCGACGCCTTATTAAATCCACTCGCACACGATACCGTCCTAAGTTTTCTAATCCCAAATGCAATGACTCCAAAATGCACGAAACACCACTGTCTTGCCAATTTATTAAAAGTTTCCGTTGATGAGCTCACCTTATTTGTCGGGAATTCGGGCGAGGCTGGCAACACTAACGGCGCGACAACGAGCCAAGTTAGATTGCCAGCGCCATAACACTCCCCTCCCTTCAGTCTAGGGAGATGAGAGGTGTTTTCCGTTATATCTCGGGTATTTTTTGACGTTGATAATCTAATTTGCGCTGGTACATTTTATTAAAATATAAAGAAAGAGATGACTTTAGTTAAATAGAGTTTTTGGAAAATTTGCTGATGGGTGGTTGGACGTTTGCAATGGTACCTTGTCTGAAGATGTAAGTTTTTGTATCACAGTCTCTAGAAATTTTAGTTTGTAAACAAACTCTATCACAATAATGTTTATAATAATAACTAGTTATAAGTTTACGGGGTATGGAAATTTCAAATCACTGATGTAGGTAGGCGTTTATGTACGTCAATTATTTTTTATTTATTAGGTTCACTGAACTGGGTATACACGGGCAATCAAAGCATATAATAAAATCATTGTCGTATGTACTATGTTTACGTCCTTTTTGGAGTGAACCCAGCATACCTACTTAAAAAATACCTAATGAATAATGTTGTGTCATCTTTTACAAAGGAAATATTACAGTTATTTATATAAATAAATATGTAATTGAATGCTGATGCTGTTGTTAGAGCATCACTTGAGAATGCGATTGGGCCGATATGGCGTTTTTCAATGCTCGAAGACAAATGGAAAAATTGCTCGGAAAAATGGCTTATTTGCACGGGATAAACTTTTTTTAACATGGGATTTTTGTATGAGCTTGCAGAATAAACAGGTAAGTACCTACTTTTTGTTGAGATATTCGCTGTGAATCAGGATGTTTGTGGGATGCTCGTAGTTTCTGATTCAGATACAGGGGGATCTATGTATCTATTGGTATTGCGATTGTTAAATATAAGGAAATATGCTATTAATTTTATCGACATCGCTAAACGAATCCAGCAAATATTAAACTTACGTATCAAACACACAACACTAAAATAGAATTTTATACCTTCACCTGATGGCGTGACGCCTTGCATAATTACTTGGTATACTTAAAGTTAATATTAAATGTATATTACCGTAATTCCACAAAAATTCCACACTGTCTGAAGACAAGGATCTTAAACCAGTGTGTGTTACCAGTGATGACATATGGTAATACTGAGACGTGGTCCTTAACTGCTGGCCTTTTGGAGAACCTCAGAGTCACACAGCGGGCAATGCAGAGAGCTATGCTCGGAGTTTCTTTGCGCGATAAAATCCGGAACGTAGATATTCGCGAAAGAACTTAAGTTTACGACATAGCTCTCAGGGTTTGCAAGCTGAAGTGGCAATGGGCAGGCCACATCGCTCGTAGAACTGACAACCGATGGGGAAGAAAGGTTCTAGAGTGACGACCACGGACTGAAAGACGCAGTGTAGGAAGGCCTCCAACTAGATGGGCCGACGACATCAAAAGAGTCGCAGGCAACCGGTGGATGCAAGTGGCAAATTGTCGTTCGGTGTGGCGGTCTAAGGGGAGGCCTATGTTCAGCAGTGGACGTCTTCAGGCTGATGATGATGATGATGATGATGATGATTACCGTAATAGGTAGGTAGGGTATAAGTTTAAAATACTTGAAATAGATATAACCTTTCTTGACGTCGATAATTAATGTAATATCAAGGCATGTAGGTTTTTACCAATTACGAGAAATATACTATTCGTTCTATAAAGTAAATAATACAGTTGATAGAATCAGGCGTTACTTTGCGGAAATCCATATTCAAAACAATGAAGTAAAATATATGTAGTTGTAATCCCGCCAAAAAGGGCGGGATTACAACTACATATATATTACTTCATTGTTTTGTAAATAATACAATTGTAAAACAATGAAACAGCTGTTTTAAGTCACGTAATTCCTAATAAGAACACATTGTAAATATAAAAATTGTCAAGTTAATTCATCATCCAAGGATAAAACGTTATAAACGTTGTTCGGAAGTTCGGATAGGTACTAGTAGCGCCATCTATGTGGCACGGGTCAAACTACAGTTTGTAGGAGCTGAAATAATAATTATTATGCAGTGATTAAAAATAATTATTACTACGACTAATGAACGACAAGTGTCCGAAAAATCAAAACAGATAAGTACATAGTTAATTACAAATAAATAATTCCTGAAATAAATTTTAGGTAAAACTTGAGGTGAAGTTCAGTGCCAAGTGATAATGTATAATATTATGGCAACCCATACCTGCATAGTGCATAGGTGTATTAAAAAAATAGATGTGTAAACAAAAGTAATATGTAGGTACATACCTCTAGGTATAATTATGTGGTAGGTAGGTACAAAATTAATTTTGATACAGTATTAGGCTACATAATCATGTTCATGGTTAAGGCTAGACAATAAAAGCTTCTTACCATGCAAAATCTGTTTAGAATTTGAAATCATTTTATTTCTTCACAACTTACCTAATAAAATAATTTCCGCTACAGACCACACGTCCTTCGTGAACTTTTATTTCCTATTATTAATATAATGTCCTAAAATATGTCACGAAATATCCATCACAGCAATAAAACTAACAAAATTAAAAAATATATAGTTTCCACTTTTTCCTACTCTAAAAGTTTATGCATCTGTGTAAATTCCACCATTTTGCATTTCATTTCAATAAATGGCAAAGTTATACCGTACCCACGAGCCAAGTTCGAGTTTATTCAGTCATTCCCGATTTGAAAATCGCAAACCGCGCGTTTGTAAGCCGCGCCGCGCGTACTGAGCATTCAATGCATTTCGCGCGTCTGTCGCTTTTGCTATCACAACGTTCGGTGAACGGGGCGGACCGAAGGCCGAGTTTCGTGAGAGCTCGGCTAACTTCGGAGCGCAGTATTACCGTCCGCAGTTGAGCTGAGTCACAATACCGGATTCGTTCTCGTCTGAGTTTGTGCGTGTTTTCTGGATAAATAAATACTGGTGAGTGTCTTATTTGAGTGATTTCTTTGCTAGTATAATAAAATAATGTAGTTCAGTCTGTTATTGAATATAATTTTGTCGGTAACTGGATTGTGTTTCTGTTGACAAAGAGACTGTACTTTTAATGCTTGCTTTGTCTATTTTGATACTTTCATTGTTAATTATGACGTCAAACATACCCATAAATCATTTTAATTTCTGAATAACATTTACAAATTACTTTACAACCTGTAAACTTTGATTTATAAAATTATTATCAAAACCTAACCTCAAACTTGGTGTTGTGTTGTGATACTAGGTGTTTCTGCGCCACTGGCAACAGATGGCGCTATATACAAAGGGGTGGAGCTAACTGCCATAATATACTAGACGTATGTCATTCTCGATAGTTGAAGGTTAGTTCGTCGAAAATTTTAGATAAGCATTGTTTATTTTATGAGTTCTCCCCTTCTCGAACCATAATAGTAAATATGAAGCTCGACTGGCAGGAAAAGCTCAGAAAATGTTATTTTTTGGACTGAATATTAAACTTAGTTCATAAGAAAGAATTTCTTTGCAGCTTATTATGTAGGTATGTACTAATTATATATACTTAAAGGATTAATAAAAAATCACGATCACACAGATCTTGGTACATAGGACTCCTGTATCTAGAGAATTAGGAACTATTACTATTGCCCTGCGAGGGCACGAACCTGCATCGCGCTCGTAACCGATTCATCACCAGCTCATGGAATCCCTCAGTTACGTCATCACAATAATTGGTACAACCTAGATGTACAGACAGCCATTATAAATATAATTAAAGGTCTTGTAACACTTACATCTCTAGGCTGAATAAAAAAGCATAACTTTTGCCAAAAAGCTCCAAAAAAATTAGGCTTCCAAAGTAGTGCCCCACTTCATCGTCACGAGGCTGTCGCGACTCCGCGGAGCAGTGTTGATCCACTGCAAGTCAAGTAGCCTCTTTATGGTAGAGTTAACAAAAAAGGTTACACCTCTATGTTTTTATTTATTTATTTATTCGTGTTTGGTTTGTAACACGTTTTGATGTTGTGTGTAGACGCTGCATAATGTCAAAAAAGTCTGATATAAATTAATAGTGCGTGTAAAAACAGTGCTCGTAAAAATACATGCACGAATTTATTTCCTGCTGTTTCTCAAATTATTGAAAGTCTCTTAGTTAGTTGCTAAAGTAAGTTATTAACTGTTATACTCGTACTTACTAATTAGATAAAATTAGTTTTTTAATGTATATTACTGAAAATAGGTAGCACAAAAAAATCTCAAGACGTCACAATATATTCAATTATTTCCAGCTAAGAAAATATTATGTAGTCTCCCGAACTCCGGCGATGGCTTGCGGACGGTCCAAGTCGTCGCCGGGGGCCTACTTTTGACAGATTTATGGCGTGCGTGGCTGTTACTCGTACGCACCCTCCCGCCGTCCCCCACCCCCGCGTCACGCAGTCACGAAAATTAAAACGTTCCAAATTCGAAAATTCCTTCGGATCCCTCACGATTGAATTCGTATTTTTAATTTATGTGCACTGCACCTGAGTGTTTTTTATGTTGGCTGTATGTTTTGTTGGTTTTGAATAGTGATGTGTTCATCAATCTATTGTTATTATTACATATCGATATAAAAATAATGGATATGGCCGTACATAACTAATATTTTTATTTTAGCCTATGTAGCTGAGATTTCACGGATTTCTTTTCTCACAGCAATTAGTTATCCAGCAAACATAGATACAAAGATCAACAGCTAATTTTAATATAACTCCTATTAATAAAGATTTACGACACCAACTTACGCTAACCATGACGAATTCCTTCCACAAACAAAAAAAAAGTTATTTACAATCACTCAAACAATGGTTGCAATGCATCACTCGTTATAAAGGAAAGATTACGTGCGTCAGTACTCGACAGATTTACGAGTGATTGAAGAATAGAACAGTACCTACCGAGTCAGTTACGGCACAAAAACTGGCCGTCGTCAATTATTCAGAATAAAAAAAAAATAGGTAGGTATACCCATCTCTTTCTATACTTACCTTGTGTTCGAAATTTGAATTTCTGAACTGAAAATGATTTTGGGTCAAAAGTAGACTATAGCGTCATAGACGAAGTTGAATATTCTGAGACTTACTAGCGTAGGTTAGGTACCTTATACTCGTAGTATGAATTACAACTAAATTTGACGTCTCGAATATAAATTGTCTGTCACTTTAAGGGGCAGCTCATGGGCAGCTATAATTTTATTGCAAAGTTGTCAAATTAAATTGAGCGTAGAAACGACGTCTTATTTTTTTGTTTACTGAATTTTTGTATTACATAAAATTATAACATAGTTTTTTTTAATTGTAACAAGGGATATATATAGGTCCTTTGATTAATATTAAAATAGAAAGCCATGTCACAGTACGGCAGTACCAACCTAATAATCGTATTATGATGTAGGTACCTATGTAAATGAATATAAAACTGAGTATTTAATCCCCGACATCCACAATACTAAAAACGTCGCACTGTGTCAAGTTAGGCACTTGAATCAACATACAGGGCGTTCAAAAAAAACAAACGCGTTAGAATGTTCTATTAAGCTAATTAATAATAAATCAAGAGGCCGGATTATCCGTGACGCGGCGGGACAAATGTTTCCGGTCGCGCACAGGACCGCTTTTATTTTATTTTATTATTTTTATTTACGAAATAAAAATTTATGGCCTGCGAGACCGCCTTCCGAGAGATTTAGCGAGTGTGTCATAGACTCGGGAGCTGAAAACTCGATCTGTGTTGAATTATGTACGCTTTTAATGGTTCCGCGGTTTGTGTCCGAAAGGGACCCTAATGTATTGGTAGGATTGTATTTTTATGATTTAAATTCATATTATTGGCAGAGACAAGTGGATTTGGGGACGTACGATAATAAATTTTAACATTTTTCATTATTTACATGCCATTATACCGGCACCCACTGATAAAAATGACGTCCGCTTTATTTTTTTATCCCATTGTTATTTACTGAAGCGAAAAATTATAATTTTAAAACGCCCGAATGTTGCCTATTAGAACAAATTCAAACATTTACATTTTAATCGTAATTAGGTACTTATCTAATATTAACATACTTAATTGTTATTAGATCAGCGACCTGCCAATGCATTTTCATTGTAACTCGACGACTGAGACGTTATTACACTCGACTATTTAATAATACACCATTAGTGTCAACGCTAATGGATTGGAGCAGTTTGAACAACATTAAAATATTTTTGACACCAAATTTAGTGGTCCAACCGATTCAATTTATTGAAATTACTACATAGCCATTTATCTAGAAAAAATGTAAAGTTTTATAATACAATAATTCGAAAAATAAATATGTTACTTTTGTCAATGTGCTATAGATTTGGCTCGTGCATGCAATGACAGTTTCAAAGAAGGAAGAGTAGTAACACTCTCTGGGCTGGTCCTGATGAAGTATGCGAAGTGACATAATGTATTTTAGCCGGACCAAGTCGACCGGAGCCAAAGCACAGATTAGATTACTAAGTACAACTAAAGTAAAAGTGACTGCCAGTTCGTAGAGTTTCTTGGTGCTGTCTTCTCTAACGGGCGTATTCCGAAGCACTGGTAGAGTCAACGGAGTTTCCTTTTCCTGTCCAGAATCTTGGTACAGTGCTTGAAAAGGAAACATCCTTTTTTCAAAATCAAACCATAATCAATTACTGTTTAATTTAATGTATTATACTTTATGTTTTTATGATTCTCTTGTAACTTTTGTTTGACTTGTAAAAGTGCGATTTAATTGCCTATTTACAATAAATGCTTTGACTTTGACTTTGACTTTGACTTTGATCGTCACTAGTCTTCCTCCTTTGGAACTGTCATTGTCGTGCATGACATTTACCCCCGGTTTCTAGAACGTTTGTTGACTTTAACAGTACATTAAAACTATCGTTGCCTCTATCTGATTATAAGCAAATGACAAGGATGGCAATAGAATTAATCTGATGTCAAAGTTGACTGACGTTTCAGAAACTGGAGGTAATTCATCGATGAAGTCGATACCGCGCACAATGAGCTTATTAAACAGAGAAAGAAACACTATCTCGCTCAATTTATCTGCAGCCGGCTAGCGAACAGACGCACAGACATGCGCCGACACCGGCCGTGTATTACAAGCCGCGGTACAAATTTAGTTATCCACCCACTCGGGCCGCACGATTATTTATAATAAAAAACCTTTTTATCCCATTTTGTTTCCGATTCAACATAAATAAGATATGTTATTTAAAGCCAATATATCACTTGACAGGTGGTAGGCAGGTCTGGTTATTTTTACACGCTGATTAATACTTAATAGCTTGGTTCGTAAGGATGGTATTCGTGTGGCGAGTGGTCGGGTAGTCAGGACGAAACTCAGACGGCTCGACATAAGATTTATACATATATCAAAGTAAGGCTTTGTGTGAATGTAGTGAGAGATTTTAATCAACGTCCGAATGCGGCGGCAATAAGTCGAGAGCGGGTTCGATTCCCGGATCATGCACGAGATGGTTGATGCGAGCAATTAATATGGAAACGATTAATTAATGCGATTCCGATGTTGAATGTATCTTGAGAATTTAAATCGACCTCGGACGATAAGCTCCATTTATACATTTTTCAAATCAATGAAAGGAAATTATACCTACTGATTGTTTCAGACATTATGCCTAATGCTTATAATGTAGATTTAATCAGTAATTTAAAATTAATGGCTTGTAATAAATAATTATTGACTGCGTTTGCTCCAATAAAAATGCAATCAGCCTGTAGTTAGTTTAACGTTCCAAAAACTAGTTTGTGAAATATTTTCATTATTATCATATTATTTTATCTAATATAAAAGGGCTGTCGAATAACAATAAAAAATAATCCAAAATCCTTTTCACTCTGCCACTACATGCCGGCCATGATCGTAAATAAAATCTCATAAGTACTACTAGCGCCATCTCTTGTAAATGTTGGAAACTACTTAACAGTCTTGCAGAAATTCAAATCTAGGCAGAAGTTGAGAATCCAAACTGGCTGGAAGACGGGGCCAGTCTCGAGACTGATGACAATAATTAAGAATGATAATTCAAAATGCGAATAGTGGGTGGTAGTGATGCGTGGTGGTCGGTGTCAGGCGGTGTCGCTGGTCGGGCGGGTGCTCGGCGGAGTGTTAGTGAAGGCGCGTTGCGTCGGCGGCTGGCGATGGCGGCGGTGCTAATCGATGCGCGCCACTGCGCTGTCTTCCGACGACGGCCATTACGCACCTTTATGGCCACCCGGGTCCCCCGCGCCGCTCCAAGGCGGCACATGACGAATCAATATGCCGCCAACCGACTCAACACTTATTTATTTGACACGATTTATTAGCCGAATGCCTGTAAACTTTTATGCGCCCCTCTGTTCTCTCTCCCCACGCGGGGGATGCTTTATGATGGACACGGCACAGATAAAATTCTATGTTTCTGCTATCGTCCGCATTTATTGGCGATCGTAACAGATGCCTCGTCATACGGAGCGAATATTCCAATTTGGAATGCGCTCGGACTCCCGAACGGTCGCCGATAGGTGCGGGTAGGTGCGAGTAGGTGGCGACGGCGGTGACAATTTCTTTTTACAATTTCGCTTCATTAATTACCGTTTTATTTTGCGGGCGCTGCAATTAGCATTAGTTACTTTTTTACCGTCGCAAGCGCTCTGCGACTGCGGCGTGGAGACAAAATGTCGGCAGGAAATGTGTAATTTTTTCACAAATATTGCGGAAGGAAGGCGGTCGCTTCCTCTGGCCTGTTTAGATGGTTTTTATGCTAATCGTGGAGATTTGCTGGGTTTTCTTTTAGCACGACAATTATTCACGGTTTGCGGTCGCGGCTCGCCCCTTAAGAAATTAGCGGTTAGGGGGTTCTAGGGACCCCCAGGCTCTAAATAAACTGGGTTAAGTATTAAGTAACGTTGCGCAGCCAGCTCTCGTCAAATGTTCATGAATGGTGGAGCTCGGGGCAGGAAGCTATCTTTCGGCGCGCATTATGAGACGATATCTGTCGGGAAAGTTTGGGAGACCGTTGAAGTTTGGAACATTGATGGAATTTGAACCTGGCATCTTTATATTTATCTTATTATGGACAGTAACTCTACATTCTTTCTGATAGTACGTTCTATTTCTAAGTAAAATAATAAAAAAACAAGAACTTTTTTTTTAACTTACCGTAAGTATAAGTATGGTCACGTCAGTAATATGCGATGTGTAAACTTTTTTTTAGTAAGAAGGATACCTAACAACTTCGACGATACATAGGTATACTTACCTACATACGAGTACATTTGCCTAACAGGTGCCTTTCTAGCGGAAATAAGGTTTAAATTATAATGACGATTGTATAACCTTTACCATAACCTTTAACATGAAATAACGTAGATATTCAAATGTAGTCATGCGTTACTGGTAAATAATTGGCATCTGTAGGAGATATACTTAGGTACTAGACAGAGTGAGTCATGGCACGATACCATTTAATTATAAATGCATGATTCTTATTTTTTGCTCTCTTTCATTACGACCAATAACTGTAAATCATCCTGTCTCATTAGAAATGAAGATTTCCTCTTCCTTATTGTTTCTACTTGGAAACTCCCAGTTTTAGTTAGGTAGCAGTGACGTCATCTGAAACAAAATCACAGCTTCAGTAGCGTGGCCGATCAAGATCGCAAGCGGAAAAATCTCCCGAGTAATATTTAATCCAAACTCAGAAGTAAACCATTGTGTTTCTCCGCCGAGCCCAAACGAATTCCAAATTATGGATCTATCCGCCAGCGGGATGAGCTCAAAGTCATTTGGGGAGTTTCTCCCGCGTGGAAATATGTATTATATAATATGAAGGCCTCAGTCGTGTGCATGTAAATGTAAAACAATTTCAACCACGTGAAGGATCCGCGGAGTTTTTGAACCGTTTCGCTTCACATGCCGACATTGTAGCGCGAAACTTGTTCTCACTATGTTCGGTGAGTCGATTTTTAAACGTGCCTAAGGAAGGTTGATAGTCATCATCACTCTACTACGATCCCACTTGTGGTATACCGAATCCGACCTCTTTTCAGTAACACGCAAAGGATAGGTTACTAGCTGATTAAGTGTTAAAGCTCTACGACCAGCATTGGAGATCGGTGCGAGCACAGGTTTGGCAGATAAGTGATTGACTGCGTGTGTGGCCGCACTGGATCACGAGGGATTGCCGTACCTACCTACAATAATTAAACCAGTTGCTTGAGTTCGATGGCAAAGTGAAACAACAGCAAAGTAGGCACACACTACACACTAGCTGCGCGCTAACTCGTCTGCCGCCGACATTTAGTTCACGCTTTCGGACACCTTACCGATCCTACGAAACGTCGGCGGGCGGACGTAGTGGGAACGAGTTACCCGCCCATCCTCGAATGCATAACAGACAAACAGGCTAATCCTGGCGTTATCGTAAATTGTCAGTTTATGACGTGCGGAACGGTCGCGGGGGCGGGGGCGGGGGGAACACTTTTCTAATTTCGCCCCCTGCGCCCGTTTTGATGCGCTAATTCGTGTAAGCAGTTTCTGAACGTGCTTGTTTCGAGTTCACTTCAATTCGCCACAGATCTCGCTACGGGCTCCTGCTTCTTTACGACCCCGTGATAAGGCTCGGTTTCGTGCGAGCTAGACGCGCGCGGTACTTTGCAAGGTTATCGTCGGCTTTTACATAGAGTTGCGCAATTTACATACATTTGTTTGTTCGGTTTTTAAATTGGGGAATTAACTGTGTTAATCGCGATGTTGTTTAGCTAAAGGCCCCAATTTGAAAGTATTGCGAGAATTCCTAGTATTCGTTTACCGGACGGATGGCCGGTTAATGTTAATGTAGCATTAAGTATCAAAGCGCGGCGCGGCGATGGGATCGCGGCGCGGGCGCATCAGCAATTAATACTCTTCATTTAATCGATTCCTTCAATTATTCCACCTTGATATATGTTAATCCTCTTCCCGGCCTCCCTGGGATATTGTTGGCTATAATTACGTGGGAGGCGACCTCTATTGACAAGTATTGATGTTTTTAATCTGATGTTAGGATAAGACATTAGTATGCGCCCGTCCGTCCGCTTGATTTGTGGCCGGCCGGCTCATTGCCTCGTAATTATTGGATTTCGGCGCGATATTTATTGGCATTTCTTCTCACAGTCGCCTTGATTTATCATTGGGCTGTCATGTGCGAGAGAATTATTGCGATGCGTGCCCGTCCGCCGTCCGCAGAGAGTGTACCTTAATCGAAGTGGGTTTTTTTTTCGTTTATTAAGGGCAAATCCCTAAGGTACATCCAATACGTCATACTTCAATACGTTACGCGTTAGGACACATGATCACCTCCATTACGGCGCGTCTCCCGACGGATTAGCCGGCGCTGTCGCCAGCTCGAGTAATGAGATGTTGAAAATATTGGAAATAACACGCGACAATAATAACCGTATAATGGGGAGCGCTCCTCGCAGCTGCGACACCTACACTTCGCCGCTAGGGGCGCTGGCTGCGCTCCACGCTCAAATTGTCGTATAATCAAATCAAAAGTATGTAGGTAGGTACTTACAAATACGGTAATATTCATTGAAATGATTCTATTTAATACATTATATAATTACTGTATAATGTATCATATCTTACTTTTGTTTTGGTTTTGTTGTTACAGACATACCTAAATTTTGCGATCGCATTGAATATTACTTATACCTACTTAATTGACAAAACTACAAAACAGTAAATACATTACCTGTAAAACAATGAAAAAACACAGTAGAACACTTTCTCTATATAATATTAAATAAAGCTAAACGTGAAGCATTAATTTCCTCCATTAGTATAAAATGCAACGCAAATGTATATACAGCGCCATCTATCGCCTCTAGTCCACAACCTCCCCCTTCTATCGGCATTATACCTATTTCTCCCCACATTATTATTTTAAAACTAATTGGCAATATAAAACCTTCCAGTTTTCCCGCCACTTCCCACAATGGCGTCGCACAGTATGATGGATTAGCGTCACGCGGGTATTTTCTTATAAAACGCAAACAGAGTTGCACCGAGCTAATATTCCCTTGCCAATCACGTTGCTCAGTCAATTTTCAATTTTCTCCGGTAATAAGCATGTCAGCCGCGCTGAGAACAATGTCGGAGAATTATTACTTGATATTAAAGTTGATAGGTTCTCACTGAGGCGCTATGTAGGTACGGTTGACAACTACAGATGTAGATGTAGGTAGTTAACGTAATAAATGAGTTGATTAATTGTAGGTATTGAAGGTAGGTCCTATTTAATAAACTTATTTGAATGATAAATCATTGTCAAATTGGTAGTTGCCAATGGTCCTATTGGCACTATTTGGTAATACCTAATAATCATTAAATGCCATCCGGTGTTTTATTTGAAGACGAAGCAGTTTATTGATCATAGTTTTTTGCATTGCCCATCACTATTTATTTTTATTCGGTGAGTGATAAATATTCAATCATAAATAACTAATAACTTTATTTTTACAATTGATAAGTAATTTCACCAGTCACATCATAGAGCAGAGTGGCGCAGTGGAAGCGTGCTGGGCCCATAACCCAGAGGTCCGTGGATCGAAACCACGCTCTGCTAGAATCGTTTTGCACTATTTTTTTCTATTGGTTGTTTTATGGTATTGTATTTTTTTACTAGGATACCAAATAAAGTTAGTTAGAGTTTAAGTTCAATAGAATAGTGATTATTTGATAGTGGAATAGTATGAATAAAAATAAAATTATGCATAGGTACAATAATATTAATGTGTTATTTTGTCAGAATATTTGAAAAAGTCATTTTAGATAAACAAACAAATTATTTATTTGATCAAAAATTAAACTTCTCTACCTTCCCTGATTTTTATTATGAGCGAAAAATGTCTATAAAATATTCTCAAAAACGAGACTTGCATTTTAGGCCATACTCCTCCCACACACGACTAATCGTCACTACACACACGACTACTCACATAGACGTCTCTAGTCGCCGCGTGTCAAAATCTAGTCACCGCGGCGTACCTGTCTCACATAGGTGTGTGGTATCGTTTATTGCGAATATTGTAAAGAGATAATGACCCAGAACTTTTCCTAAAATTTTGTCACTAAAATAAAAAATAGGGTGACCACATTCAAACAAAATTTTCTTTTCCTATACAAAATAATATCAGGGAGTATAATCAAACACAAGAGAGTGGAAGTATCAGACGCGAGTGGTATCAAGTCGATTAGCGCGCAGTCGCGGGAGATTTATGTTTAATTGAAATCCCCGAGTTTATTGTGGCACCATGATTTATGCCGACGCGGACAGCCCTATAGAGGCTAGTGACGGGAACGCCATCTGACTTGAGTCTCGATCTTAACGTAGAATTATACTTGTAAGTAAAAGTATGTAATAGGTGCATGCGTTTTTGAGAATTGGTTTGAAATCTGTGTTATTTCTAGCCTTTGTTGACATCACAATGTGTGATAAGTAACTTTAAATAATGTTCGTTTAATTCATACGTACTATCTCTATAATATAATAGAAAAATAGGTAACAACAATATTATAAATGATACTGCTATATACTTACCTTTAACTACCTGTTAGATTTGTATCGTTATTATTACGTATAATTTCTTTTTAGGGTGAAGGTGGACGATTTGCTCATAGCCGTAATTCTCTTTTGCGGAAGTTTAAAAACTTATTTAGTAAGTACCTACTATATTATAGTTTAGTAGGAGTAAGCCGTCGAAGTCCGAATGGGAAAATTATGTTAAACCAAGTAGTAGTATGCAAGCATCAACATAAGTAGTTAATATACCTATCAAGATTCAAGACCAATACTCCAGCATAATTTAAAAAAAGTATTGTAATACGACTCCTTACCACCGAACCTCAATCTTCCCAGCACCACCACTAGGACGCTTTCAATCGCCATCGCTCACGGCTATGCGAGTCAATAACAATAGACATTGTTTGATTATTTGCTCTCAGCCGGCGATGACCACCGGCACATCTGCACGATTACTGCAATGAACGGAAATGCAATTCTCTATGACTCTTTGGATTTACTGTTATGATCTTTGTAAAGATCGTGATAAGGTGTCTCATCAGCCGCTTGTCCGGTGGTTGCATCCTTTTCGAAATCATGATGTGGTTTTCCCATGTTTTCTCTATTCTTTTCTATGTCCATGTTTTTACTGTTGCTGGAATGGGCTGTTTTGGTTTTTCGAAAGAGTAGGCTAATACTTACCTAAATTTTTTTTTTTTAATTATAGCTGATTATTTTAACGATCGTTACATTCAGTCCACTTTTGCGCAATCAAATCAATAATTACTACTGCTGCCATGTTGTCTGGAAGTTCTATAAGACAGCCCATCGCGTTAGTTTCAATCAAAATGGTTGCTATCAAGGGTTACAGTTGAATTTTCGTATGTATCCTACTAACATGCCTAAGTTGTTTTTTGATAATTACTTTTACTTACAGACCAAAACTCTATGGGGCATATTTCAATTTCAACCAACCGTTCCTACATCGAACCACTCAAGCCTCACTATGTGCATTTCTTTGATATAAAGTAAACTCTGACAAGTTTTCTTTACTATTCAATCTCGCTTGTTATTAGGACTCCGTCTCTTTTCATGTTCCCCATGCATTAATATCTTTCCATATTCTTTATAATATGAGCCTTCGAGAAACATAATTGTAGCTTACCAACATGAAATCTCATTTTATTTCATTGTGGTACTTGTCATTCTGTGTATCCTTAATTATATTTATTCATAATCTCCATAAATATATGCTTACTTGCATGTCAGAGATGATATTTATTACATATGTATCTACTGACACATCTTTATTACGGCTATATGAATAATATTATTATGAGCTCCACGGACATGCAACAAAAACACAACGACACGATCACAACACAGACATTTAACACGCACAGAATAAGATCTAAAATGAAGAAACAACTGGTAGGTCAACGCAAGAATAAACGATCGCATTCGTTTCCACAAATCCGTGTCAGGACTCAAAAAAAGGAGTTATCCTACTGACACGAGGGCTTATAAATAACTTCTTTTCACGTCTTATTATTTATTGGACGGTGCAGAGCCTCCTCGGACGGGACGTAACGATGATGAATACGAGATACGTTTATAAAAAACCCTTTCCGAGTTGACGCGTGATATATTCCGTGCGCATGCACAGTATAAAGCACTCGGCGGGGTGCGCGCGCGCAGAGCGCTGATTGGCCGCAATAATGACTCCATGCGCAGACGTTCCGTTTACGAAGCACCATTGTGACTTAGACTAATGACCGCAGTTAGGTAAGCCAATGACGGATAGGCACCTCTGAACCTATTGTGTATATGATATAATAGGAGAGATGTAGGGCTGAAATATGGCATCGTTTTGCGAGCCTGTGCGAGATTGCTAACTTGAAATTGAGATATTGGACGGATATAACTGCAACAGCAAATAGTCTGGCGAGCACTTGCATAAGAAACTTGTTTGTTGAAGCCGGCGATAGAGTTGTAATACATCTCTGGAATGCACTTTCATAATGTTTCCTAATATTGATAAGCTTAGAAGAATAACGTAGAAACGTTTGTGATGATGTTGCAAAAGTTTTTTGGCCTTTTACCGCGTCTTTATGTACATCTTACTGGGGGAGACTTATCTGTGGCCAACTTCTTCTTAAATGAAATAATTATGAATCCATAATAAATATGTAATATAATTCTAAAATTACCCGATGCCATAATGTTTTCATTTTGGACCATAACAAAACAAATCTCCGGCGCCCTCAGGACACAAATAAGAAATAGCGAATTAATTGCATAGAATTTGCTTGAAAACAAGACATTCCTTTAATATCAAGCTAATAAAAACCGCACTAGTGCTAGCATCTCTTGCTATTATCCATGCTCAATATTTAACCGTAGCCCCAAACTAGGTCGCGTCCGATCACAGTTTCCGCGGCGTCTCTAATGAACCGGGCCGTCCCGCGGGACGCATACGTCGTCCGCGGACGGCCGGACGCGTGGTCAACTTAGCAAGCAACACGGCATGCATTGGAACATTGGCTGAGCAGTAGCTAAATCTACTTTTCTGTATAATGTTAACACTCATACAAACCTAACTCCCGGTTACAATTTCACAAGTAGGGTAATTAATGATTGAAATAATAAATTATTGAATACCGCTACCGAGTACCGATTATACTTACCATCAGTGTTTGTGCAGTAAATCTGGCGGTTTCGCCGAAGCTTGTTCACTGCTGCCTCAGTACAGTGTACATGTAAGATTGATTAGTTGGAGAATTTGCCTGGATTTTAATTGATTAAGTAGATAAGTTGACCGCTGGTGTCAGCTCGTTATTAATAAACGAGATGTGTCATACACTTAACTAGGAGTTGGGGCTTGCGGACTCGTGTCGAAATTCGCTCTTAGTTTAGCGATACGACTTTCAATTTGTCAAAAGTCAACTTTTCTAGGCCACTAGGTATTCATAAATTATTATGACAACCTTCCTCGTGAAACAGTCTGTATATTAGTGAAAACAATACATCGATGGTGGAAACAGAATGAAAAACGCCACACAACTGCCATAGTTCCACACTATGTTGCTGTCATGTGAGAAAAGGTGAAAATAAATCAACCATTAACCAAAATACCTGGCTTCTCTTATTGTCAATTTGTTAGTATTTTTTAGTAATTTTAGCCATCGGCTAAGCAAACACCGG
Organism: Hylaea fasciaria; assembly: GCA_905147375.1. Lineage (NCBI taxonomy): Eukaryota > Metazoa > Arthropoda > Insecta > Lepidoptera > Geometridae > Hylaea > Hylaea fasciaria. Next base: position 12,978,274 of record LR990194.1, read on the forward strand.
TACGACAATAAACATGGAATTTCAAACAATTTAAGGTTCAGAAACGAACTAGGCTGGGAGAGTCAATTATGATTTCGATTAGGGTAAGGCGGGGACGCCTGATTTATGGGTTAAGGGTGGGGATCCACCGGCGAATGCAAGTGCACCTTGTATGCATTCCGGGGCCGATGCTCATGCTTTAGATAATTACAATATAAAATTACTGTTGTAATTTTTCGCTAGCTGCTTTTGAAATAATTGGTTATCATTAAGATTTATTTTCTATGATCAATCCCAAAAATTAATTAGCGTTTAATGCAACGCACCCGATAGTGTTTGTAGAAATACGTAACAAATAACAGCTTTAATCATGATTTTTATTTATTTGAAAAGATCCTAATAGAGGTGTATAATATTAACCCCCAGTTTCTGAAACGTCAGTCAACGTTGACAACAGATTAATTCTATTGACATCCTTGTCATTTGTTTAGAGTTAGATAGAGACAACGATAGTTTTAATCTACTGTCAAAGCAAACTAGCGTTCTAGAAACCGGGGGTAAGTAAGTTTTTTTTTTTGTATGTTTACATGGATCTCGTGTCTGAAATAAATATACTTATTATTCACATCATTTATTATAATACTTAAATTTAAATTTTTTACAATATTTTTATAAAAACCTAAAAACATTATAAAAAACTTAAACCTAGGGAGCCACCGATAGCGGAGCAAGGCCCAGGCTACCGGTGGTTAGGGTTGCAGAGAGAGGAACCTCCTGACGATTCGTGCCGTGTCGAGGAGTACTGCCTTCTGCATCCGACCCTTAATCCAGCCGTCTAGCGAGAGCCTCTTAAGATGTTGGTCGAGGCTCTTCGCTATAAGGCCGTTCGCCGTAACCACTATCGGGACAATTATCGTCGAGTCAACATCCCACATGGCGGTCACCTCATGGGCCAAGTCTAGGTACTTGCTGAGCTTGTCCTTCTCGGCCTTCACGAGGTTCTCGTCATGGGGGATGGTGATGTCGACGAGCACTGCCCGGCGCTGGGACCGATCTACTAACACGATATCAGGCTTATTGGCTACAATAGTCCTGTCCGTGATGACAGATCGGTCCCAGTAAAGCAACGCACGGCGATTCTCGAGAACCGGTGCTGGTGCGTACTTGTAGTACGGCACTTCAGACTCGACAAGGCCGTATCGAAGGGCAAGTTGCTGATGGATGATCCTGGCTACTTGGTTGTGTCTATGCAAGTACTCTCCGTTAGCAAGATGAGAACAACCAGAAATTATATGCCTGAGGGACTCCCCGGGACGGCGGCATGCCCGACAAATGTCGACCGTACCGTCCTTCATAATATATTTCCGGTAGTTGTTCGTCTTGATAACTTCGTCCGCAATTGCACAGACAAATTATTATTATTATTATATTATTATTATAAATAAAATTGAGAGGAACAAATGAAATAGAGTTTGAATCCTTAAAATTATAAGTACACTAAAACGACATCAAACTCAAGCAATGTCACAAGAAGCGTTGCACCTCACACTCTTGTCTTCTCTTTACTTTATCTAACGAACATTTCCAGTAAAAAAAAACAAACAAAAATCACCGGTCAGTCTTCCAAATGAAACACTTCAATCGCACGGCTAAGGTGGCGGCGGGGGCGCGGCGGGGCGCGGGCGGGTGTCGCCTCGATCGATGGCCGCGTCGTTATTCGGGCGACAGCCTTTGACGACGACGCGGATCACTTGCATGCAGCCGAGGGACGCCGACTGTTTTGTACCGAGATATTTTATTATTTCAATGAAAAACTTGAAACTTATTTTTGTTTAAGAAATAATAGGACCTTTTGTATGTTAGTTAATTTTCAAGACACTGAAAAGTACCTAGTCAAAAGGTTCTAATTTCTGTTATAAAAAATTTGTGACTAAAAACGAAAAATAGTTAAGTAAGTTTCATTATGGCCTATTGGGAATTATATTTTTATATTGATATATATTTTTAACTCGGCTAGCTTCACTCGTGGATTCAAGCGCGATGTAATAAACTTCGTGAAGGTAACCTATGGGTGATGATAAAGTTTAGGTACCTACCTATACTATAAAGTACTTAGTCTATGCGCTATTTGAGGGCTTGAAATACATTTTTATCAAAATCCGCACAGCACAGTGGGTTGGGTACCTATATTTTGTTTTTAACACACACAAACTTGGTAGGGTTTCAGCTGTTAAGGCATAAAAAACATTTTCACCAACTTACTGCCAGCACTTCAAAATGATAAATAGATGCCAACAATCTAATCACTAATGAATCGTCCTAGTCCAAGTGCAACGCACCAGATCCCCGCCTTGTGTACGTGACTGACAGAAGTCATACAACCCTACATGCTCAAAGGCCTACAAGTCCTACAACCTATTATACTCGTATACTAATTAGTACCTACTTGATATAATTGACCAGTGATGGAAGGGGAAAGTAAATTGGACTGATTGGACACGTTTAAAAAAGCCTGAGAAGCACAAGACAAGCTAGTGTCAGGATTCAGTATCGTTCTTAGCATGTGAAAAAGAGAAAAATACGTATTTTTTTGTGTGCATAGTTTTACTAATTATTATGGTTATGTACGCGGAAATCGAACGTGTATCGCCATAGGCGCCTCTGCTCAGCATGGTATAATGTTCTAATCTCACGGAGCTACCTACCACATACTAGTTTCCTTCCCTACTTATACTCTTACTTATATACTTATACTCGTAATCGTAGATTTCATGAGTAGGGATGACTCTACATATACCTACACCAACAAAATCCACCAATCAATTTCAATGGAAGAAAACAATGAAGATTTCCCCGAACCGGTGAGATATAATAACTATGTATAATGACGTTAGCGGTGACAGCGCGCCATTTGTCGGCTGTCAGTCGTCAACTGTCATTTGTCAACAGTTTGTCAGCTGTGATGGTGTCAGCCCGCGCGGGGACGATTGACGCGTGTCACTGCACCCGGTACTACAGATCCTCGACGGCGAAACATTCATAATTTGATGCCGAAAACAGGATCGGCTAGAAACATGCTATATACTCGTATAAGAAATGTTTGCAAAGATGTGTCCGTCCACTGATGACTCAAAAGGGGGATACCTTAGGAATAATGTTTCAACGCAGTAGGCTTAACTGGGTTTCAAAATATAGGGAATGGTTTCAAAATTATAGTATTTTTCGGCATCGAAGCGAGAGTTATTTACAATTGATTATTATAGTTTCGCGACTCTACAACTGTAAATAAATAACTAAGGATGGCACTGGGCAGGCGGTCATCATCGAGATTACAAATTTTTATTTCAATAACTGCTACAGCTTTCACTGGCTTTTGGAGGAATTTTACGTAGAAAACGCAACAATTAAAATTTCATTATATAATTGAATTGGACTTCAGACAACTTCAGTATATATTTACTATAGGTAGGTGTTCTACAAATTTAGTCATTTTATACGAAGTGATCGGAAAGAAACCGGAACTGAGATACCGTGGTAGTCACCCACCCTGCGATCCGACAGGTGAGCGCGGAATTATTAACGACCGTTTGATTCACAACTCGCATTGTCCCCTATAATACCAGTCACCCTGCCACGGTGTCTCCATACCTACTCATTGGTGACGGTAGCTGTACTCAAAGGGCTCCTGGTTTGGAATTAAATAAATGCTATTAAACTGACGCAACGTTACTTAGAATTTATGTTAAGACCTTAATACCTCCGCAACTTCTTCCCATGCGTCAATTGATTTATAGCAACTGCAAAACAACTGAAATACTTTCATAACTCAATCGCTGCAAGTTCCGCAAGCGGTTGCACAGGCTATCGATCACCGCAACTATTCACAACTACCCGCATATTTACCGACTGACGGAGACGTCACGGGTAATATCCACCTGGCGATTTAATAAGTCACCACACCACACCACCGTCCTATTAACTATGTGACAAGCTGTGCCCACCCCTGACGAGTTCAGTGTAGCTGCCCCAGTCACCACTACAGGTTGGAACTAGCTACGCTGTCTATAATCTGTGACCATAAGCACCCTCGATGTCTCAACTAGGCTAGGTCATCCGTCTTCACGTAAATCTTCACCTTCGAACTTCTGCTCGACAGAAGTTTACCTGCTGAATAATCGGTGAAGTTTCGAAAGCTACGATGCTTTTGTGATTGTTCATTAAACAGGTTTATGGCTTCTAACTCGAACTCTACGCGCTTATTCTAGAATCGGGAACAAACAAACTTTACAGAAATGTAGACAGAAAAATATAACAATCGATCACTAATAAAATCTAAGTTAATTGCTGTAAACAACTTCCATGGAAAATCTATGAACTGTTTTTGATTGAAAATGTATGAACCACCTATGATGATAAAGACTAATTTTCGTCTTTCAGATGCTATCACCACGTGAAGATGACGATGACGACACGCATCTTTGCATCAAATGCAACACGACCATTGTTGGTTTGGACAACTACATCAAGCATAGAAAGAACAGATGTGGCAAAGCAAAAACCAACGAAAACAAGACTGAACTTCCACCCATCGACTCCTTGGACCCGACCTACAGCTTAGGAGCTGACGTTTTCTTCCAATCTTTAGAGCTACAAAGCAGTGTCAAGAAGACCTCTTTGTCCAGACTAACTCCTCCCATTCCTATATCAAAACCTAGTATAGATAGGAAGAGTTCCTTAGCCATTGCGTCCACGTCAAGGGATATCCCTCGAATGAGCCCCCTCGAAACCAATCTAAGAGGAGAGGACTGGATCGGAGGTCACACCCTCAGAATAAGCAGCAATGAGGATAATCAAACGAAGCTCATAAATGCTGTGGCAAGCATCAGCGGAGCGGCCAAGAAAGAGACCAGTTCGTCTTACACCATAGGGTACAATGATTATAAAGGTGACGATGAAAGTGATGTATCTGAAGTATCAGACGAAGATGATGAAGAGGATCATGGTACTGGTGGTAAGTGGAAACCTCCTCCAAATTATACGGGAGGAAAATGGCGCCCTGCTTCGCCAGAACATGATTGGGATGACCAGGAGCCTTCAGCTACCTGGAAAACGCTTTTACCTGAAGTAGACCGCGATGAAGATTATGATGCACCACCACCAGGACACACTAAAGGCAAATGGGTGCCAGGTGCAAATGAAAAGACCCAAATCATGCAAACGACGATACAGACAAAAGGGTCAGTCCAATACTGGTGCGGTCCTTGCAACAGAAGATTAGGCTCGCGAGCTATTTATGACAAGCACTTGAGATCCAGCTTGCACCTAAGAAAAGTGCTTCCCGAACATGAGCTAGAATTCTCAGGACATTTAGAACCAATGAAAATGGGAGACAAACGGGCCACAAAACCTTCGAAGTTTGTAGATGAAAGCATCTATTCACAAGTTAAAAGGAAGAAGAGACAGAAGAAAGAAGTCAAGCCGAATATCAAAATTGAAATCAAGAAGAGAAAACGAAGAGCAACCTTCGTTCACTGCGCTGGTTGCAAGTCTCGTGTGAGGGAACATTTGATGGGGAAGCATCTGATATCACATTACCACTTCAGGAAGGCCGCAGGAGTAAAGAGTTCCGTATATCAACAGCTTATCTTGGATAACATCGACGCCATCGTCCATCAATCTCCTTTCCAATGCAGCCCTTGTAAATTTTACACTAACTGGCTTTCCAATTTCATGCACCACTGGTACTCAGAGGAACATGAATGGAAAGTGGCGTTCATTGAGGGAAACTTCTGGTGTTCCTTTTGCAAGTTCGAGTGTGGCTCCTCTCAAGAAATGCTGCAGCACATGTCTAGCTCCGATCACAGCGAGGTTGTAGCGGTTATCAATAGATCGATGCCAATTATCATCAGAAAGAAAACTGTGTTGAAATGTGAGACATGCTCTGAAGTGTTTAGGTTTAACCTAGAATTGAAGAAACACAGTCAGAGAACTGGTCATCCATTGGCATATACAGCCACAGACACTTATCAGGAGCTACACAAATGTCAACACTGTAAGGCGAAGTTCAAGACCTCACTGAGTCTCGCAGCCCATTTAAAGTCTAGGCACAAACATAAAACTCATCTATGCCTGGTCTGCTCTAAAACCTTCGACTCTTCGAACGAGGCTAAACGGCATCGTCAGTCGTCGGAACACAGAATCAACCGTAAGGAAGTGCTGACAAAGCAAGGTGTTATAACAAAAGACTTGCGAAAGAAATGTCCGTACTGTCAAGGTGATGTGATGGTCAAGAATGTTTTGGTTCTGAAAGAGCACATAAGGTCTTTTCATCCTGACATAAAGAAATTGTAAGTATACTTTTTCGCTATTGACTATGTTTATAATTCATAGGAACTAACGGCTGCTATTTTTCAGGTGCCCCAAATGTGGAATGGCCTTCATACTGTCCCAAGAGGTGACCAGCCATATCAGAGCTAAAGCGTGCCAATTTAAAGAGTCAAGCCAAGCCAGCTCCTCAAACTTCTGGAACTGCAGTCAGTGTCTCTTCACAACCGAATCACAGGCCGAGTGTTACTTCCACGAAGTCTTGCATGAGCCCCCGCAAAAGAAGGTTAAGAAAGTTGGTGATACAGAAAAGACGGTAGAGACATACACATGTCCGATATGCCCGAAAAGTTTCCGCAAGTCGTCGCTGAGGCAGCATCTGAGACAGCATACCTTCGAGAGGCCGTTTGTATGTTCCATCTGCCGAGCGAACTTCACCAGGCACACCAGCCTGACCAACCATGTGCGGCATGATCATGGAGACCATTTCGAACACAAAATACCTAAAACCCCTGCGATGGAAATGATCAAAGATTGGACCTGTGAGAAGTGTACGAAAAGTTTTCCTTCTAAGTAAGTAACCCTCGTTTTATGAACAGTAACCGTGTGTACTTACTTCGTTTTTAATTACTTAGCTTGTTTAGGAACCTACAGTACATTTTTGCATTTTCCTTGCAAATACTATAATTTTAGGTAGATGTTCTCTATGAAATATTACCCGCTGGCTTCTGAAAATGAATTCAAAACTATAAAACTGTATCTCATCACGCCCCGTGTCCTACTCGGGATTTGAGAAAACTCATACAAAAATAGCCACCGTGTCACAGCGAGAGACATCAATTCGCTTCTGCAGCGGATGCGTCGCGTGTCACCCGTCACACTACTCCTTCACAAATATCCGAACATTCATAACCTGACACAGTGTCCGCCAGCCGCGGCGCTCGGCGGCCGTCGGCCAATCAAAGCGATGCGCGAGCGCCGGCATTCGGCATTGCCGCCGCCGGCGCTGCCAGCGCTGACGTTTTTACACCCCGCGCCGATTAATTCCCGGATGCGCGGTATTTCCAGCGTTGGATCAAAATATTAGTGTCAAGAGAGAGATAGTGGATGCAACTCGCTCCAATTTTATTGTTAGCACGTGTGTAAGTTATAACCCCTAGTTCACACGTTACGGCTTACCGAAAAGGTTTTTTGGACGGCCTGCCGTGCGAGTTTCAGCCTACTCAATACGTAATTAATATTATGTTGAGCTCTGCTAATTGCGAAATGATGTATAAGTATATAATGGAATATCTGGTTGTTTGTATCCACAAGCCGATTTTTGCACCACAAGAAATTTGCGACATATTTTCGTGACTATATACGAGTACTTGGTCTATTCAAGACACAAGTAGAGTCTACTATTGTACCTAATGGAGACTTGGGGGTTGATATTAAAGTTTTCCTTATCCTAGATGCGTTGCGAGAGGTGCCCTACCAACCTACCAACGCTGACGAAGCCTTAAATTGCTCTCTGATAGACGTTCAGTAAACCGTACCGTGTGAACTATGAGTTAGATTTGCATTCTGTTGTGTCGTTCGGTTTGATGGCTCCGATCGCTGGATTGTTTTATTCACTTACTGTAACTGCGCCGTCGCTCTATTTATTTGCACCACAGTCCGTAAATAGCGAAGATCAGAGACGGGATCTCAATATGTCAACTGCTGGTTGGATTTGATCACTGTCAGTGGTTAGAGACCTAATCTTAGACTGCTAAGTACTAGTAAGTATATAAATCTTTGCGTTTGTATACTGAACACAGAAATAAGTTACAAAATTACTGACACAAGACTGTGTGTTCTACGCGTATCTGTTTAGAAAAGGGCTGGTGATTGGTACATAAAACTTCGCAGATTTAAGTTCTAATAGGTAATCGCGTTTCTCCTTTGATTTTCATGCCAACGAACGAAGTCAACCAAAGCACCAAGAATCCAAAATGCCAAGATAATATCTCTACCGACTTTTCAAACACACTAGAACAACAAGACACGTTAACTTAACCCTAACAGGAAAACCAACCCTTACAGCATCTCTTTCATGAGTTTCATGACCAATAACTGCGTCCATTTGCACCATTCCTGTAAGGCTGCGTCTCCGCCGCAGACCGCATGCATCAACTCGACGCCTTCATTGCACAAGTTTCATCGCGCGCTCGTATTCCGAAACCGACGATTGCAGTGCAGTGTGACTGCTGCAGCAAGGCTGTGATTTTCACGAGGGGCTGTAAGAAGACGGACATGTGCAATGTGCAATTGTGCATAGGCGTCGTCATTGTCTATATGCGATAGAGTGCATAGGCGTCGAGGTAAAACTGAGACAATCAATTGTAGTGTGTTTCGATAGATCGCATCGACTTTAAAGTCGGAATATTGTTGATGAGACAACGTAGAAAATAAGTAAAAAAGGCTTCTTCAGAAATCAATCTTTACACCGGGCCAAAATCGGTCACGACGATGAGTCTGAAGGTGGAGAGTGGAGACATACAGACGAACGCCGTTGGTTATTGTATAATCATAATTGCTGAAATATAGCTAGGTACAAAAATACCTCATTTTCGCAATTAACGCGAGCAGAGTGGTAGGTCGGTAGTTCGCTACTAACTTCAGTGTACCTACCTACGTTAAACAAGATTCAGCCAGGTTAAAGCGGTTCGCCTTTACACAGCAAAGACATCGAAAGCATCTAAGACCGCTGATGATCTAACTTGGGCGATATCTTGTGCGTTATGGCGACTGCATTAATGCAGTCAGTGCTTAGAGCCGTGTGTGGTGTTGCCAGTCGCGCCGGCTCCCGCTCTAATGGGGTGATTAGCGTGAATGTGCCACTTTGAATGCGGAATTTAATGTGGGTATTGATAAATGTCGCCGTAGTATTGGTCGTCTCTTCTGTTCTGTCGTGATTGCTATTATCAGTAGGTATAGGTAGGTAATCATTGAAATTAAATAGGTAACTAACCTATGCGCCTAAAGTGCGGAGGTACCACTGCCTACCCCCTACTTCTGTATACCTACTTCAGATACACTGACAATATTACTAAAAGTGAGAGTGATCGTAGGTTATACCTACTGCACTTGTAGTAAGTATAATACTAGAAGCGCCTCGCGGTTTCCCCCGTGTTCACTACTATCCCGTGGAAACAGTTAATTTTAACGGGATAAAAAGTAGCCTATGTTACTCAGGGATAGTAGGATAGCTTAGGTACTACAGTGAAAAAAAAATGAAATCAGTTCAGTAGTTTCAGAGCCTATTCAATGCAAACAAACAAACAAACATTCAAATATTTCCTCTTTAAATTATTATGATTAATAATTAAATAAGTATATACCTATTATCTATATTAATACCTATAGATTGAATAGATACCTACGCTGCCAATTTGTATGTTCCTATACTACGTAGTTAGTATACCTAATACGTAGTATTTTCAATGCTGCCAACGGTATATTTTTTAATTAGGTACCAAGGGAGGTAAATCTTTCACTAATTTCTTAAATTGTTTGATTGCAGACTCGTACTATCTCATCACATCTGCAGTGCCAGCCTTCCTCCTAACGAACACAAGTGTAACATTGAAGAGTGTTCGTTCGTCGCCGCAACTGCCCTGCGACTTGCCAAGTAGGAGCTAGAAATAGAAGAAAATATACTAGTTTCGCTTTTATGTGTCCACTCAAAACAGAAAACCTATCCCAACCTTTTTATTTTAGAATATAATCATGTTTTTGGTTTCTTCTCAACGAGTTCTACATGATCATTGCTTTTGCGCGCCATCTAGTGATTATTCTACATACCATTTGCAGATACACCTGGTGGTCAGTAAATTCAGCTAACACACAGTGGCTGTGTTGTAACTCGATTTTTCAGTAACATGTTCCTGATGAAGTTTTGAAAAATAATCATAGATGGCGTTAAAGTAAAAATAATTGAAATTAAATCTAATGCTGTATTTCAGTTCCATGAACAGTTGATTTTTTTTACAGACATCAAAAACAACATGGTATTACAGGAGAAAAACGTCACAAATGCCCGCAGTGTTCGTTTTCTAGCAACCAAGCAAGCCATTTAAAAAGGCACTTGCAATGCCACAAGGGAGACAAACCGTACGGTTGTCCGCATTGCAACTTTTCTTGTGGAAGCTTAGTATGTCATCATTTATTTATTAATTATATTTACTACATTTTTCGTCTTCGAGCATTTATATTTTTTTTTTTCTTTTCTTCTTTGGCCAAGTATTTGTAATAATTATTGAGGTCGAGTGTTTCTATCTTTAGTACCAAAAACTCTTAACAGATGGCAACAAAATCAAGAACAATTTTTGCTTTCTTATCATGATAGATGGCAGCAGAGAGATAGAGGGGCACAATTATTTATTGTAGTTTTTGTTTTCAGGAAAATCTTCGTAAGCATGTTCTTCGCAGTACCCGTCATAAAGATGCATTCTTGTATCACTGCAAACATTGTGAATATAAAACCAACATGGCATCAGAGTTGCGCAAACATTTAATTAGCGATCATAGCAGTGAATACAATTTTAAGACGGCAATGGAAGCCACGAGAACTCATTTGATGAAATGCTCCAAGTCTAAAAAATAATTATGAAGTTTAATCTTACTATCAATCATAATATAATGGTCACTAGCAGGAAGGAACAAATTGTTTTGAAAAATAAAATAAATCCCTCCGTCTTCTTTTTTGTTTCGGCTTCGCACAATTTATGCATAATATACTTACCTACCCACTATAATAATATTGCATTAATTAAATAGTATAGCTACACGAGTAGATAATCTGTGAACTACACAGTCCAGTTGGTACCGAGAACATTAACTGTGGAGTTTTGGCGGTTTAGACGTTGTTGGTTTTGTATTATTAGCTCAAACTTGTGTTGCTTCGAGTGTTAATATGTAATATTGGTGGAATATTAACCATTGAGTGTTGTTGTTAACGTGCACGAGTGTAGGTGAATGATATAAACTCAAAAAGCGTGTCATTTCGCATTTTTTCCAAAACTCCCAGGAAGTTTCAGTAAAGCATCTACTACTTTACTGAATCGTGACTGACGATGTAAATAATTGACTTGACTACTTGACCACGATTGCTATAACATTGCTGTGACTTTCTTAATGTGAAATTAAGAAATACTTAAAATAAAATACTTGACACTGGCTATATGCACAAACCGTGCGAAGCCATAACTAAAACAAGAAAAAAAACATTAACTGTCAAAAGTCAAAACTCACGCGAGTGATGTTTGCCATAATTATGTTGAAATTTCCCCTTAGGATTAGTAAACGTTACAAAAATAAAAACATTTTTTTGATTGAATAGTTATTCACCATACGTCTAAGTACCTATCTATAATTATTATATAAAAGTACATAAGTATAAAATCAAGTTTATAAAATAAGCCAGGGAATACAATAATTATTGTAAAACTTATCAACTTTCGCACAGGATCTTGGCTATTACTTATCAAATCAATGTTGTGCTGATAGATCAATATTGCTCTGATAAATTAAATAAGTAAACCTTTATGTAATGTGATGCGACACGTATTACACGCATTCTGTGGTAATCAGGAGGTTTTTTAGTACCATCATATTTTATTATATCACCAAATAATTGGGTACCTACTGGTTAGGTCTACTTGACCACGAGGATTGCTATAATGCTAGAATGACATTTCTATTGTGAAAATAAGAAATACTTAAATATTAAAATACTTGACACTGGCTAAATGCACAAACCGTGCGAAGCCATAACTCAAACAAAAAAAACATTCATGGTACATTCGTACATTAATGTTATCATACCATGGTAACACTGAAGCGAGCGAGCGGGAAAAAATTTAGAGAAAAATCGTCAGCTGGCGCGTTCGGACGTCGTGCTTTTTTCTGTTTTATTGACAAAAATAATTATATCGATCGTATTTATAACCAAAAACATAAACAATATCAACATACATTGAAGGTTCCTTGTGATTTTGGTTACGTAATAGCTTGGAATAAATTGAGCTGACGAGAACAGTCTGTGGTTGTTCACATTTTCAGTGAAATTTTAAATTTTCGTGAATAATGTGTGATAGTCTTCACGTGGTGTGCTGAAACGCTGAGCATCGATTGTTAATCATAATGTCACTGAAGGTGAGTGATTTTGCATTATTATCATGATCTTTTGCGGCTCGGAGATATTTTTTATTTGCGCATTTGCGTGAGCGGGTAGTAGGTATAATTCATTATTTAAAATATGCCTAGCCGTTTTTACTCGATATTAAACCTACTAATGCTGATGCATTAGTACATGACTATGCTATGCAATACTGCAATTTATTAAACTAGGTAGCTCTCTATTGAATAGACGGATATCTTTCCTTATTTAGATTTTATCACACCTTGTATAGGTACCTGAATAATCAAATTCCTATTTACAGTCTACATAACTATCTCATCATTTGAAGATATAATATACCTATTGTTTTTATATTGGATTGACTTTTTTATACTCACCCACTTTTGCTTCTTTACAATTGAAATATAAGATAATAATTATAGGTAGGTACCTAGCAGTCAATCATATGGTTATTCGAAAGACTGTATAAACAATTTTATTGAACTAAGATTTAAGATCCAAATTATATATTGCCATCTATGTAATGTCATCATGTAAGAACTAAAAAGTTGATAATTATAATAAATTATTTTTGTTTTTACAATCATTGGCTCCTGAGAATTACTTGTCTGAATGAATGCAATTATCATTATCATTGAAAAAGATACCAAACATCACATAATATGTACTTTAGTTACTTAGGGTTAGTTGAGAGATTAACACTATTCTGTGAGTGTTCACATTCTTCTAAATTATCTGCATGTTATCAGTAGATGCATGATAGGGTTGGCGCTATCTGATCTAAGAGATGCTGGTTTGGTTGACAGGCCGGTTTTTGTTGTCCTGTCTAGACAGCTGTAAGCATTAAGTACTTGCCAAATGTTTATTTATATTCTTTTTAAACATGTTGTAAGAAAATGTAATTAAATAAATTGATGTAATTTTAAATAAATTTCCAATCGGCTTTCATTATTATCTACTATTTTAAGCCGACTTCATACAAGGATGTTCTTAATTCGATTGCATTTTATTATGTCAGTATGTTGTCATATGGTCATGAAAATTAATTTGAAGCTTTTTGAGGTCAAAGGATTATTCCTATAAAAATACCCTACCAGAGTGATAGCATAAATAAATTCAAAAGATTGTTTGAGTGTCGTACCTACCCACTTTTTGAAATAAAAAATGTCTACCTGTGTTGTTCCTAGTTAATTACCATAAAGGATATGGTATTACTGCATTAATCACCTCCTCAATCTCCAATTAAACTTCCACCATTTTTAAATGAAAGCATTCCTGCGACCGTTTAGAAAAAGCATCAGCAGAAAGCTCACCATTTCCCATAAGAAATGAAGACGCTTTCCTACATAACCCACAGTGTGCCGCCCGCCCGACCGGTCGCGTGCATTTGCTGCGAGGGTAAGTTCCATATTTAGCGAAACCAGTCTCCAGCTTAACCACTGGATCTAGTGTGTCGTCTTAATCCAAACCGGTTCTAAAGGATTTCACGACATTTAAGATTATTACCTTTTTAATTAAATTTTGTTTTTGCAGTCGGATGTCGTAAATGTTGTTTTGAGCGATTTTATTTTGTTTTTGGCGGTTTACGGTCCAGTTAACGGATATGAATGTGATAGTGGTTTATTGTCTTGTTTTTGTAAAATTATTTGTCTCTAGTTGTATTTGGTCTCTGATACATACCTACCTATGTACCCAGCAGATTTATCAGTGTATATTATCTACATCTAGGCTAAAGCACACAAGTGGACTAAATATGATTAAGGCCAGGTTGTACTAAGGTGCTTAACCGATGGTACTGGCAGATGGCCGCGAGCGCTTGAACCGCTTGCTAGTTTTAGTAGGTAGGTAAGTATGTTTATATTTATTGGAAAAAAGTTTTTTTTAAGAAATTTGACAATGGAAGTTCCCAATCGCTTCCTATAATAATAAGCCCCATTTATTGGTATATAACTTTCACGTGGTTTCATGATGGAATCTCTTAGTAGGTGACAAGTGAAGATGCTCATCTTTCTGATTTTTTTATCGAGCCAATTATTTGTAATTGCGTTTCTGTATTCCCATTTTATATTTTAATTGGTTTCCTGAGCTTAAATAAGTTTGAAATTGATTTAATCCTCGCCTTATGTATATTTCCCTAATTTGCTTCATAAGTTTATCATTTTATATTATTACATTCATACTATTTCGTTATATTTGTTCTGATGTAACAAAAACCAACATAATCATGTTCAACATCTACAGCACCCTTATCTCTGAAAATCAATATCAGATGGGGTTCACAATATTCCGTTAAACTCAAAATTCACCCTCTTTTAATCTTCACCTAACAAAACTCCGAAGAAATGAAATAAATTTTGCGTCCGTATCTTTGAGGAAGAATCAACGTTCTTTTTTACTTCCCCTTCGTGCTCTACCTCACTTAAAATGTAATAATATCGGCATACTGAAAAGTTATCTTGAATTCACAATTCTAGCGTAATCATGCCTTAGGTAGTGAATGGTAAATAAAAAGAAATGAAATTAAATGAAAATGTATTGCAGAAATTGTGTACAGGTAGATAGGATGTTAAATAAGTCACAGTGAGGTACCAACAATTTATCCATGACGGACGTACAATAATACAAGTAGGTATGGGAATATAGTTTACATTAGGCATACCTACTCTCGATTCGAAATATCAGGAACTCAAAAACAAACATAATACATGGTACCTAGTTATCGTATCGCAAAATGTAATCGTAAAATCAATTTTGTTTATGTCAAGAATCTGACAGGCCACAGCTCATCACCGATCTAAGACACCTTTAAACTAGACGACGCCTTCTCTCAAGGCTAATTCCGAAAACAATTAGTACAACTGTAACATACAGTGTCTCTCGCTGTCTAGTCCTTTAGATATATATTTATGTCTCATTTACAGAGACCATCGAATTTTAATTGTGTGGATCCGTAACAAAAATCCCACGGGTTGATTTAGCTGGTAGCTACTCTATATCCATGCAGCACGGAGACTACTGTGCCATTTCAAACATCCTTCATTCACTGCACGTTCACCACGCACGACATTTACAAATCTCAGCAGCCCATCTCGAGTTCTCGACACGATCCAAATGGGTCGTCTCAAAATATCGCCAGTTCGAGCAATAAGTCCGCGACTGTCACCTTTGCCGTCTGAGTTCCAGTCGAGACGCCTTTCCGTTAAATATTGCAGACTCTGCAAATAACTCTGGATGGCTAGGGTCGAATGTTGCCTTTTGGCGGTTTGGAAGAGAGCCAGCTTTTTTGGATAAGTCTTTACTGATCTGCGGATCAATGTATGGATGGGCATCATTGAACTTTTCGATCTCTAGAAACCCTATTAGTTCGCCTAAATTGAGGATGAGTTATATCTCAATCATGTGTGATGAGTCTGTGCAAAGCAAAGCCAACCTTGTCCAAGTTTCCTAACAACTGTTCTAAGTAATATATGTAAGTACCTAGTCTTTTCTTTCACTAGCCAGTCTTATAATTATGTGATTCGTTTTCCTGACCTTTCCATTTGCTAAAGATGTAGAAACAAAATAACTATGAACCTACTTAGGAATTGTTGCATAATATTTATGTTAATAGTTATATATATGTTGCGTAATATTTATTCCCAATCCAATTAACTCTAACAAGCCTTTTACATAGTATTCTCAGATGTATATCGCGTTACTAACTGTGCCTTATGTCCTTGGCAGCATTTCCACTAGTTTTATTATAAATCGGTTCTTGATGTCAACAGCATGACGGAGGCCACGTCAATAATATGGAGTCCAAGAAATATTACCATTGAAATAATTATGAAAATTTGGTCTATTATCTAACCAATTAATTAACTCACTGTAACTTTGTATTGTACAAGTCATAACTTTTAATGACATCGGCGATTTCAATTCTTAGGTCTATTTAGGTGTGCCGCATTAAAATATCCATATTACCTTATAGAATAGCCTAACAATGGCGTTTCCTGTATTTAATTCCTTAGCTACCTTGCATTGCATCCCACTTCTGATGTGCGGAAAAGCTATGCGGCTTTATCGCCATAATATAATAATATCTGACCGTAACCACTACAGTTATGCCTTCTAACTTTATGTTTGCGATAATAACTCCATTTGTTTTCCTCTTTAGGAAGTAATAAAAGTTAACGATATAATATTATAGCTATGGAATACTATAAGACTATGTATGTAGTACAACTGATACCATAAACGACTACCTAAGCCTCGCTATGACATTTAGGAAACTTTTGTTGAGTTCAGGGACGGTGACAATAAATACCAACTACAAATCATGATGGTACGGTCGGTATACTACAATTTTATTATTATAGGAGATTTATTTTGTAGTTTTATGTAGTGAAAGTAACTTTAGCCAGGATCGTTTTGAAACGCGTTTGTGTCATTGCGCACGTCATGTTTGCCCTAACTGAGCTTGGTTGCTCAACGTTCCTACTCCAGCAACATTCTAGCACTCTAATCAACATCTGCCTTATCTCTTAGATCTAAGTTCATTGACCCGTGTACAGTCAGCGGCAAACACAGCAAAAGCAGCTCCACATTTCTAAATTTATATTCACCTTTTTCGTGTGCCGAATGCGAGGAGTGACGAGGGCCTGTTCATTAAATTACGATGCTGACTGTATGATCTTAGCATGATAGGCATACGCCGTCTCTAATTAAGCCTCTTGTCGTAAAGTACACGTATGATTAACTGTTACAGCTACTGATGTTTAACACATTCACGTTGCGTGACTAATTGCCTTCGATAATGATAAAGGCATTGCCTGTCATTAGAAAGTGCTAATAGTATTATGTCTTACTATGACCTCAGTGTGCCTAGTGCGAGTTTTGTCAATTTATTTACGCGCTCGGTCCGTTTGGCGTAAACTTGAAATTGTATGGAATAAGAGCAGCGCCATCTAGCGTCAGTTAATCAGTCATTAGATGGCGCTGCTCTTATTCCATACAATTTCAAGTTTACGCCAAACGGTCCGAGCGCGTAAATAAATTGACAAAACTCGCACTAGGCACACAGATCTACTTGGCATTTTCAATACTGATTCCATCTGAGTGAATGTAATTTCTCTAACACGTTTATTTGCAATAGTTAGGCTAAACGTTTCACTGTTATTTCACCTGATGCTATAAGCGATGTTAGTGAGTAACGGTCGATGATGGGCCACCTCTCGTATTAATCGCTCACATAATATACTTACAAATAGATTTTGCCCATCGTATTTATTGTACGAGCAATCGATCCTATTTTGATAATAATCAAGGGATCTGCAATGATGACTTTGATAATTACTCCATTCACATTTTCCCATGTTCAAAAGCCACCCCTAAAGTATTGCTGATTTGATCTTTTCTCTGTTCACATTTAACCTATTGTGCAAAGGTCACCCCTAAACTCTACTACCCCCGTATGTAATGAGCAGAAATATCTCCCAGCGATTATCGATTGCGCGTCATAAATAAACTGTCCTACTTCACTTTCAGCCTCCATGCTTCATGCCCATTTCATCCCCCAGCTCGTGACGTCAGCAAGCTCATCTGCATGTATTAGCAACTGTCTGTTATTGTTAGGTGGGGGTGTTTATAAATACGCGATGTGGTGATTGTATGTAGGTCGGTTAGGTTATAGGCAAAACGAAAAGTTGGTAACAGTATAGTCTCGGCATAGAATACTTATTGGTACCCTTAAAGAAGGGGCACTCTCTTTTTAAAGAGAGATAGCATGATCGAGATTTTGTTTGCATTTTGAGTGTGTTGTCTCTCTTCCGTGGTTTTGAGTAGGAGTAGTACTTATTAAATACGGAGTAAGTATCCACTCTATGGTGTGGGTTCAGTCAAATGTATCTATGATCTGTCCGTGTCGTTATATCAATCACAGAAGTAAAAATCCATCAAGAATAAGAAGTCAAGACGTTTATCTCGTACAGATATTCACAATCCAGATAACCTATCTTACCAATTTGCCTAACAAAGAGGCATGTAATTCGCTCCTAATGTCCATCTCCGTATACACTTATTTACATGACAACACGACGCTATGTTTAGCTATGACTATGAAGTCATATCTGATTGCTTGCAGCTTCTAGTAGGTGGTTGTCTCTTTACGACTCTAGAGTCGTTAGTGGACTGACGAGTAGAGTCATGGCATTGACCTGATTTTGACCATGTGAAGTGGTTAGACGTCGGTAAGTAGGTATATTAAATTATTTTAAAGTGGTTCTAGTCTACATGATCTGGATCCTGTTTATGTTGTCGCCAAACTGCTCTAGAAAGACTTGAATAGAACCAGAGAGGTCTAAGCTAGCTGACAAATGGTCGTTCAAAGTGATATGATGAAAACCGCTTCAGTTTCCTATATAAACTTACAAGCAATTGCATTATTATACTTTGTCCATATACTTATTACAGCCTCTAGCGTGGCACAGCATTTTTTCGGCCCAATTCCAATCCTTTTTACAGGTACAAACAAAGCAAGCCAGTCCTAAATAGGCCGTTCATATAACAATACATTGTTTCCCGATCAAACCCCACGGCAAGCAATAACGAAACCTTATTTTACATTCAAGTTCTAAATATATATAATCCCCAAATACCCTGTAGGTACTTGGATTTCGTTGCGCTAATATGCAGGTTTTCCACCCCCGGCCGAGCCTGGTCCCTTGGTATTTATATAGGTACTTAGCAGTGTGGTATGTAGCGGTCTGGTTCAAGTTACAGGTAACCCTGAGACCCAGGGTCACCTGGATTCTACAGGTTTAGTGCTCAGTTGTTTCACTGGTATTGTATTACACAGTAATATTATGATGTGCTTACATCTACTTGCTGAATTGTGGCTTAACTAAAGATTCATCCCAAGGATACATTTCTATAGAAACATGATTACTTTTCAATTCAGTTTTTTCATTTCGCGCCAATGAAGTATCGCGATGAAAATTTTTACGCTATTGCGAAATTTCGTTGTACGTTCATATAATTTGAAACAATCATAATTCATTAATCCCTGGTAGTATACCATGAATCCTCATAAATTCTGGTTTCCATAAAGCGGCACAGTAAGTAGCTGTTACCTTACACCTGTGACCCTGTACTATAAATGGAGGTCAACTCCCTCACCTTCTAATGATCAGGTATTTACCTATGT
The DNA here is from genome assembly GCA_905147375.1 of Hylaea fasciaria. Taxonomy (NCBI): domain Eukaryota; kingdom Metazoa; phylum Arthropoda; class Insecta; order Lepidoptera; family Geometridae; genus Hylaea; species Hylaea fasciaria. The sequence continues at coordinate 12,997,926 of LR990194.1, forward strand.
ATAATGTCCTGTGATATGACTGTTTACGCAACGCTAAAACAAATAATATTTATACTCTGTGCAACGCATGTTGCACCTCACTACGGATGATGCCCATCCCTATGAAAAAAGAACGAAGATTCACTATTCACGACAACTAATTTATCACGGCAAGAAAAATGTCGGATCATAATACAATAATTGTAATTTGTACTTAAATAAACAGTTCAAGCAATGTAAACCTTTTAATTCCGCAACAAGGGATTTGGCGACCGTGACATTATTGTGCGGAGGCACAATCAACGAAACTGCAAAATCATCGGCGGACATCTTGATTTCGGACGAATAAAAGCCGGCCGGCATCAAAGAAAAACCTTGGAATTCGGAAAGTTTTATCAGAAAAGGGCAATGCAGGGAATTCTGCTGTAGAGGGGAGTGTCAGTGTCAAGGCGAGGTGCAACAATCCTACCAGCTGCACTTATTTCTTACTTTATTTCCATATTTCACACAGCATTTTTACCTACATACCTATGTTGAATTATCGGCCAGAAACAAAATCTGCCAATTCACATAGATATTTATCGGCATAGTGTATTCGCTATTCACCGCTGCTTCAAGAAATTTTCAAGGTATTTATTAACTTTAACATAACCAGGTACTTATTTCGTTCTCATAACAATGAATGGCACATACGAAGAAATCTTACGAGAATTAAAATGCAAACGCGCATCATACAAAGGTAGGCTTACAACATTCGAAAAATATTTAGCTGAATTGAAGCTACAACCTTCTATTACCAAAGTTCAACAAAATGAAACAAAAACCCGCTTAAAAAAGATAGAGGCAATTTTTGAAGAATATGATTTGACTCAAGTTAGTTTAGAAATTAAACAAGAGAATCCAGAACATGAAAATGAAAGGGAAGTAACAGAAGCCCGGTTTTTTAAATGTATTGCAGAGGCCCAAAATTTAATTGAACAACACAACTGCATTGAGTCAGACAATTCTACAGTAACAATAACTAACAATTTCAAGTTACCTCAAATTAAAATCCCTGACTTTACAGGTGAAATTTCAAAGTGGTTAGAGTTTCATGACATATTTACTTCCATGATTCATAATAATGAATCAATTGCAAGTATTAATAAGTATCAATATTTAAAAAGTGCACTTTCAGGTTCAGCCGCTTCGGTAATAGCATCTTTGGAAATTTCCAGTATTAATTATGAAGTGGCGTGGAGACTGTTGTGTGACAGGTTTAATGACAAAAATAAGCTGATATATACTCACCTGAAAGAGTTGTTTGATGTAAGCATAAATGAAGAAAGACTGCGTTCTCTTGTGGACCATATATCCAAGCATTTAAGAGCATTATGTACATTAGGAGAAAAAACAGAAAATTGGGATACACTTATTATATTTTTGTTTGCTGTCAAGTTAGACAGTAAGACAACTACTAAATGGGAAGAATATAAAACATCATTATCTGATAAGGCTAACTTAGAAGATTTTTTTATGTTTTTGCGTAGGAGAGCTGATGTTATTGAAGCAACAAGTAGTAGCAACATTTGTGCTGATCAGCAGCAATCACAGCAACACCAGTTTAAACGCATGAATAAACAACAAAAATCTTTTGTTGCTGCTTCTTGTGAGAACAACAAAAATATTACTAAATGTGTAGTTTGTAATGAGGAGCATCTTATTTACTATTGTAAGAAGTTTCTAGGAATGTCACCGGCAGACAGATTTAATTTTATTATCAAACATAAACATTGCATTAACTGTCTCCGTAGCGGGCATTTAGCGCCACAATGCAAATCAGGGCCATGCAAGCATTGCAATAACAAACATAACTCCCTCCTGCATTTCGACAAACAGATGACAGAAAACAAACAAGTGGTTTCTAGTCCCATTTCATTGTCAACATGTGTTGCAAATCAAGTTTTATTGTCAACAGCTGTTGTAAAGGTTTCATGTACAAACTCACAACATGGCTTAGAAGCACGCTGCCTACTTGATTGTGGAAGCCAGTCGTCCTTCATTAGCCAAGAGTTAAAAAACAAATTATCTGTACAAACTGAAGATGTGAACTCAGTATGTGTCACCGGTATAAACAGTATTTCATTTGAAGCTTTACAGCGCTGTACTATCAAGGTGCAGTCAAGCATAAGTGCATTCAGCACAACAGTCAATGCATTTATTATTAAAGAAATAACCAGTTCATTACCAAGTCATGAAATTGATGTTTCAAACATTAAAATGCCTAAAAATATTACTCTAGCAGACAGTGGCTTTCACATTCCGGCTAAGATAGATTTATTGATAGGAGCAGATATATTCTGGGATGTATTATGTGCAGAGCAACTAAAGTTAGGCCCGGATATGCCCACTTTACAAAATTCAGTGTTTGGCTGGTTGATCACCGGACCAATTATGTGTGGTCAAAACAATAATTCTCACACAAAACTTGTATGCAATTTCAGTCAAGAGATAAGAAACCAGCTTGCCAAGTTCTGGGAACTTGAAGAAGTTCCAAAGAAGGCCGTCATGTCTCAAGAGGAGGAGGCGTGTGAGCAACATTTTGTGGAGCACACTCGTCGTCTTGAGGACGGAAGGTTTTGCGTCTCGCTACCTCTAAAAATGGATCCAAAGACTTTAGGAAACTCATACAATATGGCGCGTAAAAGATTCGATTCATTAGAGAGACGTTTTCAGAGGCAGCCAGACGTAAAAGCTCAATATGTAAGTTTTTTAAACGAATATGAAGCTCTTGGTCATTTGTCAAAGACAGAGCGGGTTGAAGATGCTGTGTTTCTACCACATCATCCCATTTTAAAGGAGGCAAGCGAGACCACCAAGTGTAGAGTAGTTTTTGACGGATCAGCTCGAACATCATCAGGGCTAGCGCTAAATGACATAATGATGGTAGGACCTACAGTGCAAGATGACATTTTCTCTATTTTGACAAGGCTACGACAACATGCATTTATTTTTACTGGAGATATAGAGAAAATGTACCGACAGATTCTTGTTGAACCGAGTCAGAGACAACTCCAAACAATATTATGGCGAAAAGATGAGCGGGAACCCATGAGTCACTTGCAGCTCAATACAGTGACATATGGTACCTCATCTGCCCCATTTCTCAGCACAAGGTGCTTAGTACAGCTGGCTGATGAATGTGGTGACCCAATAATCAAAGAAATCATTCTACATGATTATTATATTGATGATATTATTACTGGAGTGTCTGATGAGAATAACTTACAAAATGTTTACAAAAATGTCACTAAGCAGTTAGAATCGGCATGCTTTAAGTTGCATAAGATTAAAAGTAACTCTAAAAAACTATTAAATGTAATCAACGAAACCGAAGTAGGCATTGAGCAGGAAAAGGTAAAAATTTCAACATTAACCAATACTCTGGGCATTGAATGGGACCCTAACTCAGACTGTATACTTATAGCAGTGGCAAAACCATACAACATGTATGAGCATTGTAACACTTTAACAAAGCGCGTAATTTTATCTATGTCATCTAGCATTTTTGATCCATTAGGATTATTAAGTGTTTGTGTCATAACCTGTAAAATTATTTTGCAACAGTTGTGGGTGCAGAAACTTGAATGGGATGAACAGATCCCAGAGGAGATCTCGAAGACTTGGAATAATTTATTTCAAAACATTAAATTGTTGGAGAATTTATCCATACCACGTCAAGCTATCTGTGCAAATCCAATTGTGATAGACTTACACACATTTTCAGATGCTTCGCTGAAGGCATTTGCAGCATGTTTGTATGTGCGTTCAAGTGATGCGCTGTCACACGTCACGGTACGGTTATTGTGTGCCAAAACGAAAGTAGCGCCACTAAAAACGTTAACCATACCTAGGCTAGAACTGTGCGGAGCGGTTTTAGCAGCCAGGCTAAGCAGCAAGGTTACTGAGGCACTGAGGTGTACACTTAACAAAAAATATTTTTGGTGTGATTCAAATGTTGTGCTGGGTTGGCTGAGCACCCCTCCGCACAGATTGAGTGCATTTGTGTCACATCGTGTAGCTGAGGTGGGTGAATTGGGTGCGGATTGCACTTGGATGTATGTACCATCATCCTTAAACCCGGCTGATCTTGCAACTCGTGGAGTTCCTCCGGCGGAAGTCAAAGATCTGTCGTTGTGGTGGGATGGGCCTACATTCCTTAGTGGTACACAAACTGATTGGCCTGACCAGGGGCGCGTCGAGACACACAATAAATTACCTGAGATTCGCTCTCACGTATGTAACATTGATCCGCCTCAAAATTCAGTAATTGATTTCAAGAAATATTCAAATTTTTTGAAATTGCGGCGGATACTTGCTTATACCTATAGGTTTCTTAATAATTGTAAAAACAAACGGATAACGGGAGAATTTACTGTTATAGAATTAGAGGATTCGGAGTTAAAGTTAGCTCAACTGTCACAACAAGAGAGTTTTCCCAACCACAAAGACAACTTGAAGCGACTACCTGCAGTGCACAGTTTAACACCTACGGTTGATGACGTCGGGTTAATTCGTGTTGGTGGCCGGATAGAAAATTCTGATTATACGTTCGATAAACGGCATCCGATTCTGTTGAATGGGAAACATCATTTTACTAAACTCGTTATGAGACATTATCATTTAAAATTAATGCATGCAGGTCCGCAATTGCTTCTTTCAGTCGTCAGAGAACGATATTGGCCGCTGGGCGGAAGAGTTTTAGCTAGAAGAGTCTGTAAAGATTGTATTATTTGCAAACGAATGAATGGAGCAGTTGCGAAACAAATTATGGGTAACCTGCCTTCACAAAGAGTATCACCGGGATTTCCGTTTGAGGTAACTGGAACTGATTATGCAGGTCCGTTTTTCATCTTGAATAGAAAAGGCCGAGGCGCTAGGCTAGTAAAATGCTATCTCTGTGTATTCATTTGTTTTAAGGTGAAAGCTGTCCACCTCGAATTGGTGAGTGATTTAACCACGGAAGCTTTTATATTGGCCTTACGTCGATTTATTTCTAGACGCGGAAAACCTCGGGAAATTTTCTCCGACAATGGCAGCAATTTCGTTGGTGCGAATCGGGAAATTGCTGCACTTGTCAAGAATTGTTCTACTGCTGTGTCAGATCTTGTTGATGAGGGCATACAATTTAAATTCTCACCAGTATATTCACCTCATTTTGGAGGACTGTATGAAGCAGCGGTGAAATCAGCTAAATTTCATATTAAACGAGTTGTAGGTAACGCTCATTTCACCTTTGAAGAGCTAACTACATTATTCTGCCAAATAGAGGCCATTCTAAACTCAAGGCCAATAGTGCCTCTTTCTTCCAATGCAAATGACCTCAGCCCTTTGACACCAGGACACTTCCTGATTGGGAGATCTCTGGCATCATTGCCTGCGCCTGATTTGCAAGACGTCAACCCAAATCGTCTGCATAGATATGCCCGCATAGAACAAGCCAGGCAACATATCTGGAACCGGTGGAGCCGCGAATATATTTGCGAACTGCAGCAGCGCACGAAGTGGAAGGACAGACAACCTGACATCCAACCTAACCAATTGGTTCTCATCAGAGATGAATGCAACCCCCCTATGAAATGGCCCTTGGGGAGAATTGTCGCTGTTTATCCTGGATCTGACGGAGCCTGCAGAGTTGCTGACATAAAAACTAGCAAGGGGATCCTGAGACGCGCATTTAATAGGATCTGTCCGCTTCTGGATTCGCCACAGGATACCGAAGCCTAACTTTTGAAGGAGAGGGGAGGTTGTTTACGCAACGCTAAAACAAATAATATTTATACTCTGTGCAACGCATGTTGCACCTCACTACGGATGATGCCCATCCCTATGAAAAAAGAACGAAGATTCACTATTCACGACAACTAATTTATCACGGCAAGAAAAATGTCGGATCATAATACAATAATTGTAATTTGTACTTAAATAAACAGTTCAAGCAATGTAAACCTTTTAATTCCGCAACAATGACCCTGTATATTCCTTCTATTAACATTGAGTTTAATTGCCTCCTTTAGTACTTGATAGGTCGTTTTCCTTCGATAGACCCTGTTTATGTCATTAAAAAGATTACGTAACACAACTTGTACTTGAATTAATGACTGTGAGTTACAGTGTTACTTCGTTTTTATTACTATTTGCTTGACTTCATAGTGATTAATGTTGTTTGTTGAAAATCTTCTGGCGTTTGTATAGGTATAAATTATGTTGAGCAATGAAGTTTTGATATTAACACTTAGTTGAACTTTTGATAGTGATTTTAGTCGTTGTTGTTTTATCTTCAATTATTTTTTTGACTGCATACTAACTTCACACCTATAATATTTCGATCATATAATTAATTTTAAGTCAACCTTATACAGTAACTAGTTACCTCATAGCCATAAATGTAATCCATCAGCCTGTCTGCTTCCGAGAACACATAAAACCCAACCGTATTGCCTTGCATATTTGCACATGCCAAATGAGCAAGTAACAACCCTCGTAAAACAGGCGACGTTAACCCAACCCTTAGGTACTCTATGCCAGCGTGCAGAGGAATAGCATCATTTTCCATGAGGTAAAGACATTTTCCGAGAAATTTATTCGGTAGGTAGGTTGGATGAACTTTCGGTTGGAACTGGAAATACATTGTCCCGAATTTATTTAACAAATTCACATATTGATTAAGTATACCTCATCTCATATCTAACGACTCATTCACTATTCCAATAGCTTTGCTTATCTTTCCTTAATTGCCTAAAGTATCTTTTTCTATCAGATAAAAAACAGGTGTACGAATAAAAAATTCCATTTGCACATGCGACAAGCCTCAGTCCTTATAGGGCTGCATTCATTGAACCTGAACGAAAGCTCTCGGCCGCATTCTGATATCGACCCGGTACAATGAGCCCTTTGTAAAGTGCACTGATGGGCAAAACCGGCTTTCATGTCTAGCCGGCACTTCCTCTGTATTTTGTGAGGTTATGCTACGTGGTTTTAATTTAACCGGTCATCAAATATTAGCAATGTAGGAGTTTGTCTATTCTGTCAAGAATTTCTATCACTAGATTACTTATACGAATCTTATGGAACTCTAACTACTGAGGAACTCTAACTACTTTCTGCGCAGTGCGAGCAATTCTCGTGATAAGCTCTTGAGGTAAGAAAGCAGAAATATGGATAATGCTCAACGAAAACGATGAAGTTAGACAGAGAAGACAAATCGATGTGGAGTCGTAAGTTTATTGTAGTGACAAATTGCTAACACAAGTCTACTTAATACGTCAGCGACTGTCCGTACAAGGTCATTCGTGAAATTGACTAACTCACTATTTTTTGTTCTTGTTTACAATCCAATACCTTACTATATAAACATTCATAAAGATTGAGTTGCATTGAAACTGCCAAAAGTCAATGATTTATTGATTCAATGAGCAACATTTCGAAATTACATTTGTAAGAAAAAGGCTGATCTCAAGTGCTATAAATTAAATCTCAGCTCTAATTTGCTTACAAAATCCGGTTATCATCTGACGTGTGATTTATTACACAATTTTAATAATCACGTTTTTTGTCGGAATAACAAATATAGGTAACGTAAAAACATGACGTTAAACTGCGGTCGCTTCAGACAACGTAATGGAGTTCTATTAAAATAGTTTTAACTGCAGGAAGCGTTTAGGCAATTTCCTTATAAGCTTTGGAGCCGTGTTTCTAAATATCCTGCTCTCGACATTTCCTTTAGTCTTCTTTGAACGAACAAATTATAAAAACGACGCGAGTCGTGTGGACATAATAAATTGAAATGAAGCAACAACAAATTAATTACTTTGGCTCCCTAAGTTATGATTATTGTTCAACGCTTCGTGAATAAACGATGAATACATAGTTAACATTAAAACATTGTTAAAACATTTTAGTTACTTGTTTTCAATACAAATACCTATTATTAGGTGCTGTATATATATACTACGTAGGTACTACCTATATAGGTACGTATATACTTTCTGTTTGTCGCAGTAATAAAGTTCCACTTAGGAAGCCGCTGGTGTAACATTTGTGGCCTTGTGGCTGTCTGCAGTGGAAAATATACTGCATCCTTTTTGCACCACTGCCAGATACTGGTAATTTATTCAACATGTACGTGTACTTATATCAAGGCTTATTCATTCCATTTCTATGTGAAATGTGTAATAACTACTTATATGCTATGTCCTAACTGAAATATTATGCAAGAATAGAGTTAAATGGCCGTAACTCTTTCTGCGTGACGTTAATTAGCCAGGACTAACTAGGCCTAACGATTATAATATTAGCAACAAAAAGCATTGCATTTAAAACTATTAATAAGCAATTATCCTACCTACATTAAAATTAAAATTCACCTAACTAACATCACAAGATAGAATTTGATGGACAACTGAAAGAAATTCACGGATGGCAGACTCCGCTAATTACCTAAGTAGTAACCTGTACCTACCTACTATAAAACTGTTACATGTATAATCCGGAGGTCAGGGAATCGAACCCGCAACTCTCCGGTGAATGTAATACCTACCTAAGTTCAGCTAAGGTTGTTATAAAAATGAAAGTCTAAAAATAGGAATGCCCAAAAGAAATTGTTTATTTAATAATTGAATTTATACAATGAAAATGGAGGCCTCCAGTGAGACCTCAGTTCCGTGGAAGACGGGGTTTTATTACAGTAAAGATCTTATAATTTAAATACTCTCCTACCTATTCAGTGTGCCAATGGTTACAATTTTGATTTGAAAGGCCTAATGGGAGCCGGATAGCTCGCGGTTAAATTTAGATAAAAATTAATACCAGGGTTGCTCTCGAGTAAGGCAGAAGGTTCGAGCGCCACCCAGCGTGGGCGCTGGGACCTTGTGGTTATATAGATGAAGGTACGAAGGTGGGATTGGTACTGTCCTGTACGGCACGCCGGCACGCAGAAGGAAGCGACGACCTGGCGGGCCTGGTACGCTCGCCGTTGAAGGTCGCAGGCCGACGGCGTCACGCCACTAGATGGAGGGCAGCGGGCGCTCACCGCACTCGAGGTTCTCCGCTCAAAATGGCGGTCCTCCAACGAAATAGGGGGGTCCTCCAACGAACTGGGGGTCCTCCAACGAACTGGGGGTCCTCCAACGACCCTGGAACGCGCCGTCCAAAAGACACGTTACAAGTTGTAAAATGACGAAAATCTCCTGCCGGGGCGGAGGCCCGGCATAGGAGGAAGAGGTTAAACAAGGTTAGGGCTGGAAGCCCTAAATGATTGAAAAGATTTGAAGTGATTTGGTACGCTTGACGACGCCGCGGTTTATGCACGCGGGCCGAATAACAAAAAAAATGGCTCACCTTTAAATCAGGGTAAAAGAAGGCGTGGGACCTCGCGGCGGATCCGCGCCGGCCGCGTGGTCGAAAAGAAGGGCAGTCTTCGCCCTTTTGGGAACCCGCGGGACGCACGTGGACAACGCGTAAACGTTCGTCGGGTTTGCTGTAAAGAATAGGCGTGATTAGCATTACGAACGAGCCAGGGGCGCCCGAGAATCGAGGCGAGGGGAAAACCACGCGGT